>JXTB01000081.1:208356-276752 GCA_002914805.1 Parasponia andersonii
AATTTTTTAGTGGTGTTCGAAAAATAGTTTTCATTAAAAATGGTTATCTTTTAAACATGAACACAAAATTCGGCCATTTGGCTAAGAAGCCCTTGAATTTACTTACAATTTGTTCATTTTAAGATTAAAGCTATGGCTACTTGTTTCGCCCTTATAGGATTTAATTAATAATCTTTGACCTCATATCATTTTGTGTCTATGAATATTAATAAAGGTTCCATTTGGATGCAGCTTGCTCATCTTCAGTAAGGAATGACTCGTTGGACAGCCCTCTCCTTGTGCCCAATGGGACCTACGCTTTGACTGCTCATGACTGCGTCAAATGCAATTGTGACTCTACCAAAAGTTGGAAGTGAGTCCATTTTCACTATCACATTGTTCTGATATTAATCATTGTTGTTATCATATTGACATTCTTAAGTTTTTGGTTTTTTTTTTAAAAATAATAAATTCAATTAATTCTGATGTTTGGTGTAAATTTGTAGCTTACAATGTGAGGCCTCTCAACTTAACTCGACCAATAGCAACTGGCCCGTATGTCCTTCCACACAGTGCAAGGATTCTAGTTTATTTTTTGGGAATACGACAACACCGCCTAGTGATGCCACTTGTAATGTCACAGCCTGTTCGTATGCTGGTTACAATAACCAAACCATTTTCACCTCTTTACACTCGGACTCCACTTGTTCAGGTGATTTTCTCTACATTACTCTCTAACTAACTATGTTGATTTTCATTACTAAACTTCGTACCACTACAAAAATAAAAAGAAAAAGGAAGAAACGTGTAGGAATTCATCTGACAATCTGAGTAACAGTTCATTAGAATTTCTTAGGTTAAAACATTAAACAACGGAATAACAATAACATAAAAGAGATGTTAAACGACACATCTGAAAACGGGAGCAACTAGTAAACGACAATAATTTAATGAACAAAAACGAAAACTGCTAAAATTATTTGAAACGACAGTGTCTAAGGAAAATGATGGTAAAATTTAAAAACGACAAACAAAACGTTAGAACGAAGATATTTTGACAAAAAAGAACAGCCGGAAAATGAATGAGCTTTATAAAAATGTAAGAACCCTGAAACTACATTAACTAGAAACACGAGAATAACAATAAAAACGATATAAGATTGTGTACGGTATAGAATTGTTTTGATCCTCATGTTGTTCTTTGATGAGATTGTTTACTGAGTACAGTTCATTAGAATCTATAGATTACCATTTAAGCATAATTATCAACCGTGCTTAAACAACTAGATGAGTGACACAATTATACTCTTGTCATCAAATCAACTTACTAGCTAGATCATTTATCTTTAAGTCTTCGATTCTCTTTCGATGAATTGTTTCATTTCAGATTTTGAATACTTGAGTCTCTTTGGTACGGAAATCAGACATCGATACGAATCCCCCTTCCCCCCCCCCAAAAAAAAAAAAAACGGATACGACTTTTCTTAGTGCTTAGACAAAGTACTATTACAACTTGCATTCTGTAGAGGTTTTTAATGCTTGGACAAAATAAAGCTGTGTTAGTATATTTCATATTTGTCAACCAGAACTGGCTAACTGATTAATTTCTTGTCATTATCGTTGGAAAACAGCTACCAATCCTAAAAATGATGCTTCAAAGATGGGTCCGGAAGCTTGGAGTTGGAACTTCATTTTCATACCCACTCACTTTGTTCTACTTTGTGTTGGTCTTTTTCTATAAGATGTAGTTAATTTTCTTCTCTTTTTTTTTTTTTTTTAATAAGATATATAATTGTTGTACTAGAATCTGAGCAGAGCGTCTCATGTATTTAGATTTGTCACTGCTGAGGAAAAATAATTGTTTTTCTTGAGATAAAATGAACTTGGTTTTTGGGAATGAGTAACTCTCCATTTTTAAGAGTAAACAGTAAGTTTCCATTTCGGATGATGATTTTGTTTTAGTTTTTCTCACAGCCATCAGTATACGAAGCTCACAGAATGATCCAAAGAATTTGGACCAAATCTTAGAGACTTGGCCTGGAAATTGTTAACATAGGTTTTAGTTTTATTTTTGTACTTTTTGCAGGTAAATCACATGAAAAATACCTTGACCTACAAGTTTTCATAAAAATTAACCCAAATTAACCCGGCATTTGTTGTGAAAATTAATATCTGAGATTGTTAATCCCCTTCTTACTCTTACAAATTAAGTGACTTTAATAGGAAAAAGACCAGGGTACCTCATTAAACAAATAAAAACGTTCCAGAACATATATTTAGATATTGTCTTTAATTAGGATTTTTTATTTAAAATAAAAACTAGAAAGGAAAAATGAAAAGCGGAGATAAGATAATCAAACTATCCATAAATACAACCAATTATTGTGTATTTTGATTCTTTTTTTTTTTTTTTTGGGTTAATGGCCGTCTCTAATTTAAGTAATTCATAAATAATAAGCAATCACTATCTATTTTGATTATTTTTTTTAAATACCGTTGTTGTTTTCTTTTTAATTTCTTTAAAATTTTTGATAGCATTTAGTTATGTTCACATCTTTTTATTTTTAAGCCAAAATGTAAAACTTAAAATTCTATAAATACTTTTATAAAAATATCTATAAATACAAAAATTACGAATTGTTTACTCTAAAATTCTGTCTTTTAATTCTATCTTCATTATTCATCCGTGCTCACTGTTAACTGTAATTAACAAAAGCCGTCATCTAATTCCAAGTTTTGTTATTGTTTTATTTCTTATTTTGTTTTTATTTAGCATCGTGCGTGTATATAGTTTTCTTTGTTTATAAATTTTAGGAATTGCTATTCCTACAGATAACATAAATATGACATAACAGAAATATAAATATTTAATGAACAATTTTGCATCTCAAAACTAAAATATAATGAAAATTGCAAAAAGAAAATTAAATAAGAGAGAAATACTATTGAAAGAGATAAAGAAAATAGAAATTCTTATTTTTCCTTTCATTATTTTTTCTTTGTTTATAAAGTATACAAATGTTCCTACTTGGTAGAATACAGCCAATAAAAGAAAACAAATTACACATTCAGGAATTAATTATGAGTTGGTGAATCAATCAATTGGTAAATTTTTTATTTTTGTTTTTTTAAATACAAAAATGAAAGTACTTTTTCTTATTTTGTTTTTTGCATTTTAAAAATAAAAATGAGTTTAATAACAATGCTGTACTTTTTATTTTTTATTTTTTTAAAAAAAATAAATACATATTTGATAACTGGCACTTTTTACATTTGAAAATGAAAATCAAAACGGAGAGTAATAAAGGAAAAAGGAAGGAGAAAATAGGAGAGAGAAGAAGTGGTATTTATCTAAATAAATTTAATAAGTGGCATTTTTTCAAAATAAACTTTTAAATATGATAATTTTTAAAAATCTTTTGGAATATTTTTACAAAAATTACCAAATTTTATAATTATAATTTAAAAAATACCACTTTTAAAGTTTTTATTTTAAAAAATACAAATTTTAAAAATATTTAAAAAAATATCATTTTTACATGAGGCTAGATAATAACAAGAGAAATAGTGATAAGAGACAAAATGTTATGGAAAATGATGATGTGAGTCTATCGGGTTAAGTAGAAAATTATCATTTTTTTTTCAAATGTTTAACTAAAATTACTATTATTATTAGAGTCTACCACTTTTAGAAGAGAATTAATCAAGAATCTATCAAGAATACATTTAAAAAAGTAATACGATGGTAAATTTAATTAATGAGGAAAAAAACAGTATTTACCTAATTTATTCAAGTCTAGATATGTTTGAATTTTGATACTAGTATTTCTACAAAATTATTGAAAAAAAATTTGAAAGTAAGAAAATTTTATTTTCAAATTTCAAAAATGTTGTTGTCAAATAAAAAAAAAACGAAAAAACAAAAGTAGTTTTACCAAATATATTTTGAAAAGTATTTTCACTTTTTTAATTAAAAAAATATATTTATGTAAAAACCTGGATTTTTGGAGGGTAATTTGGATATTTTACAAATTTTTCGGATATAATATTGGGGGATTAATTTATAAATACAGAAGGACTAAATTGCAAATTTTGAGAGACAGAATTGATAGAGATTTTAAATTTTGTGAACTTATGTGCAATTTTTGAAAAAATACAGAGTCCTATATATTCCTACTCATATGGTATCATTTCTCTCTCTCTCTCTCTCGGATCTCCCTCGGCCGAAGGAAGGCCACCGCCGCAGCTTGCCTCCTGGGCATCGTCCGCCTACACAGCCCACCGGCGGAGCTCCCCCATGTCGCGTCGAGCTGTTGCAGCCGCCAGAAAAGACCACCGGAGCCGGAGAAAACGAAGTGCCCATTTCGGATTTTTGGCCATCGGCGATGATTACGACCTTCGTTCGACCTCAAACTGGGCTTGTTGGATTCGTCTCGTCGAGAGGTATATATATATATATCTTAACCCCATAATGCCCGAATCAAAAGTTGTCATTTTTTGATATTTTGAGTTTAAATCTGACTTTTTGATCCGGCCGTTGGATTGTGTTTTTATTGTCATTTTTGAATTGTACTTGGAAAATGGGGAAATTTGATATATATAATGCCTATGTTTGGTGATCGACATGAAAATCGAAATCGAACGGCTAAGATTTATCTCGATTTGCATGCCATCAGCCCGGTGTGGGTCCGGACCCGAATTAGATAAGTTATATATCTAACCTAGCTATTTTGGGTGCCAAAAATTCAGTGAAGTAGTTCATTTGTGGAATTGAAGCTCAGTTAAGAAGTTGGTTTTTTGCAGAGGATGATCAAGGCCTCGGAATTGGTTTCTAACCCTTTAGACGATCGTCAACGATACCTTGAGGATTCGATAGCGTGGTATCACTATTCAAGCGAGGTAGGGGTTCAATTACCTCTCTTTTATATCGTTTTCGAAATAAAACTTATTTTCCGCAACATATGATAACAAATGAGATTTTTGGTTTTCTTGAACATCTGTGATGAGAATTGATTGTATGATGTATACATATTGTATTACTCTAAGAGTTTTCTGAGTGCAGGTTATTTTAGGTATATTAAAAATAGGGCCGTTATGCTGCCTGTTTTCCTATAAAACCTAGTGTGTTGATTTTATCGAAAAACCCGAGCATAGTTATTTTCACACTTTGGTTCTGTATTGCAAGTATCATAGGATCATACATGAGCACCGCAATAGTATTGTAGGTTTACAGTGTGGCGCCGCATGCCCCATTGTCAGTGTAGAGTCCATAAACCCGTGCGGGGTTTTGTTACTTCTGATTACCTCTCCATTTGGCAGGCGTAGGCAATTCAGTTGCCCCTCCAAGTTTGGTAGGTGATACACGGGTGTCCCCTCCGGGTATGGGCTTAGATGTTAGGCAGGCTGTTAGGCATACTTAGTGCCATCATCTTGAGTTTCCACAGATGAGAGGATGTAAGCTCATTGATATGAGTTGATTTGTATCGTGTACATATGAATTGAATGGTTTTGATTACACTACTTTATATATATATATATATATATATATGGATTTCCGGTTTGGATTATATATATATATATATGTTTTGCACTAAACTAACCATGCATGAATTCTCCATCACTAAAATATTTTCGACTGAGATAATTATTTTTCCAGTGGGTATTTTATGCTCACCCTCCCTACCTTCTTCTTCAGGTAGTATTTAGTGCGATATTGGTGATCAAGAGGAATAAAAGGTCATCTGGACTGTAATTCGTTATCTTGGTAACACTAGAAGCTTGTTGTCGTGGTATTCTGATTATTTGGGTTTTGTATTAGTGTTGAACCAAGATTATTACTTTCTATTTCGTCTGAGAACTTATGTATGTCATTCTGGAATTTGAGTTTCATTGTGGATGATGATGATGTTTGGATTTATATTTGATTTCGTGTTTTTTAAATTATTATTCAGTTTATGTTTAATGGTGTATACGAACTGTAGGAGTGGTTCACATGGTGAAATTTCAATTATTTTATTTAAATAGACCGTTTTATAAAAATTAGAACTTTTGACACTTTTCAAATAAATCAAAGAATTTTCTACATTTGTGAAATTCTTTTTCTGTTACTGGCTCGAATTTTGAGTCAGGACTATTTAAATAAGTAGTTACCGCAAAAAAGCTCGGGGAGTTGTATGATTAAACAGTCAACAAGAGTTTGATACATGTATACAAATCTATGAATGCTCGCACTTCATAACACTTTTTTTTTTTCCTTTCCCGAATGCTATAGGAGAAAATTTGTTGTCTTTTAGAGAACTCTCCTAATGCTTGGACTCTACTAACCGATTATCGATTAATTTTATGCTCTTTATGAAATGATAATCCGTGAATCCGACATTGAATGCCTAAGATAGCATCCATAAACTCCAAACGATAGTCCCTCGTAAAAAAATTCCGAGGAATCCTCTTCATTTCATTACAATCTACTAAGCTATTGATTTGTTTATTATTTCGCTAAGACCAAGTATATTTTAAATTATTTTATTGTTCTATTTTGTTCTAATTCTTTGTTGTATTTTTGGGTAGTGTGGGACCCGTTCCCGAACCTCATGCCACGAGGAAGGCCACGCGGATCGCACGTGATCTCACCATCGGCCATTGGGCCGACTGAGGTTAGGGCCGAATCCATCACTGACCCCAGACGGTTCGGTCCAGTCAGACCCCAGCCTCGACAGCTGGGGGTCGAAAACCCCAGGGGTCTGCTATCTGGGAACAGCGGCCCTTATCTCAACAGGCAGAAGGGTTAGAAGCCTCAAGGGTCTTCAGACTGAATATAATGGAAAGCAACCCATGGCTCCAGACCCAGACAGAGCATTTAATGCAATCCTGGGTAGGTGTGTGTGCTAGGGACAAGCCGTCCTGACAGAACGGCGATTTGCCCAAATCTTACTTCTGACAGATTGAAGCCGTAGGAGGCGGCGAAAATCAGGCCACAGTAGCACAAAGGAGATGACAGAAATCTCGGCCCGTGACCGTTGAAAAAGATCTTGAGGTGAAAGGTACTCATTCCTGAGATTGAGAGCCATGCGGTTCATTATCTCAGGACTACATATAAAAAAGCCACGCGTTCCCGAGAGGGGCATGGACGCACAAAAAAAAAACTAATATATATATATAAAAGTCTGTAAACAAAAAGAAGAGAGAGATAGATATTCATACTGAAATATTTTCCTTGCTACCCAACACAAAGAAAAACCACTGACTTAAGCATCGGAGAGTCTTTGCAGGTAGCCACCCCCGCCTCTTCGATCTTACTTGGAGTTCAGACAGCAAGGATACGTGGACAGTTGGAGAATACAGCGTCAGCAGTTCGAGACACGTGGACGGCTGGTGAGAAACCGCTCCAACAGTTTGGCGCCATCTGTGGTAAAAGGTTGAGCGTGGAAAAGAGAGTGAGAAACTCGCAACCACGCCCTCCCCGAACCAAAAAAAAAGCCATACAACGTCTGATGGCACCCTCAAGAATGACAACCAGGAGCACACGACCTGATGCCGAAGGAAGCTCCCGAGAGGAACGACCAGATCTGAGGCAGAAGCTGGATCAGATGCTTGCCGCCCTGGCGGAAGCAAACAGAAAGGCAGAGATGGCCCACGAGGCCGTCCTGGGTCTAAGGGACGAGGTCGCAAAGGTATGCAGAGATAATGCTCGCCTCGAGGTTTGCTGGCAAGTGAAGATAGGACCCAGCGGAGGGAAGATTTCGACGAAGAAGTACAACAAGAGTTCAGAAGCCAACCGCGGGGAGAAGCTCCCGCCCCATCCGGGTCACAAATGCAGGGGGTATGGCAAAGCCAGTCAAGACCTTTCCAAACCAGGGGGCAACGGGAAGAAGACACCATGAAAGCCCTGGGGGTACACCCTCCGACTGGAAGCAAGAGATGATTGCAGAGTTGGGTAAGAGACTCGGCAACCATCATAGCTAGACCCCCGATGATCTGGCAGAACAAACTGTGCGAGGCATCAACCGGACGGCCTTCGCTGACTGGATCCAGATGGAACCCAGGCCGAGAGACTTCACGACCCCGACCTTCAGGCCGTTCGAGGGGAAAACTGACCCCCTCGACCACATATACCACTTCCAGCAGAAGATAGCCTTAGAGACCAGGGACGAGGCTGTGACCTGCAAAGTTTTCTCTACGACCCTTGCAGGACCAGCCCTGCTATGGTTCAGGCAGCTCCCAGAAAAGTCCATAAATGGGTTCGAAGACTTCTGCAGACTTTTCCTGAGGCAGTACGCAGGTGTCCGAAAACAGCAAAAAACCATGCGAGACCTGGACCGTTTGGAGCAGGCCGCGGATGAATCCCCGTGGGAGTACCTCTCGGGTTTCCTCGAAGTTATGTCACTGGTCCATAATGCAGACTCAGTCTAAGCCGCAGGCTCGTTCGTCCGGAGCCTGCAGCCGGGATCAATGTTATCAGACCACCTCCTTTTAAATCTACCGTACGATATGGCGGACGTCCAGGCCAAGTCAGAAGGGGTATTCAGGGTGCTGGAAAGCCGCCAGAAGGCGCCCAAGACATCTGCCACAGTAACAACGACGCCAATATAACCCCCGGCCCCATAAGGGATGAAGAGGCCCCCACCGGGCCAAGGGTCGACTCCGAAGCAGGAAGTCCCTGCACGAGATAGTCTGGAGGGAGGCAAGAGGAGAAAGACGACCTGTGATCCTCTGCCCAAGTACGAGCTCAACACGCCGATCGACGTGATCTACCTCCAAAACAGAGACAGGGGCATTTTCAAGGACCCGCCCATAAAGATTTTGGGCACGACACCGTGCACTGCCGTAATCTTTATGCCCAGGTCATGTTGACGATCCACGCTGGCAGGTTGAAGCAATACGTGAAAACCGATGAAGACCAGCCGCGGCAAGACACTGCCAGGGCTGAGAAAGGGAAGCAGGTCCAAGCCTCGGGGTCGGGAGAGCAGACCCTCAGGATAGTGCCGACCATTGTTGGCAGGCCTGAGCCGACCCACGAACAAGAGGAAAAACAGAAGTGCCTCAAAAGAGCCGAAAGCAGGGCGAAGCGCTTGAAGGGGATGGGACACTCCGTCAACCACTTGATGTCGGGAGAAGGCCACACACCCGCCGCTCCCATTATTTTTACTCAGCAAGATCTAACCACGGTATGCCATCCTCACGACGACCCCTTGGTGATCAAGCTGTAGATCGGCTCCGCATTGGTTGGACGGGTCTTGGTCGATGGTGGGAGCAGTGTCAATATCCTATTTCTCAACGCGTTTGAAAATATGGGTCTGGATAGGAGCGCACTCAGGCCAACCTGTCAACCGCTTTTCACTTTTGACAGCACCAGGATCTGCCCTTTAGGCATCGTTACCCTTAACGTCTGCACAGCCGAAAGATGCGTGGACGTGGATTTCGTCGTCGTTGACTGCCAGTCTTCCTTCAATGCCATCATGGGAAGGGGATGGATCCATGCCATGCATGGGGTCGCTTCCACCCTTCATCAAGTCTTAAGATGTCAGTCAAAGGATGGCATGTACATGATTGACATCAAGGGGGACCAGGCTTCTGCAAGAAAATGCTTTTCGGCCGCCCTGAGGGGAGCTTGCACGAGCGCAAGCGCCGCAGCCAGAGACGAATAGCAATCAAAGGACTGCCTGCCAGCATACATGAGACAAATCGAAGAAGAGTCTAATGGCCCGCAATCCACGATAAAAGAGCTGGTAGCGGTCCCTTTGAGAGAGGAAGAGCTAGCGAAGGTGATCCTAATCGGAGCCTTATTGCCCGAGGAACAGAAGAATGAAATGTTGGGATTCTTAAAGCGGAATGAAGACGTCTTTGCATGGTCCCACGATGATATGCCAGGGATAGACCCCACACACTCCTATCATCGACTAAATATAGACCCCCATTTCCCCTCGGTCAGGCATAAACCCCGAAGATTCGTGCCAGAGAAAAACAGAGCGATCAATAAGGAGGTAGAAAAGCTACTGGAGAGCGGTCTAATCATGGAATGTATATACCCGCGGTGGGTTTCTAACCCGGTAGAGGTGAAAAAGAAAAACGGCGACGACCGTATCTGCATAGATTTCACCAACCTGAACAAGGCCTGCCCAAAGGATAGTTTTCCCCTGCCAAGAATCGACCAAATGGTAGACGCGACGGCATGATTCAACAGGATGAGCTTTCTAGATGCCTATTCTAGATACAACCAGATTTCCCTGTACGCGGAAGACCAGATCCACACCGCTTTTATCACAGAGCGAGATCTGTACTACTATAAGCGCATGCCGTTTGGCCTGAAGAACGCAGGAGCAACCTACCAAAGATTCATGAATAAGATGTTCGCCAGGCTGTTAGGAAAGACTATGGAGGTCTACATCGACGACATGGTCGTGAAGAGCAGGGAGGATTCAGACCATCTGAGGCATCTAGACGAATGCTTTCAGATTCTGAGGCAGCACCAGATGCGTCTGAACCCCAAAAAGTGTGCATTTGGGGTATCCTCGAGGCAATTCTTGGGACATATCGTGAGCCGGAGGGGTATTGAAGCAAAAACTCTACGGCCATCTGGGGGGAGGAACATGAAAAAGCACTGGCAGACCTTAAGCTGTATCTGAGCCACCCACCTATCCTGGCTTCTCCGTCAGAAGGAGAGCGTCTGTACACTTATTTAGCGGTCTCCGAAATAGCGATCAGCGCCGTACTATTCGTCGAGCAAGACGGTAAACAAAAGCTGGTGTTCTATATAAGCCGCATGCTCCTAGATGCCGAGACCCGATACAATGTGGCAGAGAAGCTGGTCCTCGCTCTGGTCAACGCTAAAAGGAAGCTCCGGCAGTACTTTGAGGCGCACTCGATCACTGTATATACGGATTTCCCTATTCGCCAAATTTTGGCCAAACCAGATCTGTCGGGACGACTGACCAAATGAGCCATCGAGCTGGAGGTATATGATATCGAGTATCAGCCTTGGACGGCAAAGAAAGGGCAAGTCATGGAAGATTTTTTGGTGGAAATCGAATCCTTTGGCGAGCGGCATGACCTGAATCAAATGTCACAGCTTCACCCCCCTTCAACTTGGACGCTCTACACGGACGGATCCACGAATGCCTCGGGATCAGGAATCGAGATAGTCTTGCAGGCCCCAACGGGCCTCAGGCTTGAGAAAGCACTGAGGCTCAGTTTCCAGGCGACTAACAATGAGGCAGAGTACGAGGCATTGTTGCAAGGCCTCGAGTTGGCACTACATTTTGGAGTAGAGGACATCGCCGTAAAGACCGACTCGCAGTTGATCGGGGGTCAGATCAGGGGGGACTATGAGGTAAAAGAGCCGAGGTTGTATAGGTATTTCTCCAAGGTGATGGGGGCGAAAGCCCGCTTTGCCAATTTCAATATCGAGCCGATCCCCAGGGAGAAGAATCAGAGGGCTGACGGGCTAGCTAAGAATGCATCAATCGGAGGCACCGCTGAAAGCATAGAGGTTCTTTTAGATGGCAGAGGCATGAGAGACCCCCTGCAGACCCCTGCGCACCACATTCGCAACTAGTGCTACTGATGAAGGGTGGATGAGGCCCATCACGCAATATTTGATGTTGGGGGAGCTGCCCACAGACCCCCAGGAAGCAAGGTCAGTTAGACTTAAAGCTGCTAGGTACTCAATGGTGGGTGAACAGTTATACAGGAGATAGACAATGGGTCCGATGCTGCGCTGCATAGTCCCCGTCGAAGCACAAAAATTGATGGAGGAGATCCACGAGGGAGTATATGGCAACCACTCAGGCGGGCGCAGCCTTGCCCACAAGGCTCTAACGGCCGGATACTTTTGGCCATACATGATGACGGAAGCAACCAAATTCGTAAAAAAATGTGATAAATGCCAGAGGTTCGCTCCGATGAAACGTCAACCCACGGAGATTCTCCATTCAAACATAACTCCTTGGCCGTTTGCCAAGTGGGGTCTGGATATTGTCGGAGAGCTCCCCAAAAGTCCAGGAGGAAAGAGATACGTCCTGCTGGCTACGGACTATTTCACCAAGTGGGTAGAGGCTGAAGCTTATACGACAGTTAATAAGGCAAACACGATTAACTTCATCTGGAGGAACATAATCTGCCGATTTGGAATCCCGAAGGAGATACACGCCGACCATGGCACGCAGTTCTAAAATGCCAAGCTTAAGGAGTTGTGCGAGCTGTATGATATAAGACTCAGTTTCTCTTCCGTAAACTACCCTCAAGGGAACGGTCAAGCAGAGGCGACGAACAAAGCCATATTCAGCAATATCAAAAAGAACTTGCAGGAGGCTAAATGCAAGTGGCTAGAGGAACTACCAGCCATTGTGTGAGCCCATCGAACCACAGAGCGGAGGTCTACTGGAAGAACGCCATTTACATGGTCTACGGATCAGAGGCTGTGATCCCAACCGAGGTCGGCCTCCCGACCCTTCGCTCCGAAGTGGTAAAGGATCCCCCCCCTAAACGAGCGCCAGTTAAGCCATAACACAGACATCCTGGAAGAAATAAGAAACATGGTCTTGGTCCACCTGGCTTCATACCACCAGCAAGCAAGGTCTTACTACGCTAAAAAGGTTAGTGCCCGACGATTCGACGCTGGGGATTGGGTCCTAAAAGCCAGAACAGGGAATTCATCGAAACTGGACTCCAATTGGATCGGACTCTACGAGGTAATCAAAGTGCTCGACAATGGTGCATATGTCCTGAAGGAACTCAAAACGGGGAAATACGTGCCGAACACATGGAACGCTCAGCACTTGAAAAAATATTACGTGTAAGGCGCACATATATGATGTAAGGCCATGTGAATATTTATATTATTGAAAAGTTTAAATCCAAAACAGGTCAAGCTCCTTTTTTGCCTCATGAATTCACCTTTTGGACTGTTACGGAAGAAAGGGTCTGTCCTTAAAGGCGAACCCAACGTTTTGTGTAACTGTGGAAAAGGCAGTTAGCCCATACAAGGCAGACCATACGTCTTATACTGATACGGAAAGGGTCTGCCCACAGAGGCAGACCCATTGTTTAATGCTAACTACGGTGTAGGGTCAGCCCATAGCGGCAGACCTCGAAAGTGCACGCACTTTGGGACTCACGTCGCTCGTCGACGACCCGAGAAAACGTGCAAAGGGTAAACTGCTGTGCAAAGCCAAAACTTGCCAGCAGACCTCAAAAATGCTCGCACTTTGGGACTCACGTCGCTCGTCGACGACCCGAGAAAATGTACGAAGGGTAAACTGCTGTGCAAAGCCAAAACTTGCCAGCAGACCTCGAAAGTGCTCGCACTTTGGGACTCACATCGCTCGTCGACGACCCGAGAAAACGTGCGAAGGGTAAACCGCTGTGCAAAGCCAAAACTTGCCAGCAGACCTCGAAAGTGCTTGCACTTTGGGACTCACGTCGCTCGTCGACGACCCGAGCAAACATGCGAAGGGTAAACTGCTGTGCAAAGACAAAACTTGCCAGCAGACCTTGAAAGTGCTCGCACTTTGGGACTCACGTCGTTCGTCGACGACTCGAGAAAACGTGCGAAGGATAAACTGCTGTGCAAAGCCAAAACTTGCCGGCAGACCTCCAAAACGCTCGCTCTCTGGGACTCACGTCGCCCGTCGACGACCCGAGAAAATGTGCGAAGAGTGAGCTGCTGTGCAAACAAAATCTTGCCAGCAGACCTCGAAAATGCCCGCACCCTGGGACTCACGTCGCTCGTCGACGACCCGAGAAAATATGCAAAGAGAAAAATCGCTGCCCACCAAAAATCTGCCAGCAAACCTTGAAAAACGATCATACTTTGGGAATCGAATCGAGCAATAAAAAAAAACCTGTCGATGACCCGAGAAAACGTACGAAGAGAAAGGGGGGCATGCAACCAAAAAGCTAGCCAGCAGACCCCCGAAGGAACACTTTAGGCTACACGAAGAGTTAAGGGAAGGCAAGGTCAGAATCCACCCGTTGGAAGTGGACCCTCCCTAAGGAATGTTTTGACTATATGAAAAGTTAAAGGGAAACAGACTTTAGCCAAGTAAAGATCTATCTTTGCATGGTCAAGATGTGAACAGATTTAGAGTCTACCCGTTGGAAGTAGTCCAGTGACAAATCAAACATGAAAGCAAGAATCAAGATTAAAGCCTATTTATTATGTCCTAAAAATACAAAGTACGTGGGTAATGGCAATGAACACTCAGAAGCCCTACTAGCGATGCGCAGGTTTAGAGCGAACTCTTAAGGAGACGTCGGAATGATAATGCCCAGTTTGTTCTCGATAAGAGCCAAGCCCGGGCCTCCTCCTCTGCAATGACGGGTTTAAACAATGGTCAACTAACCCCTGGAGCTGACTCCGAGCATGGTCCCATTTGGGGTCGGAGAAGTCTAGCCACACGCGAGGGTCGAACTTTGCCAAAACAAGTTATAACGAAAGTTACAGTTCTGCAAAACCGGATGAACCAAAGCTTGCACCCCTATGTCCGAAGCCATTCCGAGTAATCATGACCCGAGGAAGGCTCACTAATAACCCGAAATCGAGTCCTTACAGTCAGTTAAACAAATGGTGGGAGGCAAAAAAAAACAGTCTAAAAATGATGGGGCGTCCTTTATCATTTATTTGAAGGGTTACAATGAACAATTAGCTTTACAAATGTACATAATTAGGGGACCTAGTTACCTCCATCCGAGGAGGCGCGACCAACCCCAGCACTTGGACCGACTTCGGAGAAGAGTGGTGTGGCCGGATCGGATTTATCACTGGATACGACGACCGCACCAGACCCTTCGCCGATTGAGACCCCGAGGCTAGGCTGAGTGACCGGGGCTTCCGGAGTTCGATCTGGCGGACCAGAAGCAGGGATAAGCTCTGCGGCACCGGAAGCAGATGTAGAGGGCCCATCCTTTTCCGCAGCAAGCATCTCCAGCACGTCGGATGGGTATATAATTCTAATCTCATCCCCGAGCTGCTGCATGTAGTGCTTGATAGAGTAGTGGTCCCTCTCGACGCCTTGCTGATCGTCAAATTGGTCTGACGTCATCACCTCAACATGATTTTAAAATTCTCTATTCTCCCAGCCAGACCTATAACTTTCCGCAAAAAGAACGTCCACCTGTTTCTGGTACCTTGTTTTTAACTTCTCTGCATCCGCCAGTCTATCCTTCAGCGCTGCCAATCTGAGTTCCACCTGCCACTGCGATAAGTCGACCAATAAAGAATTAATACCAGCGAGGTCTGCGCAATGTTTAAAAGATGCCTCCACCTGAGCACCCATCAGATTTTTATGGTCCAGAAAGAGATATCGGTTTACCTCGTGGGACCGATCAAGTCTGCGTTGCAGAGCATGGGCTTCTAGCTTGGCCGCTGCCTCGGCTTTCCTCGCTTCCTTGGCATCCTCGACAGCCTGATCTCGAGCGATAAAGGCCAGTCCCATCTCTGCCCCCGCACTCTGAAGCTCTTGCTCTTTGATCCTCAGCTCGCCCTGAGCCAACCTGGCGGCTTCGGATTGGGCAAGCCTGTCGGCCTCAGTCTGAGCTAATCTCGCCGCTAGCTCCTCGCTCCTGGCTTTCTCAACACTCTTGGCGTGCGCCACCACGCTGCTAACCCTCACTTCTTCGAGGCCCTGATATATGTCAAAATCAGACCTCAATTCGGCGAGGGCGGCCTCGCTGCGCTCGGCCAGTGCGGAACAGGAGCTCAGCTCTTCGGTAAGACCCTTGACTCGAGCAGAGTAGAAAGACCAGATGGCGGACAGCTGTAAGTTAAGCAACGAAGGAGGGGGTCGGCAATTATCAAAGACGTCGAAAAAACATAAAAACGCCCAAGTGTGACAAACCTGCGCGAGAGTGCGGGTAGTGAGAAGCTCGACATTCTCTGGAGTAAGGGCCTCCAGCTCTGGCTCCGTGGCTGGATCATCCTTTTGTGCATTATCCATGCCCGGAGAACGCGGCCCCTCCTCGACGGCCATAAGGGCATCCTCTCCCTCCGCTGGGCACGCCTCTAGAGCAGGAGCGATAGGGACGGAGGAAGGCCCGGAGCCGTCAGGAACGCCGCCGAGCACGGAGGGAAGCGGTACACCTCCTCCGGACTGGCTGCCGTGTGTTGACCTTTTCCTCCTTAGAAGGGTCAGCGTCGCCCCATCGTCGTCACTATCGGACGAAAGGACGACCCTGCCCCTCTTCTCCGCCTGACCCTCTTCCTCATTTGACGAGCCGACCTCGCGTTGCCGCTTTGTAGGGACCGGAGGAGGGGAGGAGAGTCTGGATTTCAGTCTCGGAATTCCCCCACTGAGCTCAGCGATCTCTCCACCAAGGCTAACGGCGCTCGATTTCGAGCCGGAGTCAGGGGTAGGGGAGATCACTGCCGCAGATCCCCCAGTCGGACCTGGCGTCATCGCTTCCCCGCGCGTGATTAGAAGGGCATATGGTCCCCCGGGTGGAGATCCGCCGGCATCGGAGCGGGGAACCGCTGATTCTGCTCCTCCCGAATGCACCACGAGGCATCGCCCAGCGGATGCCTTGGCTTGAGCTTTTGACGCTGCGGCTCTCCCTTTGATGAGAGAGGGACCGGCTGACGGGCCCGTCTCAGAGCCTGTGAAAAATAAACAACGAAATTAGTCTGCGGTCGCGGCCCGACCCGCAAAGATTCAAAGATTTAAAAATAAACTTACCCCTAACCCTTTTAGGGGCAACATTTTCTTCCTCGCGGAGCCTGACGCACTCCGTGGCCACAAGCCTCACGGCCTCCTCGAGTTCGTGATTGGATGGCGCTACCAAATCGTTGGTGCCCGCTAGCTGGCTTGAAGCCGCAATCTACCGACTCACCATGGTGATCCGGTCATTTTCGTCCCGGCGAAATCGGTTCAGGTCAGAGGCGTCGAGCCGACTCCTCAGGTGCTTGGTGACGACCCAGGTATCCAAAGGAAAGGGGAGGTACGAGACCATCCTGGGCATCAGGTTCATCGTCAAGGGGTTGAGGACAGCTTGAATATGCCGACATTCCCCTGGGAAGCTGAAGATTATGATCCCCTCCAGGCTTTTGAGCCGCCCAGCCGATAGGTACGGCTCAAACCTGCTTTCTTCTGCTGAGGCTGTACAGGGCAAACTAACATGAGCAATAAAATCAGGAGAGAACTCAGACCAAAAAATCATAGTCTGATACTTAATCTGCAGGAAGACTGAGGGGACTTGGAAATGCTCTCCGTTCACCCAAGGGGAGCACCACGCCCCTCCAACAACATAAAGCCTGGCGTGAGAGTCCCATTATTTGTCTGACCGCGGCAGCCCCCAAAAGATGTGGCGCTCAGGCAGCGGCTGGAGATAGAAGGTGGGGTAGGAGCCCTTCTTGGGGATGAGAACGAGTTTATAAGCATAAAAGACCACCTCCAGGTCGATATGCATGTTATAGATAACTGACAGGTTAGAGAGCCCCATCAGAATCATAATCCCGTTTGCATTCAGTGGCATTGGATGGATTCCCGTCAAGGCAAAAAATTGATGGATTAGAGGAGGAAGAGGGAATCGCAGGCAGTCCAGATGCTTCCTGCCCAAGACGATGGAACCCTCGGGGGCGCAGGGGCGAAGGTACCAGTCTGCGGGACCTTTAACTCGTTGAAGCGTCACTCCTCCAGGGAGGCAGAGCTGCCTCCTCAGTGAGTCTAATTCTGAATCCATAACAGATTGTAATTCCTGATTTTGATTCAAAGCCATTGTTCCGAAAAATGACTGGAAGAGTAAGAGTCTTTAGAAAAGAAGGAAGCAGAAACCCTGGGGTATTGTGAGATTAGGGTGAATGAAAATTTTGGTAAAATGGCAAATAAACACAGTTGCGGTTTTTTAAAGGGGAGAAGCCGAAAAGTTTTTCTGAAAGAGGAGAGAATAAAAGAAACCGAGCAGTCGGAACTTCAAAATTCAAACAGATCTCGTGATGAGGGATGGCGTATCTCCGTATCGGGAAAAGGGAGCCACGTGCATCCCTCAGATTGGAGAAGCAAAGAGACGGTTTCCCCACTTGATGGACACGAATCCATCAAGTAGGGAAATGGGGGCAGTTGTGGGACCCGTTCCCGAACCTCATGCCACGAGGAAGGCCACGCGGATCACACGTGATCTCACCATCGGCCATTGGGCCGACCGAGGTTAGGGCCGAATCCATCACTGACCCCAGACGGTTCGGCCCAGTCAGACCCCAGCCTCGACAGCTGGGGGTCAGAAACCCCAGGGGTATGCTATCTAGGAACAGCGGCCCTTATCTCAACAGGCGGAAGGGTCAGAAGCCCCAAGGGTCTTCAGACTGAATATAATGGAAAGCAACCCACGGCTCCAGACCCAGACAGAGCATTTAATGCGATCCTGGGTAGGTGTGTGTGCTAGGGACAAGCCGTCCTGACAGAACGGCGATTTACCCAAATCTTACTCCTGAGAGATTGAAGCCGTAGGAGGCGGCGAAAATCAGGCCACGGTAGTACAAAAGAGATGACAGAAATCTCGGCCCGTGACCGTTGAAAAAGATTTTGAGGTGAAAGGTACTCATTCCTGAGATTGAGAGCCATGCGGTTCATTATCTCAAGACTACATATAAAAAAGCCACGCGTTCCCGAGAGGGGCATGGACGCACAAAAAAAAAACTAATATATATATATAAAAGTCTGTAAACAAAAAGAAGAGAGAGATAGATATTCATACTGAAATATTTTCCTTGCTACCCAACACCAAGAAAAACCACTGACTTAAGCATCGGAGAGTCTTTGCAGGTAGCCACCCCCGCCTCTCCGATCTTACTTGGAGTTCAGACAGTAAGGATACGTGGACAGTTGGAGAATACAACGTCAGCAGTTCGAGACACGTGGACGGCTGGTGAGAAACCGCTCTAACAGGTAGGGCTCAAAAAAAGTATAAAGTTGATGTGGCATGATCTTGACAACTCCTTTTAACAACTTCAAATTCCTTTTAACAATAATTTTTGGGGATTAATAAGTTCCTTTTAACAACTTCAAATTCCACTAAGTTTTTCATAAACTAGAAAATGTAACGCTTGTAGTTGTATATGAATAGAACGGGTTTTGTGAAATGTTTACGGCCACACTCTTTGTCTCCGTCCATATATTTATCCTCAAGTTGCTCAACAAAACTCTTAAAATCCTCTTCAGATTCTCCCTATTCATTCAAATTTGTTTTATTGGGTAAGGAGTTAAGTGAGAAAATTTGTATAACCAGGGGGTAAAGTATAATTTATTCCTTTTTTTTTTTCGTTTTTATTTTTGTTTTTTTTAACGCAGTTCTGCCAAACTCCCCAAAAAACATTATAACAGAAACCGCCTCCATCCCTCTCGAAAAGAAAAAAAGGCCTCTGATCGACTGAGACTGAGAGAAACTGTGTAATCATCGTCGGAGGCATTGTTGGTCTCCGCCTACTTGTTCTACTGACTGACACCCTTCTCCGGAATCTAAATCTATTCGCTTCATCTACAGGTTCGCTATCTTATCTTTTTCTCTTCCGTCTTTCCCATTTTCTTTTCCCGGAAACCAAACAGACTGCGCATTCTTTCTCTTCTTTGTTATCGGTTTCTTCACCTTACACTTTTTTTTCGCTTTTTTGAGGCATCTACCATTAAAAGTCTCTTCGTATTTTTGTATTGTGCACACACACACACATATATATATATATATACATATTCCTACATGCTCTGTTTTTTTCTCTATAATTTGGAATTCGCTTTCTTGTAGCTGAATTTTATTGATTTTTAACAACAACCCATCTTTCTATATGTTCGCCATTTTTTCTTATTTGCTTTGAATTCAATAAGATATTTTCTGATA
This sequence comes from Parasponia andersonii, assembly GCA_002914805.1. Classification (NCBI taxonomy): domain Eukaryota; kingdom Viridiplantae; phylum Streptophyta; class Magnoliopsida; order Rosales; family Cannabaceae; genus Trema; species Trema andersonii. The sequence continues at coordinate 228,151 of JXTB01000081.1, forward strand.
CTAAACCCTGAAAGGTTTATCTTTTCAGTTCTAATGAAAGTCGTTTTTTTTTTTTTAGGAAGAGATAGCGACAACTGCAGAAAATGGCCGCTACCCAATTCAGCGGCGGCTCCGTTTCGAATGAAATAGCCAGTAGAGTCGCTAAAAGCAACCAAACCACAGAAAAATACAAGCCCATATCTCTGGTGCGCAGAGTCGGCGACTCTGGTAAATTGTTCGCTCTTAATAGGCAGAAATCGGGCCATGTAGATGTTGTTGGGGACTGCAATTTGTCCGGAAGACATAGACAGTCGTTGAGACCAGTGGTGATCCATCGTAAAAAGAAGGGTTTCCCTGTGGTGGGTAATCAATGGAGTTCAGACAGTGGTGTCGGTTCTTCTGAGGTTGAGGAGAGATTGGTTTTGCAAGAGGAGAATTCTCTTAATGGTGGAGGCAATGGTGCCCCGTAAGACTGCAACCTTGATATTTCTTTTTATTAGTTTTAACTTCTTTTTTCTATAGTTCATTTCATATTTTCTTGGCCCATCGATGGTTCTTCTTCTCTTTGTTATAGTGAGTTGGCAGAATTTCCTAGCAGTCGGTCGAATTCCCCGGATGTCAAGCGTGAGATTTTGATGCTTTCTATACCTGCCTTTGCGGGGCAAGCTCTTGATCCTTTAGCACAGCTTATGGAGACTGCTTACATTGGTAGATTAGGTATGATTCTTTCACTTATATAAGATTCCTCACTCTTGCTTGATTGACCGCAATTTTGATTCCATTTTAGTTCTTGATTAATACTAGTTGATTTTGTTCTATAAGTTGTTCAGTTGCTAAGGTATGTGGTTAAAAAGCATGCCTCCTTCAAGTCGATGAGAAAGGAATGTATAGATAGCCAAAAACCTAATTTCTGTCTACTATAGGTGATATTATGACTAATTATAGTGTTCTTAATTGTTTTTTTAATTTAGGCTCTCTGGAGTTGGGTTCAGCAGGTGTTTCTGTGAACATCTTTAACTACATCTCAAAGCTATTTAATATTCCTCTTCTGAGTGTTGCGACTTCTTTTGTTGCTGAAGATATTGCAAAGAACGAAAATAATCCTTCTGCTTCAGGTGAATTTGAAGTGGTTTAATTCCCATTTCATTTCTTGTATAGAAAAATATTGTTCTGAATCCAAGGTTGAGAGTGTGAATGACCACTCTTTTATCTAATGTGAACTGATTGTTGTGCAGAGAAGCTCTCATTAGAAGACAGTGGTAATGGTAGACCTTTTAATGAAGTAGCGGAGAGAAAGCAATTACCTTCGGTATCCACAGCTTTACTGTTAGCTGTTATGATTGGTATTGTTGAGGCTTTAGCTTTGTCTTTGGGATCTGGCTTGTTTCTAAATATCATGGGAATATCATCAGTAAGGCCCATTACACTCACTTACCTGTCATATTGGTCAATTATCTGGTTTCTCTTCTCTCTGCATGAACATATACATACATGCATGCTCCTTTACATGCGTGTTAATGCACGGACGCATCCTTCTAGGTTGTCTTTATATGTGGTTGCTGTACTGTAATTGTGTTTTGTTTAATTAGGTAATCTCATGGTAATTTTGCTTTCTTTTTGTAGGCATTGTAGTTCTTATGTTGGATTTCTTTATAAAAGTACATAAATCATAATATAAGAATGCTTTCAGTTCTAAATATCATTTTTTTTAGGATTCACCCATGCGTGTTCCTGCACAGCATTTTCTTTCACTAAGGGCGCTTGGTGCTCCTGCAGTTGTAGTGTCTTTGGCTCTTCAAGGAGTTTTCCGTGGGTTTAAGGATACAAAAACTCCTGTTTTATGTATAGGCAAGTGTTCGTAATTTCTCTTACTTATAAAATTCTAGATGGTTGGTTGTATATCACTATGTTGTCTTCACTTAGTTGCCATCGTGTTCTTTTTGCATTTGGTCAAAGTAGACTTATTCGTCATTCTAATTCAGTTGCTGCTGTGTGTGCAGGTATTGGTAATCTATTAGCTGTGGTTTTGTTTCCCATACTCATGTATTCTTTTCAACTGGGTGCAACTGGTGCTGCCCTTTCCACAGTTATGTCTCAGTACGTGTTCTTTTAATAGCTTTACGTATACTTCCGTTATGTCTTTGTTGGGACTTTTACTTTTACTATTACTTTTTTTATTTTCTATTTCAAGGATTGTTGGGACTTTTACTTGACATATGATCTTGCTCAAATGTTTTATCTTTCAGATACATTGTAACCTTTTTAATGCTATGGTCTCTAAATAAGAGAGCAATACTACTGCCTCCCAAGATGAGATCATTGCAATTTCGGGGATACATAAAATCTGGTAAATTTGGAATCTTTTTTCTTAATTTTTTCCCTTCATATTTAAAAAGGAAAAATGCTTATGGGGTTGACGTTCAGTTTTTCGCATGACGATGATGCTTTCTTGTCTCAATAATTAACTTAAGAGTAACCACAACTGTTCATATGTAATCATATTGTATTTCATGGTTCCCTTTTCCTTTTGTTAGCAACAGTATTACCTGTGTCTCTGTTTTGGACATGTATGGCCTCTTTTTTTCTTCTTATCTATTAAGATTTTATTCCTAATTGCTTCTTTTAAAAGTTTCGGGGTGTTATAACTAGGTGGTTTCCTTCTTGGAAGAACTCTTGCTGTTCTGACGACCATGACATTGGGGACATCAATGGCTGCTCGTCAAGGTCCAGTTGCAATGGCTGCTCATCAGATATGCATACAAGTATGGTTGGCTGTGTCGCTTCTTGTTGATGCTTTGGGTGCATCTGCTCAGGTATATCTCTTTCTTTGAATTATATTATTTTCTGATTGTTCAAATTTTATTTATTTATTTATTTTTAAATCAATGCTTATTCTGATGTTTTGATCCTACTAAATTTGCACTTGTTTTTGACATTAGTTTTGGCAAAGTAATTCTGTCTTGGTTGAATCAAAGTAAAAAAGTGCATGTATATATGTATAAATATAAGTTGCAGAATAGAGAAATAAGTAAAATTGGTAGTGTAGATGTGCTTTTTTGCTGTTAACTGTCAATTTTTGTGATATTTTAGCTTTTATTTTTTTCCCTCTCTGCTGAGTTAGCAAGTGCTTGCACATGATTTATCTATGGGGACTTGTGATTGTTGTTTACTTACAGGCTTTGACTGCAAGTTATCTTTCTAAAGGTGACCATAAGACTGTCAAAGAAATTGTTCACTATGTGTTGAAGGTAAGCTCTCTCTCCCCCTTCTTTTCTGTGTGAATTGTATTTCAAGTTTTCTTACACCTTGAGATTCTTGCCGAGTTTATGAATGTTTTCACTCATTGAGCTTTGACTCCTTAATTTTAAATGTATTCCAGGTAGGCTTGCTCACAGGTCTTTCCTTGTCTGCAATTTTGGGTCTATCTTTTGGTTCACTAGCTAGTTTGTTTACCAAGGATGCTGAAGTACTAGGAATTGTTGGTACCGGAGTATTGGTATGTCTGTAACATTGTTGCTCACAAATTTATTTCCATATGGCTTTGGGTAAATTGGCCATGCACATAGAGTTCATAGTGATACTTTAAAACTGTTGCAGTTTGTCAGTGCTAGTCAACCTCTTAACGCACTTGCTTATGTTTTTGATGGTCTCCATTATGGTGTTTCGGATTTTGCATATGCTGCCCGTGCTATGGTAAGTTGAACTATTGAAAATCTCAGAAATGTTCTTATTTTTGGTTGAAGCACATTTTGACTATTGTTGATTTGTTCATAGATGGTGGTGGGAGCAATATCTTCCGCATTCTTGCTATATGCTCCTTCATTCATTGGTCTTCCTGGGGTTTGGTTGGGGTTGACTCTGTTTATGGGTTTGCGCTTGGTGGCTGGATTTTACAGGTATGTATACAATGATTGAGAGGAGATTTTCTAACAAATAAATGGCTAAATTTCTTTTATATACGATGAAGCATGAGTTTTTGGTATTTTGAACTTTTTCGAATAACAGTGCAAGCTGTAACTAAGGAACATAATGGATTTGAATACACCTATTAATCACAAGGCTATTGAAATATCTTAGTCCATGGTCCAGTACCATCATCTATTACGGATGTGACTAACTTTTGTGCCTGTAACCAAATTCAGGAACACAAGTATAATTATATAAAATCTCCAATTGGCGTTTCGTTATTATACCAGATATTGAAAATGCAGATAAGATACTTGTTAATTCAAATTACGTTTTTTGACTTCTATAGAATCTGTTATTCTCCATGCTTTTTACATTGTCTCTTAACTTATTGCCTCCATTTTTGTTGTGTCATTTTTTCCTCCAGTTTCCAATATTGTCATCACAATAATCATTCTTGTGGGTTTTTATTTTTTATTTTATTTTCAGATTGCTGTCGAAAAATGGACCATGGTGGTTCCTGCACAGTGGCTTTCAGAGTTTTGAGGTTGGTATAGATTTATCTCTATAACTTTATCGTTTGGACTCTGGAGTTCTGCTAACTGGCTATGTTTAACATTTCACAATTGTTTTCAGCATGTTGATTGACTGCTCCTTTTACTGTTCCATGTAATTTTCATTGTTCCTCATTGTATAGATCTGTTGATTGGGTTTCTCAAAAACTAGATTCCTGAACCCTGAAACTTCTATATACTACACTCCAGCTTCACCACCTCTTGTATGTCTTTTAACGTGTTGATTATAATGGATTAACTATTTATCATATGTTGTAACCTTACAGTTTTCTGTATTTGGCTATAGAACTGCTTAACCTACTTATTTTTCAGCTGGCCAGTTGAGATCGGCAAATTCTGAAGGTGAATGAAAGTTCAAAGACATCAACCAAGTATTATTCTCAACCTTGCTTTTAATTGTCATGATAAGGTTGAGAAAAACAAGATTAGAAGGCCCAGTAGTTTTTTCTTTTTTTTTTTTTTTTCAGTAATTTATAGTTCTAGTTTATTGCTTTGATGTTGATTACGAATGGCATTTATTTCAAAACCAAGTTAGTGACAGAACTTCTTTGTCAGTAACATTTCTTTATTATTTTTAAGTGTGTTTTATTATAAACTTCGGTCACATTTTGCAATAGCTGGTACAGTGAAAGCGGTCAGGACAAGGTCAAAGTAAAAAAATTGAATGACAATGAATTTCTCAATGGTAAACAACAAGGCTTATTTTAAGGGGAAATGTAATCCGTTGGTCCATAAGGCTCAAATAATTCAGCAAAGAATCCCTTCTTTCTTCTGGGGTTCCATCCCATGTCCATGCACAACTGGTCATTGTACCATACATGGAGGGCACCTATGCACGATCTCCTGTAGTACTGAGCAGAGTAACGTTTCTTGTACTCATCCCATTTCCCCACATCCTTCTCCATTTCTATGATGCTCGGTAGCTTAAAAGTGCCGGCCAGGAGCTCTGATAACCATCGGCATCTCATCTCTGAGGTGTACAAGTTCGACACACTTTCTGAGAATCCAATCACCGCCAGCTGTGGAATTTGTGGATGAATGCATTCCCTGACGAAAACAGAAAGCATATTTAACTACTACAATTATTTTATGAGCAGTTTTATTGTTGAACTTTATTGGTACGTTTATTAAACCGTAATGGGAACGAAGGGATGAGCTGAAACAGTAAGTAAATGGAAAGGACTAGGAATAGTAAGCAATGGAATAAGTGGTTTGTTTCTAAGTAGATTTCCATCTAATGATGTCAATTTTTTAAGGCTGAATACAATAAAAGCATGTCAATTCCCCTAGGAATGAAGATCACATTCCAACCTCCCTGACTGGACAGGAATTGGATTCTCCCACAATTCATCAATCAGATTCCAAAACTACGGATCTCGCAAGTTGCAATTGAAAAAAAATTCCTTTTACAGGCATTTATTTCAGTGACTGTATCATATAGTAAGGAGTTTCATGGTACTTAACCTAATGAACTTTGTCGTCCCCGAGTTCGATTTTCCTTTTTTTTTTGATTTTTCACTAATATCCTAATTCTTTGCTTGATAAAGAAGCAAACCTGTAGAGGGGCACTGCTGCTTTGGGGTCACCGACAATGTAGTCCTTAAAGGTGCGTGAGACAAACAAATCTTTGAGCTTTCTGTCACCCCTGAATCCAGTAGCCAAAATGACCAAATCTTTCTTCCTTGGGGTGTCATCCCCTTCAACCAAAACACCTTCTTGACAGAATCCGAAACTCGGAGCTTTCTTCAAAATAATGCGTCCCTCTTCCACTCTGTCGTAGAATTTTTCGGGCACAGTCGAGATGAGACAAGCATTGATTTCCTGATGAAAGCTATGCTTTGGTACCATTCCATACTTGGCCAATCGAAGCTTATGCTTTATGTGACTCTCCACAAATTTTGAGAACGCCCATCTCTGTTCGATTGCAGGGGGAAAAAAAAAAGATCGACTTAAGCTAACGCATACGCATTTGACTTTTAATACATATTTAAGATATTAAAGATACTAACTTTTAATACAAAACTTTTCATCTGAAAAAGATCACATACCATATCAGCTAGAATTAGGAAGTTAGTACACATTTACAATAATTAAGATATCTAACATTTATATATATATATATATATATAAGACGAGAGAGAGAACGAAAGAAAAATAGGTTACCAGAGGCGAAAGCATGGTTGCCAGGAGGCAGAGTAGAAAGCCTTCACCCGGCTTATGAACAAGCAACTCCGAGAAGCGACTGAGGTATAAATAAGCTAAAGGGAAGCCCCATGGAAGATAATCAGGAACAGTCCAGTGCTCGGTTTTGTATAACACGGTGCATGGATTTTCCAATCCTGCCATTGCAGAATCAACGCGTGTGAGACAATGCATGCATGCATATATGTATGTGTATATGAAATCATAAACTACAAAGAGTTCACCATTTGCGTTGGAGCACTCCATTGCAATGTCAAGTGCAGATTTCTGAAATCCAACGACCGTTACTTTCTTGTTTTTGACAAATTCAGCGGCAACTTTGTAATCCATGGCGGCGTAGTCCTTGGAGTGGATGACCTCGCCATGAAATACGTCAGGGCCCTTATTCGGAGGGAATTCTGGAATGTTTGGGACATCGCTGAATCTTCCGATGCAGAGGATCACAAAGTCCACCACGTTAACCTGCACATTCACTCGGACCATTCGTAAGCACTAAGCAGTGCAACCAGAGGAGTAGTAGTTGGAGTTGGAGAATTTGGGTTTTGTGATTATTTGAGGTCTTATTGGGCTTATAGAGTAGTTTGGTTACAGTGGGGCTTGATGGGTCTGTGAGCTCATTAGCTGCTTCTTTTTCCTCATATGTTGGGCCTAAAGAGACACTTCCAACCCTGTTGCCCGTACAAATTTTTCTGGGAAATGCACTGGAATGAAGGCCATTTGCAAGTAATGTTTATTGTGACCAGCCATCCTAGCAATTACTTTTAGTCAAATTTACCCTTGTTAGAGGTCATGTATCTAATAGTCGTCATCATTATTATTATTATTATTATTATTATTATGGGCTCTTAGCCATTATGGCCTAAAAGGTCATTGAGCAAAAGTCGCCCAAAAAAGTGTTTGTTTTTGTTTTTGTTTTTTTTTTTTTCCAGAAATAATTGTCTGCAACGCAACTGAGTTTATCGGAGGGTGGTGAATCGTCTCGCTCGCTCGCTCGCTCCACATATCTTTCCCCCATTAAACTCTGGTAGTCTAATTGAGTTGTCTACGTGTTAGATCTTATTTTACGGGTGTCAATTAATATTGTTGGACACATGTAATCATATTATTCCAACCAAATTTACTAGGTTTTTTTTTTTTTTTTTTTCCATATATATATATATTTATATATATAACTATTGTGTATTACTATTTATGTGAATTCGCTATGATAATATGACTAATAGTGACAAGAAGTATATTTTTTGTGAAAAAAATCATTTCTCAAGCTCAATGCCTCAATATATATTTTTTCTCATGTTTCAGAGAGGGAAAAAAAAAGATCACTATTGAAGTCTCTTTTTCAATCGGGTCTCTTGGCATTGGCAACTCTCTCTGTCGGTGGGATGTCTAATCCAAACTTTATTTATTGCGACTCGCTCTTTTCATTTGCCTGAAATCCGTACAGATTAATAAAAAGGACCCGGACCAAAAAATATTTTCTAAGTTATAACATTAAACATAAGTACCTAACCAAGTCCAGTTATCCAAATTAGATTATTATATTTTTCCTTTTTTTTTTTTTAAGAGAAATTATTATATTGTTCCTTAACATACCGATAACAAACTTTTTAAACATATAATAAAACGCCACCCAATTAATAAAAACTATATGAGATTAAGGTGCTTAATTAATTATCAACTACCATACCTGATTATTGGAAACGCCTCGGGTGGAGGTGGTGCTTTCTACTAATATTTCCCACTTTCCATTATTGGAGCCAAAAGCCTCTCCTCCATGGCCACCCCAATGAGTCCAACGCCCCATCTCTTCATCGGACGGCCCTTGATACTCGATGCTACAAACTCTTGTGCCGAACTTGATGTACCTGATCAAATCGAAATGGCGAGCATACGATTCGATGTAATCGAAGACTTGATGTTGGTCAGGAAACAGCTCCGCCACCGTAGGCGGCCACGGAAAATCGGAGAACTGGTAGAGCGGTTTCGGGGTTTGGAGCTTGGTGGTTTCAATGGTTTTGATCCACACGCCTCCGATCCCGCTACGGGACTCGAAAACAATCGGCCGAAATCCCTTCGAGAGTGTGTATTTACATGCTAAAAGGCCACTTATTCCGGCTCCAATTATGGCTACCTGTCTCTCCATTGTGATCTCTCCAACTTCGATGAGGTGTTTGCGTCTCTTTATATAAAGATATATATATGGCTAGCGTTTATTACTTCTTCACTTCTCTCTCGCCAGCACCTTTTGACTATCAATTTTCAGTTTTTCTTATTTAATGGGCCATAAATTTTTAAATAGGACCTACATAGGAGTGCCTCTAAACACGTGCCAAATCATTATGTCTATATAATATTATATAGAGTTGCCAATTAAATAGGTATTTTTTTTTCTTATTTATGGATAAGTATTTTTGTTATAGCCGTTAGATGACCATCTAACATCTAACGGTGATCTAATGACTATAATGAAATACATGAAAAAACGTATAGTATTAATATATTTTTTTTTTTTTACTTTTTATAATAAAAAAAACATGCATGCTAAATTTTCATTGACCAGATTGATACCTACCCGTAGATAAAAAAAAATATCCACTAAATTGGTGCATTATATAAATATATATATATATATATTATAGTCCTTGGCATTATTCAATCCTCACAATATTTTATTTTTAGTAGCTTTTATGACATATGATATAAGTGAGTTTACTAATATGTAAAAAAAGAAAAAAAATGTAAAAGAATAAATAAAAATAAGAAACAACGTGTGAGAAATTAAGTAAGCCTAATTCTTTTCTATTATTCTAATTAGTACGTGAACGCTAAACATGCACGAAAGAGAAGTATTTATTTACTCATTCTCTTCGCTATCTATACCGGATAGGAAAACATACATTAAATGCATTTTTCTTAGCTCAGACCGTATTCTACCTAGAATTAAATTTGGATATATAAATATAATGAAATCTAATGCGTTCTCTATTATTCTTGTTAGCTTAATGTCACAATCCTAATATCAAACTAAATCCTAATATCAAACTAAATAATTGTATGGCACTTAGCATAATCTATCACATTAAATCAGTCTATTAACACTCAAGAAATGGATTTAAAGTAAATTTTGAGACAAAGTGACAAAGGATAAGAGAGTTTGAGTGAATGAAGACTTTGTATTACTCTTAGGATGCTTACAACTCTCACCTATGAGACTTGTGTACAAATAAACCCAATAGATCCTTTAAATAGGTAAAGCCTAAACCAACCAAGGGTTATGATCGTGCCAAGTGGCATGATCTTACAAAGGGTCTAGAATCTTCTCAAATAAAATAGTAATATCTACAAAGATATTTACATGGAGAAATCTAGAACAAGTATGACCTAGATCCTTCTAGAAGGTTCACCCACCATCTTGGTTCTTCTAAATCATTCTAGGAGTTTCTAGAACCGTCTCAACCCATCTAGCACCATTCGGCCTTATCTAGAGCCTTCTAAGACTTAGTAGCGCTAACTAGAGTCTTTTAACATGGCCAAGACCTCTTTTGTTCATTCTAGAAATGTCAACCACGTTCTAGGTCCTTCTCCTATTTTTTTGGGTGAACAGTATATATAGTGGATCTTAGGATCATGGGGCAGTGAAATTTGGATTTTAGGGAGCCAAATGAGCAGGGCGTAACACTCTCCCCCACTTAAGTTTGCGACATCCCCGTCACGTCATCAGCCTTGAACCGCTCGATATGGTCTTTGAATTGCCACAAGGCATCCTCATGCTCCTAGCTAGCCTCGGCCTCTGAGAAATTCTTCTATTTCACTAGGTATTCTCGATAATTAGATACACCACATCGATGGATCAAGCGATCGGCCAGAATGCACTCCATCTCTTTATCATAAGAGGTTACCACTGTAGTATGAGCCCTTTTGGACTCGTCCCTTGAACGGTTTTCCTCATCTTCATGGTAAAGTTTTAGCATACTAATATAGAAGACAGGGACAATATTTAACTTGGCAGAGAGTTGAAGCTTATAGTACTGGTAAATTGACCTAACACTTAGGAAAATTATGCATGCATGCAGATATGGAAAATACATGATCATATCATGAATGCAGCAGAAAAAATAGCGGATTTAGGTTTTAAAATTTTACATGAAAACAGTTTTCATAACCATATAACACACATGCATCATATACAGGATCATGTATAATATAAATCAAATCTAGATACAAAATCTTACAGATGAGATTATAGTTTACCTCTTGTAGCATGTTCCTCGTTGATCTCCTTATTGATGGTGATCAAACCTCCAACTCTAAATCTTCTTGTCTATACTCTTGCTCTTGGTTGATGATGCGAGTGGGCACCAAGTCGAAACCTTCGTTGGAGAACGATCAAAAACGCTTTCTTGATCCTATGGAATACTGGGACATGAGATGGGACTGTGAGATAGTAGGAAACTTTTTCTCTTCTCACTTAGCCTAGGTTGACCGAAATCTCTCTCTCTCTCTCCCTGTGTCTATGCGTGTGACTCTCTTAGAGTTACTGTGCAGTTTTTTCTCTCATATATCTTATATATATGGGACCAAAAACTGTTAACTCTAGTCCAATTAGGATTGGGCTTGTTCTCCAATTTGGGCTTTGGGTGTATTTTTATAAATATGTCCAACTCATGAAACTTATTTATAAAAATACTAACTTCTGTGTAGAATCATTATTTTACACAGTTTCATGAAACTAATTTCACAAATACCACCAACCAATTAATGAGCTTAATTGAGCTAGACAAGGGACCTAATGGATCCAAATAATCTAAGCTCCAATAATATGATAAATACATAATAACTTTTATTATGTTATTTATATAAACATTATTAGTAAAGGGGACACTCTACTAAAGGCCCAATACTGCACTCTTAGATTAAATATTATGCCTTTTATAGAGATTTAATCAACTAACCTTGATTAATCGATCCATCTAACATATTCTATACCACATATATAATCCATATACAATGCCATAGTTAGATAGGTGAAATTACCATAATACCCATCCAACACCTATTTACCTTTAAGTTACCATCTTTCTATCAAGGAATAATGTTGTCGATAATTTTGTTCTCAATAGCCATTTAGACAAAATTATTAACCAATTCATAAAATAAATATTAAGATCTTAGATTTAATTATTCTATAAATCTTGAAAGAACCTAAAGTAGTATTAATATATAGTGTCCTTAATTATTTGGTGTTCCCATCAATTCATAAGCCATAACCTCCAATATGCCAGAGTTCACCTCTAATTTCATAGAGGTTAGTCTTTTAACAAATCAAAATACTATAACCCATGAAAGCAAGACCAGTCAAACATCAAGGATTAAGATCTATGTGCTAAGAGCTAGTTTGTGATAATATAAGAATTGAGTAACAACACTCCAATTCTTTATATTACCTAGTCCAGTTTAATATACATAACTTATTTATGTTGTATTAGTTTTTCTATCAGAAGTCAGATACTTCAATAATTTGAGATACATCATTCCTGTTGAGATAGACAAATACTATAACCTATAGTAAATAAAGTATTCTATCTTTATTTACAGATTGTAAACTACTTCATTTAGACTTAGATAAAGAAACAAGTCTCTCCATAATTAACACTTAATCATGTTTGTTTCTTTATACACATATAAAGTCATGAAATCTTTTTCAGATGAATAAACTATTCAACTAAGATAGTTTAATCTAGCAAATATCATAATTTCATATAAAAGAAAGTTGTTTATACTCAAAAGGGTAAAATTGGAAATCTGCTTTTTAGAGCAAAAATCCCAACATATAGGAGATCTTACGCACATACTTGAGTACCGGAAATAGACCTTCGTTCTTGCGTACTAACCCTTTATGCACCTTTCTCAAGGTTTTGAATTGTTGGGATAGCAGTTTGACAAAGACTAAATCCCCCTCTTGGTACTCAACGTGCCTCCTTTATTTGTCGGCCCACTTCTTCATTTTTTGGGAAACTTTGTTCAAGTAGACCCTAGCCAACTCCGATTGCTCATGCCATGCTTTAGCAAACTTGAATGCCGCTGGACTCTTCCCACTGTAACTTGTCGCTAAGGTATGTGGAGTCATAGGTTGTTGACCTATGACTATCTCAAAAGGGTTTTTACCCCTAGACTCATTCATTTAGAGGTTAAAGAAAAATTGGGTTACATCAAGTAATTTTACCCAATCCTTTTTGTTGGCACTTACAAAGTACCTCAAGTATAGCTCTAACAAGACATTTATCCTTTCCGTCTGGCCATCATTTTGGGGGTAAAAACTAGTAAAAAAGTTCAAGTCTGAACCCATCAACTTGAACAGTTCTATCCAAAACCTTCCAGTGAACCGAGGGTTACAGTCACTTACAATGTTCGATGAGACTCCCCAAAACTTTACGACATGCTTTATAAAGAGCCGCGCGGTCTCATCAGCAGAATAATCAGGTGAAACAGGTATGAAGGTGACATACTTGCTGAAGCGATCATCTACCACTATAATAGTACCAATGCCTTCCGACTTAGGCAGACTAGTGATAAATTCCATGGAGATGCTCTCCACGACCTCTCAAGAATGAGGAGCAGTTCTAACAATCCACCTGCTGTTTGTTGTTTCATCTTGTCTTGTTGGTGCACAAGACAAGTTCGTACATAGGTCTCTATATCATCCCTCAAATGAGGCCAATAATAGATAACTTTGATGAGAGCAAAAGTGTGCTTCTAACCTGGTTGACTAGTCCACAAAGAATCAAGACACTCTTTAATAAGCTCTTTTCTTAAGTTCCTCCACTTAGGCACATAGACTCAGTTGCCTTTGGTATAGAGAAGTCTGTTACTCAGCCAAAAGTGTCTCGTCTTTCATTCCTTTACTAGGGGCAACAGGCTATTTGCAAGAATATGGTGTTCTATCCCTTCATTGATTTTCTCCATCAAGGTACTATCAGGCCTGCTTAAGGCAGCCAGCTCTACCTTTCTACTTAGAGCATCTACCATCACATTAGCATTCCCAGGCTTGTATTCAAGCCCATAGTTGAATTCTGCCAAGAAGTCTTGCCACCGAGTTTTCTTAGGACTCAACTTTTTCTGAGTTTAAAAGTATCTTATGGCTACGTTATCAGTCATGATCGTAAAGTGAGTACCCAGCAAGTAGTATCGCCATACCCTTAAGTAATAGATGATGACAGTCATCTCTTTTCTTGCACGGTGCAGCGTCTCTCGGTGTAATTGAGTTTACAGCTTTCATAAGAAATGAGACCCCTTTCTTGTATTAGTACTCTGGCAATAGCAAAGTCAGAAGCATCCGTGTGAAACTCATATGCCTTAGACTGGTCAGGCAAACTGAGAACTGACTCTTCGCTTACCGCCTTCTTCAAGTCTTTGAATAAGACTTGACATTCAGGTGTCCACTCCCAAGACTTGTTCTTCTTGAGCAGGTTAGTAAATGACATTGCTCTTATTGAGTAGGACTTGATGAACTGCCTATAGTAGTTCACAAGTTCGAGAAAAAATCTCAACTCTGGCATCTTAGTAGGAGATTCCCACTCTTGAATGACTTGCACCTTGGCTTCATACATCATAAATTTCCTATCCTTTATCTTACGTTCTAGGAATATCACTTCCTCTTGGAGGAAGGAGTACTTCTCCTTCTTAATGAATAGTTGGTTCTCCCTTAAGATCTCGAACACCTTCCTCAAATATTCTTGATACTCTTCCATAGTCTTGATATAGATGACTATATCATCAAGATAGACTACCATGAACTGATCGAGGTAAGGATGGAATAGCTTATTCATAAGGGTGCAAAAGGTAGCGGGTGTATTGGTAAGACCAAATGACATGAGTAAGAACTCATAAGCAACATACATTATTACGCATGTGGTCTTGGGTTCATCTCCCTCTGCTATGTGCATTTGGTAATATCCCGAGCGTAGATCAAGTTTTGAGAAATATCTAGCATTCCCAAGTTGATCGAACAAGTTAGCAATTAGTGGAATGAGGTACTTATTTTTTACCATTACCTTATTAAGAGCCTAGTAATCAATACACATCCTTAGAGAGCAATCTTTCTTTTTCTGGAATAACTTTGGGACACCGAAAGAGGCTTTAAAAGGCTTGATGAAACCTGTATCAAGCAACTCTTTTAGTTGTTTTCGGAGTTCCCCTAACTCCGGAGTAGCTATTCGATAGGGACTCATTACCGGTGGTCTTGTGCTTGGCTCAAGCTCAATTTCATGATCCACTTCCCTCCTAGGTGGAAGTTTCTTGGGCAAGGCATCAGGTATCACGTCTTGGAATTCCTCCAAGACAACTTACACTTCTATTGGCAAGTTACTCTGGGGTTTCAACTCTTCCTCATCATGCTCCTTCAGGATGGCCAAATAACTCTCCTCTTCCCTTCTCAAGCCCTTTTTGAATTGAAGTGCAAAGAGTACTTTATTTTATGCTTTCATAGACTGCTCTGTTGGTACTGCACAAAACTTTTCACCATCCATGATGTACATAGAGTTGGCAAAAGGAGCGGAGAATGCCTGCACTGTATCAAGGAACTCCAAACTAAGCACCACCGTAAAGTCGTCCATTGGTACTACTGATAAATCAAGTTAGCCAGCTCATGCACCTAGGCTAGTCTTGACACCATGAGCAACTCTATGGATGGGGCGTACTGCTAAAATTACTACCTTGAGGAAGCCTCCCTTATTGGACACCGATAAGCCCATCTGCCTAGCTTTCTCGATAGAGACAAAGTTGTGGGATGTACCCTATCAACTAAGGCTTTAGTTGCTTTGCCATTGATTGTTACATCCATAAAGAGTAGGCTCTTAGCTTGTGAATTAGGGGCCAATTGTAAGGCGTTAAGGAGTTGCAAGGAATGAACATGTGCACCACTATCTTCTCTATCACTTCCTTCTTGGCTTGGCTCGGAGGCGATTAAGGCATTGAGAGCTTTCTTCTTGGGCACGTGACCCATCATAAAGACAACACTTGACTCTTGGATTGGAAAAAATCACGATCTTTCTTCTCTTTACCCTTGCCCTTGTGCTTATAGGAGGAACTATCTTTAATCTATTTTCTCCTTTTGTTTACTCTCTCCCATTCTTTGCTCTACCACTTTTCTTATCTTTGGCCTTAGAAGGGTCCTTATTAGTAGAGTAATCAACAAGGTTCTCAGCTATAGTAATAGCATCGGACAAGTCCTGGACACCATGATGTTTGAGCTCTAACTTGCCCTAGTTTCAAAGGCCTTCCATGAATAAGAACAGGATATCTTTATCTGAAGTGTCAGAGACTTTGAGCAAGAATATGATAAACTCTTTCATGTAGTCTCTAACTTGCCCCAGTTTCAAGATTGTTTGAGGCGGTGAAGACGGCTTCTCGCTTATTCTTCGGCATTTTCGAAGAATAATTGTCTCTTAAGCTCTCTTTTGAAGTCATCAAAGGTAGGTATGGTACACACCCCTCATTGTATCTCTCTGTATTTCCACCTCCACCATAGCATGCCGGTATTGGTTAGATATAAGGCAGCATTCTAAATTTTACTGGCATCATCCGTAACACCGGTAACCTCGAAGTATTGCTTGAGTCCCCATAGAAAGTTCTCAACTTCTCGAGCATTTCGAGTACTATTGAAGATCTTTGGTTTAGGCACCTCAACCTTCCTTACCTCAATAGTTATTGTGTTGGTCATCCCTGAGGCCACTGTTCGCTTGCACAAAGCAAGATCACTACACATCTCATCTATTCTAAATAAAACATTAGTGAGTTCTCCTTGGAAGAGATCTCGTACCTTAGTAATTTTTGAATGAAGGGACTCAATCTCGTGGCTTAAGTCGACTTCTAGCCCACCAAGCGCATATTTAATGCCATTGTGGATCTCCATGTCCTCAGTCTCCAAACCATCACAACGGCCATCTAGATCATCTACTCATTCGCCCAATGTTCCTAAGTTGGATTCTAGTCAGAACACTCTAGCCTCCAAACTAGTCACTGTGTCCCTCAACTTGCTGCAAGTAAAGCCCTTCTTCCCTTTATCACACCCACGTTCAAAAGTACCAACTTCAACAGGGTCAGGAGTCGCAGCTATGGTCTTCATATAGATAATGGAACCACCAAGATACAATGAGCAACCAAAACTCTGATATCATGCTGTCACAACCCTAACGTCAAATTAGGCAATCGTGCGGTACTTAGCACAGTCCGTCATACTAAGTCAGCCTACTAACACTTAAGAAAATAACTTAAAGTAAGCTTTGAAACAAAGTAGCAAAAGATAAGAGAATTTGAGTGAATGAAGGCTTTGTATTACTCATAGGATATTTACAACTCTCACCAATGGAACTTGTGTACAAATAAATCTAAAAGGTCCTTTATATAGGTAAAGCCTGAACCAATCAAGGGTTATGATTGTGCTAAGTGGTATGATCTTACAAATGGTCTAGAATCTTTCCAAATAAAATAGTAATATCTACAAAGATATTTACATGGAGAAATCTAGAATAAGCATGGTCTAGATCCTTCTAGGAGGTTCACCCATTGTCTTAGTTCTTTCAAGTCATTCTAAGAGCTTTTAAGACCGTCTCAACCCATCTAGCACCATTCGGCATTGTCTAGAGCCTTTTAGGACTTAGTAGTGCTAACTAGAGCCTTCTAGCATAGCCAAGACCTCTCTTGATTATTCTAGAAATGTCTATCACATTCTAGGTCCTTCCCTTGTCCTCTTGGGTGAACAGTATATATAGTAGATCGTAAGACCATGGGGCAATAACATTTCGATTTTAGGGAGCCAAATGAGCGGGGCATAACATTAAGCTGCAAAAAAATAGTCTAAGGTTAGTGTATTATGCAATTTAAAATATGAAGTTTGGACTTTATAAAATAATATTATGAGATTAAGATAGTAAAAGAGTATAATATGCTCAAAATTAAAGAGAATAATAAGAACTAATCCAGTTTAGATGAACGATACTACTATTTTTTCATTATTAAAATTGGTCAAAAGATCAGTTCAGGGTATAAATTTTTTGGAATTTTTAATCTCAATATATTATTTTACAGAGTTCAAATTTTAGAAATTATAGAACACTCTAATTTTATAGTATTTTTTTACCATTCACTTTTTTTTGTTATATATGTAATTTTGAGTGCAATTATTATCGTTATCATTACTTAGGGATTTTTGTGTATTCATTATAAAATGTGTCTGCTATAGCTGATTGGTAATGATGCAAGTTTCTAGTGGAAAGGCATCTATTTTCCATGAACTTATTTAGGAGAATTAAGGCAGCTGATTGGTAATGATGCAAGTTTCTAGTGGAAAGGCATCTATTTTCCATGAACTTATTTAGGAGAATTAAGGCTGATAATCTTAGGGTGTGTTTGACACGTAGGATTGGATGAGATTATATTGACAAGAATAGAAATAATAAGATTGGATTAGATTGGACTATAACCAACGCTATGTTTGGTAAACTATCGGATTAAGCATTGGAAAAACAAATAGCATATAATTGGAATGGGCAATTTAAAAGAAAAAATAATTAAGTATAATTTTTTTTAAGTTTAAATCTAATTTAAAAAAATATTGAACATTATCTATATTAAAATGTAATTTATTATCTCTTTATTTACAATATGTAATATACGACACAATTGATCCTATTACTTTGAAAAACACAATCCAAAATAAATTGCCGGCAAAAAGAAAATTTCCAAAATAACTGATCGTATTTTAGAAACTTAATAATTACCAACAAAAATTCCACAGTTGTTCCAGATAATGACCAAAATTCTAAAACGTCAGTACAACGAACACGTATAGCATAAAAATATAATCCTAGATTTAATCAAACCATATATTTACAGAAATGGAAACAAGATCTTACGTGCTTCAGTTTTGATATTCAAACTAAAAAAATCAACACCTATCTAGCCTACAGATGAAAAATTTTATAAAGAAAAAAAGCAACGAATTTGAGGGAAATGGATCTGCATATGCACTTGACAAGGTCAAAGCGGATGACAGCTATATAAGTGAGTCCACATACCGTACAAACAACGTAGAAGGCTGGAGTTTATATCTCGACCTTCATCTTGCTCGGCTCGGCCAGGAGAATGATGACGACCTTCCTGGGAGTGAAGGCCACGGCATCAGATGAGACGACAGTAAGGCAGGTTGAGCAGCGGCGGCCGGCCACGCAAACTCAATAGCAATAGGTGAGACAGTGCGAGGAAGGGTAGAGGTTGAGACTGAGATGAGGGTGCGATAGTTGGATGAACGTGAAGAATAAACAACGGATAATTAATCCTACAATTTCAGTAAGGATTATTTATCCTACACAAAGTGTATTATTTTTTGGTCAACAGACTATTAAATCGGTCAAAAATTATTCTTAAACGTGAGATTAGGACTATTTATCCTAATCATAGTCCTGATCCCATATACCAAACGGGGCTTTTAGAGGGAATTTTTCACTTTCCCGAATTAGTGAAAAATCCAGTAGTTTTTATAACGAGGACAAGTGAAAATACAAAGAATATTTTTATGGACAATCTTTAAATCGAGAAGTTTTTATCCTAAAAAGTCTATTTCTAAAGTGTTTTATGATATTTTCAAAAACCGAGAGTTTTGGTGGGGGAAAAAAAATGAAAATACATGCTCATGATAATTTTCTTAATTTTAAGCTATTTTCTGCCAACTTCAGGACAGGAGAAGGCGTTTCATTAGACATTTGCACTTTTTGTCATCGCAAAACGTTCCTGTTTTTTATCCCCTTTTTTCCACGAAAAAAAATCATTGTTTTTGGGCCAATTCCATTATATCAATTGTCTATTTCTAGTAGTTTAGTCTAGGGAGTGGGGACCATAACGAACCATGTTCCCTAAGTATTTCCTCACTGAGATATCCAAGACCAAGAGGCAAGCTAGATTTTTTATTTTTTTTTTCCCTTTTTTGTTGTTTTTTCTTTGGATTGTAATGCTCAAATATAGAAGCGCTATCTTCCCGTCACATCAAATTAAGTAGGTGTCGGAGTGGTGTGCGGTAGTCATTATTTTGTTTTATTTTATTTTTTGTAATTGTTGACAGATAAACGTGGTCACCAACAAGATAAATTCCAAGGCCTATGGCCCCATGTTCGCTCACTATGTGTTCTTGATAGTTTATTTTTTTTATTTTTTTTCTTTTGGAAAGATAGAGAGGAGTCGAGGGAGGGAGAGGAGAGGAGAGGAGTCGAGGGAGAGAACTCGAATCTCTTATTTAGTAGAAGAGAGGGTAAGAGGGAGAGGAGAGATACAAGGGTAATGTCCCTCCCTAGGCCCACCAAATAAATGCTATTCTCTCACTTTGAAGGGACTGGAAAGGAAGGAAGGAAAGAAAGAAAACAAAAATTTATATATTTATCTTAAAATTTACTAAAAGTTATTAAAATGGATGATATAGTAATTTTAGAAATAAATACTTTCTATTATTCTAATTTATCATTTTTTTTACTAAATAACTTAGAAGATTAATAGTCTTCTTTCTCTTTTTTACATTCTCTTTTCTTCCTAACATCTTTATTTTTTTTAAAAAAAAAAAACAAAAAAAAACAATATATAATAAAAATAAAAAAAAAAAAAACACACATATACTATAAAAACAGGGAGACCCCAACCTTTATTCAAACTCACGTACATATTTTTTAAATCTTGGACAAACTAAACTAGATAGATGAGAAAATATCTCCATCCTTCCCCCTCTCCTTTCCTCCAACTAAACATAATTTTAGGCATGTTTGTTGATATGAGAATCATTACGAGGGCAATGACAATATTATGATTGGCGATGGCTCTGGGTTTCCTATCACCCATTATGATTACCATTATTTACCATGTAGCTCTAACTCCTTTATATTGTCCAGTGTTTTGTGTATGCCCTTTAGAAAAAAGAATATTATTTATGTACCTCACTTTTGTAGTTCAAATTATGTCTCTATATAATTGTTACCATCTTCTCTTGTGGTGAAGGATCTTCGCATAGGGTCGCATCTCATGCAAGAAAAAAATAAAAATGGAGTCTATGACTGGCCGTCTCACACATAATCGACTACTTCACCAATTCTCGCCTTTTCTAGTGACAAAGCATCTCTTCTTGACTGGCACCATCTTCTCAGTCATCCGTCGTCCAAAATAATTAAGCTTATGTCTTTTTTTGGTTTATCAGTGTCACCTAGTGATCATTCTATTTTTTCTTGTAATGTTTGAAAATTCAGTAAAAGACACATATAACCTTTTTTTCGTTTCTACTGTTTCTAGTTCTCAATCTTTGGAATTAATATTTTATGATGTTTGGAGTTCTCTTGTTTACTCTCTTAATGGGTGCAAATATTATACTTCAGTAATTAAACATTTTACAAAATCTGTGGTGGTATCCTATTAAAATCGCATTTCCAATTAGATTTTTATTCGGTCGGATTAAACTCATTGTCCAAAAGTTTTTTCAATCGTCTTATTAAACTCTTTACACAGACAACGACAGAGAATATATTGCTTTGCAACAAACATTAGCATCTTTTGGCATCTCATGTTTTTTTTTTTAACTTGGACAACGTCATATAGTAGAAAGGGGTCTTTCATTTCTAACTCATGCATCAGTATCTCTTTCTTTTTAGTCATATGCTTTTTCAAATACTGCCTGCGTACCTTATCCATAGGATGCCTACTCCTACACTGTCTATGTATTCTCCGTTTGAAAAAAAATATTTAGTCAGCATCTTAACTATGCCAAATTAAGATTTTTGGTTATTTGTGTTACCCCGACTAAAACCATACAACATTCACAAGTTAGAAATGCAGTCAAAACCTTGTATTTTTGTGACCTACTGGCAATCTCAAAGTTCTTATTATTGTTTTGATTCCTCTAATGATAGAGTCATTGTCTCTCGTCATGTTTATTGTGTGGTTTTTTACTACCACAAATATTTGACCTGTCTAATACATAAAAAAAAGCAACTAGTTAATTAAGGAGGAGATAATTACCTATTATTATGTAATCACCTAGTCTCAATAACATATTATATTTTATTATGTAATTTTCCATTCACAAAATTGGGAAACCTAAAGCTACACTCACCTATATAAAGGAGGCCGAGTCTCATAATTTTTCATTTGAAAATCATTTCATAATCACTTCACTATACATTTTCTCTGTAATTCTCTCTTTGCTCTTACCTTGAGACTTAAAGAAATTCTTATAATTCTCCAGAAAATAGTGAAAAACAGTGGACGTAGGCTTATCTTTTATGGGGCTGAACCACTATAAAATTCTTATCTCCTTATTTACTTAGCTTTATCAACCCTTTTCACACATAAACCACATCCTGTAATTTTCGAAATTCGTTGTTGATAAAACTTCTATCAACAATTGACGCTAGAAAGAGGGCTATTTCAGCAAAGTATTCATCAATTTTTCTTCTTCAACAATAAAAAACACTAAAAACACCACTAAGAATGCTGGAGTTAGCCAAAATTATAGTGTTGCTACTACACAAGTCAATCCTGTTCAGGATCAACCAACTATGACTGCATTTGAGGAGAATATTGTTCAAAGACAAGATCACTTAGAGGATACTCTTATGAAACTTCAATAAATCACCATTTAGATTAATGACTTTCTACGATGACTTGCTGAAGGACAGATGGTGACTCTATCACAGTATGAACGTCCTAGAGATCGTTCTACTCTACGACTTAAAAGAGGAATTCAGATCTAAGAGGCAGGAAATCACAACTAGCGCAAAACCCTATAGGAGCACCATGCAGATCGCATCTCTAAGGGAAAAGGCAAGGTCATGGACTTGCCCCAAAAATCTAGTACTGGGAGTTTGAGCATAGATCGCGATCATAGACAAACCTCAAAGAGAGCTTCTGTTAATCATGATCGTCTATGCAACAAGTAAAATCGTCAATCATAAAGCGTTTTCGAAAGAATTAGCAGGGAGCCAAGGCAAAATCTGCAGACCTAAGATAACATCTAGATTAGCGACATCAAAGAGGTAGTTGTGAGCAATCATTATCGCCATAATGACTAAACTCCATCACGTCGAACTATTTTAGTGGAATTTTCACAAAGGTCACTGCAAACCCTGTCTAATCAACCTATCTTACGTCATGATAAGAGCGACCAAAGACCACCCTACCACCAGTAAGGTATAATACGCTTCCTCCTAACATTGTTGTTCATAATCTGAGGATCTTATTAAATACATTTACTGGATGAGATGATGATCTCGCAGATAAATATCATCAATCGCTATTCAATGAAGAAATTCGAGCTGCTACACTTCCTGTTGGATTCAAACTTCCCACCATAAACACTTTTGATGGGAAATTAGATCCACATGACTATATAGATCACTTCAGCGACTTGATGGACCTTCGCCATGTCGATGACCTCGCACGTTATAGGTGTTTTACTGTAACCCTCACAGGTATAGCAAAGAAGTGGTTCTGAGGACTTCAGCCTGGTTCGATCTCGTCCTGGTAGTAACCAGACTGCAAAGAACTTTACTATCCCATTAATTAGTTTGTCTATTATTTGACAAGGTCTAGAAGAGACTCTATGATCTTACCTTACTCACTTTACCTTAGAGCTGGCTAAGGTCAATAACCCACCTGAAGGAGGAGTCTAAACTCTAATAATGGCCAGAGTACAACCAGAGACTGAACTCTGGAAGGATTTGTTAGAGCGAGAGTGCAAGACTCTCAAAGACTTCTATCAGAGAGTTGATCGATATCTAAGAGTGGAATCTTCATGTGAGAATCTTCATAAGATAAAGAAAGAAGGAGGAAAAGATGCAACTAAAAATGCGACCACAACAATCAACAATAATAATAAGAAAAAGTCAAAAAAGAGGAAGAACGAACAATCTGCTAAAAAGTAGCACGGGCCAAAGAAGTAGGAGATTCTAAGGGCTCTTTATAATTTAACAATTATATCGAGCTGAGTACACCCATAGATCATATTTATATGGTCACATTTTAGCAGGAGCAGTATCATCAACCGGGGTCGATAAAGCGAGATAGGGCAAAATGTGATTCCAATAAGTTTTGCGGATATTATACGACATTGGCCACCACAACAATTGATATGTCCTGAAAGATGAGATCAAAAGGTTAATAAGAGAAAGACTACTGTAGCAGTATACCAGGTAGAATGATGAAGGTTTACGTTGATGAAATATTAGTGAAGCCAAGAAAGCTGAAAATCACATCAAATATCTTGACGAGATATTCAAATATCTTCAAAAGTATCAGATGAAGCTGAATCCCCAGAAGTGTGCATTTGGTATAGGATCTGGAAAGTTTTTTGGATTCATGGTCAATCAGTAAGGTATTGAAGCTAATCCTTAAAAGATGCAAGCATTGATTTACATGTAGTCGCCTCGTAAACCAAAAGATGTGCAGAGCCTGGTGGAAAGAGTGGCTGCATTGAGTCAATTTGTATCAAGATCAATTGACAAATGCCAACTATTCTTCGAGGTACTGAAGGGATCGAAGAAGTATGAGTAGACTGAGAAGTACAAGTAGGTGTTCCAAGATTTAAAGAAACATTTGGGTTCTTCTCTACTCTTGTCGAAGCCAAAGCCGGAGAAAAAGTTATACTTGTACCTCGCCATTTTCAAATATGCGACAAGTGCTACATTAGTTTGAGAAGAAGAAAATATACAGTAATCTGTGTATTATGTAAACAAAAGATTATTCGATGTTGAAATAAAATATCCAGAGATGGAGAAATTAGTACTAACGCTTGTCATCGCATCTACAAAGCTTTGACGATATTTCCATACACAATCCATTGAGATTTTTACAAATTTTCCATCGAACAAGTTTTGCAAAAGCCTAAGTATCAAGACAATTTCTCAAGTAGGCGGTTGAGCTGAGTCAATTAGACATCAATTTTTGACCTCGCACTGTGATTAAAGGTCAATCTTTGCAGATTAAAGATTAAATAAATGCAAACTTCGACGAGATCTTTATTCAATTGATCATGCCTTGAAAATATCTCTATTTGGTTATTGAGCTCTTCATATTCAAGCTTCTTTATTATATATGAGCTCCCTATTACAAGAGTTCTCCATTATATTCGAGCTCCTCATTATCTTTGATTACGATGAGATCTTCACTTTGTTCCTCAGACCTTCAAGATCTCTAGATCATTAAGCTTTCTATTTATACAAGCTCTCCACCGTGTTTGAATTTATTATATGAGATCGTCACTCGATTTCAAAAAACCTCGATAGGATCTCTACTTGATTATTAAGCTTTCCATATTTGAGCTCCCCAAGTACAAGCTCTTCGTACTATATGAAATTTCATAGCTACTATCAGTAATTCTTCTCAAGTCTCTTTACCTCGTATCGATTATTATGTGACTACTAGTTCGTGGGATATCTTCATATATTTTAATGACTCTATCAATAAAAGCGTATGCATTTTTTTCTTGTGATCTATCTTTATTCTTATGTATTATCTATTTACAGTTTTATGGCAGTTATTGTACTACCATAAAACTGGAAGGATTATTCGTCATTCGAATTGATCAACAAATGGCATTATTCCTTCAGTTTATCATCTTGATATGTCTTATTCTATTAGTTTGTCTTTTATAGTTTTATGGCCGTCTTCAAACCCCATAAAACTTGAAGGGGTAGTGGGATCAAATCATTATCTCCTACTCGTCTCTTGAGAGACTATGCAAATGTTCATTTAGAGGGTTGAAATTTTGGATTTCTAAAAGTTCTTAAAATCTTAGGATTTTCTCCTCGCTTTATGCCATAGTATGTCGTATTATGTGATAGCCCTCCTCAAAGTAAAACGTCCATAGTTCAATGTGATATATTACTATAAACCCTATTTTTCCTTAGAAGTTTTGAAAAACAAATATTGAGTTTGTATCACTCACGTTCGTTGTTTTTCATAAGTGACTTAACCCATCTTACTACTTAAATCTCAGTTTAAGTAATTGGATTCAAATCGCAAGAGCATAAAGATCGATGTAACTTGTTTTTAAGTTATCGATATGATATGGAATTCTGAACCTTTAGAATGACCTAACAATTCCTATAGGTTTATACCTTATGGAAGATTTTTAAACATAAAACCTCAAGTTAATATGCAAGGTGATCTAAGGATTCCTATTATTCAATTGAATAACAAGCTATGGATCTATTCTATGGAACAACTCGATTCTTATTTTATAGAGCAAAGTATCTTAAAGAAAGTGCAATCTCAACCAAACAGCACACAACCCAAGGGTCAATTATTTTTTATATCTTTGTTTACTTTCAGTATTTTTTGAATTTTCTAATATTTTGTAAGAAAATTCAAAATATGACAAATATGACACTCTTTTAAACTATTAATAGGCATAAAAAGAGTTCATGTCATTCACTAATTCAACTACTATAAGCTGTTCGTCAACGATATAGGTGTCATCAACTATATTTTTAAGGTAGCACACCTTATTTTATTTTTTGGTGACTTCATTGACCTCTTTCATGATTTTAACGAAAAAGCATCATGTCTAGATCGAGGCTTTCAGAATAAGAAGCATATTTCTATAATGCAAACATTATTATGAATTTATGGTCGAGAAAAGGTTTTCTTTAAAAGACTTTGCAGCCTCTTTGACACTCTACTAATAAACAATGGCATCGACAACGGTATGATTCTTAAGCATTTTCTACTTCTCCATAAGTTTTTATGAAGATCAGTGAGATCACTTTTTAGTCGTATACTTCACTTTTGCTCTTGCTATTGGAGAAACGACTTTTTTTAGTCTACTAAGAGTTTGATTCTTATTACATTCACAAAAGGTTAACTCATCTATCTATGAGAAAAAGATGCCAACAAGAGTATGGTTACGCTATTTGATCACTACTTTACACCTATAAATTCAATCGTCGATATCAACAAAGAAAAATTAAGAGAACTTACAACAAGTTTAGTTGAAGACTTGAGCGGAAATTATTGATCATGATGGTATACGATCAACTATTTTATCGAAGAAAGCTTTTAACACGTCAATGACGTATTAAAAGCTGGGGGGCTATTGTTGTGTGATTTTTTATCACCATAAATAGTTGACCTGTCTAATCTATAAAAAATGCAACTAGCTAATTAAGGAGGAGATAATTACCTATTATTATGTAATCACCCAATCTCAATATTATATTGTATTTTATTATGTAGTTTCCTATTCACAAAATTGGAAAACTTAAAGCCACTCTCGCCTATATAAAGAGGGTTCAGTCTCATAATTTTTCATCTGAGAATCATCTTACAATCATTTCACTATATACTCTCTCTGTAATTCTCTCTTTGCTCTCACTTTGAGACTTAGAGAAACTCTTGTAATTCTACAGAAAATAGTGAAGAACAGTAGATGTAACCTCATCTTTTTTGAGAATGAACCACTATAAAATTCTTGTCTACTTATTTACTTGGTTTTAGAAATCATTTTTATACACAAGCCACATCATACAATTTTCTAAATTCGTTGTTGATAAAACTTTCATCAACAATATTAATTTCGTCGAATTTGTTTTTCCAATACCCTTCTTCTCAGTCCTATCTATCTCGATGAAATCAAGATATGCTAGAAAATTGGCTTACTCAGTCTCATTCTTCTCCATTATTTTCTATTACTGCAATGATCATAAGTCATCATCAAGTCCAACACCATCTCCTTCTTCGGTTTTGCATGAGATTGTCACCTCATCAGCTCCTTCATATTCTGATGTACCCATGTCCTTCTTAGTTGTGTAATTTTTTTATTTTCTTACTTTGATTCTTGATAGTACTTTAACGTTTATATATTTGGTTTGCTAAATTCTTCAATATTTTTAGTTTTTATACATTATTTTCTAGTTTTTCATATAGATTTTGTTTGTACTATAATATTGTCGATCTTAGAAAACCAGTAAGATAAATTATTTTTGGTATTAATTGAAAGAATTTTTCATATTGAATACTTTAGATTAATATTTGTTCTTAAATACTATATTTTCTGATTATATGTTTGAGATGTGAAATATATAATTGGGTTATAGATAGGAATCAAAGTTTGTAACAGTTAAACGAATAATTAAGTAAATTTTGAAAACTTGTTTTTCTCATATTGATATTTTCATTTATTATTTTGTGATTATTTTAATTTATTACTTAGTTAGTTTTTATTTTCAATTTTTTTATTTTTATTTTTTGTCACATTTTTATTGTTGATTTATTTCTCTGTAGAATCGATAACTTAATCTACTGTGATAACTGCTCGTATATTTAGAGCATAAATAGCATCTCCTTATCTAATCAACTTGTTGACTCTCTTACAAAACCTCTCTCTCCGTGTGATTTGTTTTTTTGCTGTTCGAAATTTGTTGTTTCCAATTGAAACACCATCTTGTAGGAGCATGATAAGGATAGAGAATCTCTTTGAAATTTATATTTATTGTGAATATTTGTTGTAGGATCATGATAAGGATAGAGAATCTCTTTGAAATTTATATTTATTGTGAATATTTGTTGCGAATTATTTTAGATAATTTAGATATTTTAAATTATTGTAATATTAGTTTAAATATCAATTTTCAATAGATTTTATGCTCTTAGTCTTTAAGGATAAGATAAATACTTCAAGATAGCCTTTGTTATTGAGTTGTTATGAAAATTGCTATATTTTCTCATTTAGGTTTTGGTTTGATGATAAGTTTATGATTCATTTAATATATTCTTTGTGATTTTTTAAAGAACGAAACTTAAAAAAAATTTAATTATTTTATGAATAAATTCTGAGAAAACATCACCATGCAATATGTGCGTGTGTGTATATATATAAACATGAGTATTTTCAAATGAAAAAAAATATTCACTTCAAAATATATTTTTTTTCTTTTTTCTTTTTCGTTTTTTCTCTTTCTTTTGCTTTCCTGTTATCTTGATTATAAGATTTTAATGTTGCATCCTTTTGGGAGAAAGAATAAAAAAAGATGAAAAGCAAATAAAGAGTGAAAGCATAGAGCATAACATGCATTGGGTAATTATATAAAAATAGAGAAAAAAAAACTTAAAAGTTAAAAAAATTACCAAAATTAATTAAACAACATAAAATTTGATCAAATAGTAGCGTTCGATCTTAACTTTTGTTGTTTCATTCATCAGTATAACAAATGAGAAATATACAAAGCAAAAAGGATATAAGGAATGTACAAATTAAAAACATTAAAAATAACACAATTTTTCATGATGTAAATGGAAAGTGAATGTATATAGTCCATTGATGCATTTAGAACTTTTCAAAATGAAATTGAAAGCCAAATATTTTGAAAAAAAAAAAATAATATAAGAAATAAAATCAAATATTTGATGCAAGTGGACCAAAAATAATATTTGATGCAAGTGTTTTGCTTACCTATTGAAACACTATCAAAAATTTAGAAATGTACAACATCCAAGTAACTAAACAACTAAAAATGTCTGTGGATAAGCCAAATTATTTGGTGAGTGAGATGGGTTTAGGGCCAATTTGGTTCAGCTTTTCAATAAGCTAAAAGTACTTTTCAAATAATATGTGAGCAAAAAAGTATTTGGTAAATACCTAAAAATCATATTATTCAATAATTTTTAATAAAACTATAGCCAAAAATCAAAGCTAGCTTAAGACAGCTTTAGCTTTTAGATGATATATGAATCTATACTATCTTTTAATGAATAAATCATAATGACTAAAATACCCTAACTTAAAAGTAAAACTACTACATAGTTAATTGAATTTATTTTCATATCAGTTTTTTTAAAAAAACTATTAATATATTTAAATCATAATTGACTAAAATATTCTTCATATTAAATATTTTAAAGTAACCAAATTGATTCTTTATTAAAATTTTAAATTCAGATGAAAATAAAGTAAAATAAAATAAAATAAAATAAAATAAAATAAATTAAATTGAGTAACTAATTTAATTGAGTTTATTTTTATATCAATTTTTGTAAAAAAAAAAAAGGTATTAATATTAGTATGTACAAATATGCATAATTATATAATGATATTTATTTTAATTATTTTATATTTGCACAATAATTCAATCATACAGTTTACCAAATACTTTAATATAGTTTTTTCAAGTCACAACACTTTAAAATTATAGTTTACCGAACACTCTACTATTTTACGCTACAATGAATTTTTCCTTCAGCATAACTAAAAGTGTTTTCTTTAAAATCTACAACTCTACCAAACTGGCCTGAAGCCCATGAGTGACAGTCTAAACCAGATAAGTTAGAGAAGCCTTTAAAGAAGAGTAATACTTTTCTTTGCTTTCCTAAAGTTTCTTGTAGTCTTGATAGTGTTTATGTGTCGTGATTTCCACATGTGATTGCATCCATTGTAGGGATAATATCAAAACAAACCCACGACTTTTATTGTTTTATTAGAAACACCTACTCCTTTATTTTTTATTTCAAATTAAATCTTCAATTTATGTATTTGAAAAGTTTTTTTTTCAAATAAGACCAAACCTACAGATTTAGTAAAAATTAGAACTTAAGTTTGTTAAAAAAGACAATTTTACCCTTCAAACTCATAAGATAGACAAATTATCAGTAAAATACTATCTATTTTTAAAAAGTGTGACAAAAAGTGTAGTGTTTTTATACAATTAAAATAAGTACTTTCTATTTAAGAGAAATTATTACTAAAATACCATCTATTTTAAAAAGTATGAAAGACTCTTATATTATTGAAAATTCTAAATAAATATCTTCTATTTGAATTATCATATCATTTTCTACCTTTGATCGGTAAAAGGCTTAAAAAATCAATAAAATTAATATTTTACTCTTTATTATATAAGGCGCATACCATACTTAAAAATGAAGAGGAAGAGAATGTATTGTCTAAAATTTCTTAAAAAGAAGCAAAAGAAACTCTTCCCTCCATTGTTGCAGCACAAATCTAGAAAAGAAAAAAAAAATCGAAAGTGACAAGAGGGAAAAAAAAAAAGAAATATTTTTCTCCATAGTTGCAGCATAAATCCAGAAAAGAAAAAAAGATCTAAAAGTTTTTAAAATTCTAATGTGCCAAAAATTTCTTTTTTGTCAAAGGTAGTAACTTTGAGGGGAAGAATTTTTTTTTCTTTGAAGAGATTTTAGACCATATGTACTCTCTCTCTCTCTCTCTCTCTCTCTCTCTCTCTCTTCATTTTCAAGTGTGGTGTGTGTCTTAAAATAAGATAATATAGGGTAAAATATTAATTTAACAAATTATTTTGAAGTCTTTGACCATTTAAAAGTAATAAATGATATAATAATTCAAATAGATGTATTTATTTTGAAATTTTAACAATTATAGGATTTTTTTCACACTTTTTAAAAAATAGATGGTATTTTAGTGATAATTTTCCTAAATAGAAGGTACTTATTTTGAATTTACATAAGCACAAGATTTTTTTTCACATTTTTTTAAAACAAAGGGTATTTTACTAATAATTTCCCTAAAACATATATTAAAACTAGTAGATATTGAAACCAATATTTATTCTTACCTTTCTTTCTTTAAAAAAAAATATTTTAAGTGAAAATAATATTATTAAAGTAAAAATGAATTTCAACTATTCAAAACAATTTTAAAATACAAGAATGACAAAAGTTAAAAAATTTCTCGTTTTGTTCTTTCTTTCTTTTTGCAAGAGTTTAAATTATTCAAAATGATTAAGATTTAAAAAATTAATGGAATTTTTTTAAACAAAGTCTCATTTTTTTCTTTTTTTAAAAAAAAATCATTTTAAGTGAAAATAATAATTATTGATACCAAAATGAGTTTAAAGTATTCAAAACATTTACATGATAAAAATAAAAAATAATGACAAAAATTTTTATTTCTAATAATTATTAATTTTTTAAAGAAAAAAATAATAATTGGTTTTAATATTTATTATTTAATGAGTTTAAGGATAAATTATTATTCTTAAATAAATTAAAGTTCCAATTTTGATTGAGTGCGTTGGCCAAGTTCTATTATATAGGAAAATGTAAATTAAATATTTAATTCGATATAAATAAAAAGGTGAGCATTTTTTTAAACGATAAAACACTAAAAATAATGTGTTTTTTTTTTGCTCGATATCATCCCTCTATTATGATATCGGATTTCTTAATTAGTAGTACGGCTTTATATTAAAACCATGTCCTAACGGTGCCCCAAAAGCAACTGTTTGGACTAACCAATTTTGGTACGTTGATGTTGAACAATGACTTCCAATACCGCGTACGTATTCCAAAAGAGGTTATCACTTATCGATATCATGTTGGTCAATAATTGGTAAAAGAACCCTTTCTTTTTTTCTTTTTTCTTTTTTTTTTTTTTTTTGGCAACGTTTCTGTTTTCGCTTTCTTTTCTTTTTCACTTTTGTCCTTCTACTTAAATGATACGGCGATTTTTTTTGTGCACGCAAGGTAAAGATTAGTATCCCTACTTAAATAAATGTTATTAATTACATGTTTACTAAAATACCATGAGAATTTATATACTTAGTACTGATTCTTATTATGGGGGAAATGATAGAACTATGTGTGGGCACACACAAATTGAAAGAAAAGAATGGGAGTGAGAATATTTCCCTTGTAAACTATAAAGAAAATAATTGCCTGTAGACAGTCTCCTTCTCCTATTTTTAATCACCAAAATCCTAAAAATATAATTTTACCACAAAAAGTCTATCTGCTTTTAAACATATATACTTTTGAGGAAATTAGGCCAGGTACAGTTTTTTTTTTCTTTTTTTTTTTTTTTTGCAAAAATACGGTACAAAAAAACTTACTTTATAAAGTGCGAGATTCGTATTTCTTAATACGGCAAACAGAAAATAAAGAAAGGGTTGCTACGCGCACTATGGGCATCAGCAGCTCACGCGTCAGGCCTGACACGTGTTAGATCGGTTTGACACGCATTTTATTTAATTTTTTTTATTTTAAGTTTTTTTTTGGAAAGATTTATTTAAGTTAATTTTTAAATCAGATATTGGGTACTTTTTTTTTGCTTTTCATTTTAGCTTCTTCTTTCTTTGTTTAAAGTTTTTTTTTTGGTAAATGAACTTCTTATAATAATCTTTTTTCATTAGTTTTTGTTAATTTCATGGATAATTAAATATGGATAAATCCCATCACTAAAAGGATTAAAATGCCACGATTCGGCATCAATGTCTCTCACTACTATTGTAAGAGACTGTCTTCTTTCTCTTTTCTTTTAGTTATTTATTTTTATTTTTTAAAGGAAAGGAATGAGATTACCATAAATATCTTGCAAGATATTTATGGTGATCTTATTCCAAGATATTTTTTTTATTCAACTTTTTATAAAAAAATTTTGTTGATTTATTTCAACAATTAAGTATTAGAAAAAGAAAGATAAAAAAGTATTAGTAAAAGAAAAGTTACATTAAATATCTTAAAAATGCAACTTATGATATCTAGTAATTTAATTTTGAAAATATTGAGTATTTATTATTGTAAAAAACAAAATACATAGCCATGAAATAAGAAGGGAATTGGAAATTTTTTGTTACTTAAAAATTATTTTAAAAACCTTAGATATTTGTTTTTTTTTTTTTTTAAAAAAAGTGTATGACTTAACTAATGACTTTTACTTAATACAAATAAAAGAAACTAACTCACTCATCTTGGGAGTCAAACTCTCAACCTAATATCTAATTCCCAATTCAAACCTTCCCCACCTACTAAGTTAGCCTTAATGGACTTAAAAAATTTGGACATTAGATAAGTATCTTACTAGGTTACCTATAAAATTCGGGCAAATAAAAAAAAAAGTTGTTATAGGTATCATACCAAATTACATAGGTATTTAAGTAAATTAGAAAAATAAAATTACCATAGGTATCGTAATTACTAGATTACTTATGGTATCTAGTATATCAAAATGGTTGTTAGATGTTCTTCATTTCTAAAAAGAAAAAAAAAAGATGTAACCTATAGTATCTGAGTAAATTAGAAAAAGAAAAAAAAAAAAAGAGAGAGGGGTTAGATAAGTTGCCATGTTATTTAGGTATATAAGTAAATTGGAAAAAATTAAGTTTATTATAAATTCATAATTATTTTAACAAATTTCTTATGGTATCTCACTAGGTTATCTAAGATATTGAAATGATAGGCACGTACTTTTTATTTTTTAGAAAAGAGAAAATTAAGATATTACAATAGGTAACCTATAATATTGTTTATGATATATGGGAGGTTGCTTATCATGGTAAATTAGGAAAAATTAAAAGAAAAAAATTTAATATAGATATGTT
Source organism: Parasponia andersonii (assembly GCA_002914805.1). Lineage (NCBI taxonomy): Eukaryota > Viridiplantae > Streptophyta > Magnoliopsida > Rosales > Cannabaceae > Trema > Trema andersonii. Next base: position 262,184 of record JXTB01000081.1, read on the forward strand.
ACCACACTATTTATGGTATCAAAGTAAATTAGGGGAACGAGATTACTGTATGTAAGGTTACCTATAACCTCCGAGTAGATTTAGAATGGATATTAGGTGTTTCTTATGGCGAAAACAAATATTCATTCTTTAAAAAAAAATTAAATACTATAAGTATCAGACTAAATTTCCTATAGTATCATAAACAGATAGAAAAAAGTATGAAAAGGCTTTTAAAATTTTTTTATCATCGGCCTATTACAACTGTGGATGAAGCTGCTCAATGTTTTAATCCAGTGTATCTGAATTGGGAGTTACAAGATCAATTGCTCATTTCTTGGCTTCTTTTCTCCACGACAGAGAGCATCCTAACTTGATTGGTGGGTTGCAACACCTCAAGTCAAATATGGCAGGTTCTGCATCACTACTTTTACTACTCAAATTCGAGCTAAGATTACTCAGTTCAAAAATCAGTTACAGAATACGAAAAAGGGTTCTTTGTCTCATAATGAATATCTGTTAAAGATTAAAACCTCTGTTGATTTACTTGCTTCAGTAGGTTATACACTTTCCACTCAAGATCATATTGATGCTATATACAATGGGCTTCCTGATGATTATGATACATTTGTGGTGTTTGTTTCCTCTCATTCTGACCCTTACACAGTATCTAAAATCGAGTCATTGCTATTGTCCTAAGAATCATGAATTGAAAAGCATAGTAAAAAATTGGATTCTAGCCCCAATACTGAAGTAAATCTTGCAACACAGTCTCAACGTTCTGGTTCTCGTGGTCGCTTTCTTCCTCGTGTCGGTAATTACAGAGGTGATCAGTAACACAATATTCTCAGAATTTCTTTCCTCATAATGGTAGAGCTTTTCAAAATAATAATGGTGGTTTTCAGAGTTACGGTTATGGGGGCAATAATCAACAAAATGCAAATAATTACAGAGGTGGTTATCAAGGTCTGGTGGCAGACCCAATTGGAATAATGGGAACAAGCCTCAATGCCAGCTTTGTGGTAAACTTGGGCATATCTTACTAAATTGCTTTTACAGATTCAATTGGTCTTTTCATGGTAATCAGCTTTCTCAGCAATCTCCACAAGTTCCTATGAATGCTATGCTTATAACACCAGCTACCACTTGGGATACCAACTGTTACCCAAACTCGGGAACTACTAATCATGTCACTCCAGATTACTCAAACCTGATGAAGACTTCAGAATATACAGGACCGGACAGAATTTATGTTGGAAATGGTTCAGGTTTGTCAATCAAACGTATTGGACATACTTACTTTCCTGCTTTATTCTCCTAAAATATTGTCTTTAAATCATCTTCTTCATGTTCTAGATATAACTAAAAATCTTGTCAATGTCTCAAAATTTGCTATAGGTAATAAGGTCTTTCTTGAGTTTCATGCTAATTCTTGCTTTGTCAAAGATCAGGTAACTCACCAGATTCTTCTCATGGGGAAACTCCAGAACGGTCTATATACTTTTGATCAATCCCAACTGTCCTTTCTTCCAGCTTCTGGTTCAACTAATTCACATTCCAATCCTTCAACTTCGATTCCTACTTCAGCTGCAGCTCTAGCTTGTTCCAATTCTTCTGTCAATGTTTTAGATAGTTCTAATGTTTCGATCTTTGGCATCCTAGGTCAGGCCATGCTTCTGAATACGTTGTACGAACTATGCTTACCAAGTGTAACATTTCAAATATTAATAAAAAGACTCATTCTTTTTGTTCAGCATGTTGTCTTGGAAAAATACATAAACTTCCTTTTACTCTATCTACTACTATGTACTCTAAACCATTGCAACTTGTCTACTCAGATTTCAGATTTGTGGGGTTCTTCTCGCTGTCCTTCCTCTAATCGCTATCGATATTACATTCACTTTATTGATGCCTTTTCACGCTTCACTTGGATCTATATGCTAAGAAACAAATATGATGCTTTTAAAACTTTCTTAAATTTCAAATCTCAAGGTGAACTATAACTTGGCACTAAGCTTCAAATGTTACAAACTGATTGGGGTGGGGAATACCGAGTGTTAACTGATTACTTGCAATCTCATGGCATTATTCATAGGCATCCTTGTCCTAACACATATGAACAGCATGGTACCGCAGAGAGAAAACAGACATATTATTGAAAATAGTCTTACGATGCTGTCGCAAGCATCTCTACCTCTCAAATTATTGGGATGAAGCTTTCAGAACTTTAGTGTATATTATCAATAGACTTCCTACTCCTTTATTGAATAACAAATGTCCTATAGAAGTTTCAACCCAACTATTCATACTTAAGAACTTTTGGATGTGCTTGTTATCCTAACACTCGACCATACAACGCTTATAAGCTTGATTTTAGATCCACTCAGTGTACCTTTCTCGGTTATAGTCTAAATCATAAAGGATTCAAATGTTTAGCTTCTAATAGTAGGCCGAATATTTCCCGTGATGTTATTTTTGATGAAAATACTTTTCCATTTGCTCTATCCCCAACTTCAATTTCTATTTCTCCTTCAACATTTATTGATGTTCATCTCCGTCCTCTCATTCCAACTCTTAATCCTTCTACTTCTTCTGCCTCTATTCTCTCAGATTCACACTCTGTTCCAGAGTTCTCTTCATCCATTACATCTACTCATGTCTAAGATGCTTGTTTGCACCAACTTGTTACAATTCCTAATAATTCTGTTGTTGCTTCTAGCACTGTAATATCTGATTCACAGGTCCAGCCACCTTCAAAAAGAAAAAAACGCATTCCATGCGAACAAGGTCCAAAGCTGGTATTTTTAAGCCTAAAAGTTTTTATCACTACCAAGGGACCATCTTCTGTAGCTAAAGCCCTTCAACATAATCAATGGAAAAATGCCATGGTTGATGAGCTACTTGCTCTTGAAAGAAATCAGACTTGGTCACTAGTACCATTACCATAGGGGAGACAATCTATTAGTTGTAAATGGCTGTTTAAGCTTAAAGAGAATCCAAATGGTACAATTAACAGTATAAAGCTAGACTTATTGCAAAAGGTTTTCATCAACAAGTCAGATTTGACTTTACTGAGACTTTTAATCCTGTTGTAAAACCCATACAATTAGAATTGTGTTAACTTCGGCTCTTATGAAAGGTTGGCTCATAAGGCAACTGGATCTTGATAATGCCTTCCTGAATGGCACTTTGCAAGAAGAGATGTTTATGGATCAACCACCTGGTTTTGAACAACCTAATTCAAGTCACTTAGTTTGTAAGCTACATAAGGCTCTCTACGGTCTTAAACAAGCTCCACGAGCATAGTTTGAGAATCTTTACAATGCTTTGGTCCCTTTTAGTTTTGTCTCAGAAAAAGCATATCAGTCTCTCTTTATTAAACATGATTCTCAACATGTTATGTTAGCATTAGTCTATGTTGATGATATTTTGCTTACTGGAAGTGACTCTGCTACTATCTCACACTTGGTTACCAGCCTTAGCAAAGTTTTTGCTCTCAAGCACTCAGGTGAGTTAAACTATTTTCTTGGTGTACAAGTTTATCATACAACAAATAGACTCCATTTGTCTCAAACCAAGTACATCAAAGATTTATTATGCAAGGCAAAGATGCAATTTGCAAAAGCAGCTTCAACTCTTAGGACTAGTGGAGTACGACTAACAGCATGTGGGTGTAATCCAATGGATAAACTTCAGCTATATAGGTCAATATGGGCATTACATTATATCACAATAACAAGACCAGAAATATCTTACAGTGTGAATAAAGTGTGTCAATTTATGCAAAATCCTTTGCAGTCACACTGGAGTGCAATCAAGGGATACTAAGATATCTAAGTGGAACACTAGACTATGGTCTTTATTTGCAAACACCTATAGTACGTGGTCTAGTATCGTTTTGTGATGCACATTGGGCTTTTGGCCCAGATGATCGACAATCAACATTCGGATTATGCATTTTCTTCGGGTCTAATCTAATAGAATACAGTTTCTCGTTCCAACACAGAAGCTAAATACAAGAGCTTGGCTAATGCAGTGGCTGAACTAACCTAGATTTAATCCTTACTTACAGACGTTCATGTTCAAATTTCTAAGCAACCTATAGTATGGTGTGATAATCTCAGTACTGTGATGTTTGAAGCAAATCCAAAACTTCATGCTAGGACATAACGTATTGAATTAGATTTGTATTTTGTCAAGGAGAAGGTCATTCAGAAACTTCTGGATGTTAGACATGTTCCTGCCTTAGATCAAGTTGCAGATGGTCTTACAAAAGCTATTTTTAGTTCACTGTTTAAAGATTTGAGAGAAACTCAGATCAGTTGATCTGAACACACTGAGTTTGAAGGGGGTTATTAGGACAAATACTTAAGCTGCTTATGCTAAGTACAAGGTACAGTTGGCCTATTATAATTGATTAGCTAATTTGTAGTTAGAACCATTAGAATCTTGTTAAGTGGTTACACATTCTGTTAGAGCTGAGTTAGATGATTAGTCTATAAAAGCCTCACTAAGACTCATTCTCTGCAACACTCTTTTACTAATCAATAATACAGATAGATTTTCAGTTCATTTTCGTTTCGTTACAATGACTAAGAAATCTAATACTTAGCGGGATGCATTCACGAAATGTGAATTGGTGGTAGCGGACTACTTAATGTGAATCAATCATATTAGAGAAGTTTACAACTTTGGAACCGCTTTATTGGGAATTTGATATTTTTTTGATAGTGATTAAAAAAAAAAAACAAGAGGTATTACTAGTAAATTTCCGATCAATGCAATGGTGGTAACTCAAACTCATAACCTCTTTATCGAGGAAATAAGTAATTTCCCACCCGCCTATTAACGATGGTTGGGAATTTCATACTTATATTAATTAATTTGAATGAATTATATTGCTCCTTTCAATATGTACCTTTCGTATTCTGGTTTCCTAGACATTTATTTATTTATTGTGTTGCTTTCTTGATGCTCCATATTAGTTCGCTTTTTTGTGAAATTGATCATTGTATCAAGTTTTCAGTATGAATTGACAAAAAGACTGACATGGCTACTTTGGACTGAAATCCTCTATCCCAAAAGCCTCCCACCTATTAAAAGCATAACTAAAATTTTCACTGATTTACAGTAAAGAAAACCACTGTTTCCACTTTCCTTTTCTGTTTCTCTTCCTTATCTCTTCACTCTCCTCTATCGACTTTACTATGGTTGCTCTTGTACTTGCAAAATCCTTCATTATGTTCTAAAGCATAAATTAGAAAATACTAAAGACTCCAACCCAAAATCGAATTCAAAACCTTCAATTAAAACTTGTAAATAAATATATTAATAGGTCTTCTTTTATTTATGCTTGAAAACAGTACAAATCCTAAATCCCCTAATTTACATCAGGTATAACCTTATTAAAAATAAGATATCAATATGTTGAATATTAAAAAAAATAGATTTTCACTATAAACAAAAACCCCCTAAAAATGCTTGAGTTTGGTATTCACAGTCCTTAAAACAATTTAATTTAATTCACAATTTTTCACAACATGGAATATATTAAAGTTTTGTTTAAAATTAATATAAAAAGTGATAATTGAATCTCTGCCTCGTCGGAATAGCTAGACGTAGTTACCAAGTGTTCGTAGTATTCCTGGTGCTCAAATGGAAGGCTAGTGAGCATTTAGAAACCTTAATTCACTCTCTTTGGAGGATGAATTTTTCATTGGAGTCTCAAAGGACGAAGTGAAGATCAAGACTGCATCCTAAATATAAAAAATACATATCGATGGTCTGTAAGTTGTCCAATTCCACTCATGCACAAAACCCGAGTCTCAGCATGCAAACGAGGCTCAAACTTAGATTTAATAGCTCGATCAAAAACTCACCTCCTTCTCCAAAGCTTCAAAGTTGACCAACAATAGTGATTTCTCAAAGGGATTGAGTTAAGAGGCGAGACTGGTTAGGAATTGAAGAGGGCTGCAAGCTAGAGCTGCACTTAGTGGTGTCATCACATGATGTTGAATAGCAACGCTGGGAAGGGAAAACAACAGTGGAGGCACGAAACTCGTGACCAGACTCTTCCTTCACGGTGTTGGTAGTCACACGATTTCATAAGTACAAATATGTTTTGAAATAAAATAGGCATATTATTTGTGAAATGTTTTTGAATTAAATTAACTATGTATGTATTTTTATCACTAAAATAGTGTCTATAGTAACTATTTACCTAATGGGCAATTCATGCTCACCCTCATTTTTTTTTGTCTTCGGTAATATTCGGTGTAGCATGATGATTAGTAGCTAAGTAGGAGGCTATCTTTTTTAGTAATTCGATATTTTAGTAATACTTGGAGCTTTAATTGATACTTTGGTTTTATGTTTCCATTTTAGATATATGGATCATATATGAGTATTTTGTTAGCATAATGAGTTTACAGGTAGTGTTGTTCCTCCATCTGTGCAGAACTTTTCTGACGACTTTCTTATTGACGGGTGTAAGTTTTATTTGCACCTCTGAGTATCTCGGGTAGGTATCAAGTTAGTTTTTGGCACATATAGTATTAGTATCATGTGTTTACAATGAGAAGACGTGAACTCATGAGGTAGAGTAATTTGTTTCATGTGTTATATGAGTTGATATTTTAATACATGATTATATTATATATATAAATATATACATATGTGCACACATCAACGCTTTTTGAAATAATATAAGCATATTATTTGCGAAGTATTTTTTGAATCAAATTATCATGCATGTATTTTCATCACTAAAATGATTTTTCAATATAACTATTGAAATGGTTTTTCAAAGTAACTATTTAGGCAAGTCATGCAGATTAGGAGACTATCTTCAGTCCGATTTTTTGATATTACTTGAAGCTTTGGATTGAGACTTAGGTTTATGTTTCTATTTTTGATATACTAGGATATGTTTAACATTAAAGTAAGAATATTATGTTATGATTATATATATGCCATATTAGTCTAAGAATATTATGTTATGATTATATATGTCTAGTGCTTATCTAACGATGATGATGTTGCATACATTTAGATTGGATTTCGGTTTTCTAAGTGTTTCTCGATCCATATTTATTGATTATTATATTAGTATGGGATTGGTTCAATAGTTAGAATTTAAATAGTTTTAATGATGAAATTGGAAATTTTTGGACATTTTCATAAATAAACTAAGAATTTCTAAATTAAGTAAAATTATCATTTTACCATTAACTTGAGGTTTCGGTCATCACATGTCGTGGCTATGAGCATATGGCATCTGAGTATTTTTCTAAACTAATTGCGTTGAGAATTTTTCGCCTTGGAATGGAGGGATTTTTGAGTTGCGTTTGTATGCGTAGGATGGATGGGGAGTTGGTTTTTGGTTGGTTGGTTGTTGTTGTTTTTTTCTTTTTTCTTTTTTTTTTTTCATTAAGAGCAATGTTGTCCATACACAAGAAAAAAAAAAAGTAAAAATTTAACTGAAAATAAATTTCAATCGGACAAAAACAGAAAAAAAAGAGGAGAGACTATATTAAATTGGTTTTCCCTTAAGAAATGATAATAATCCTATAAATTAATGATAGTTTTTAGCTTATGTCATAAGACATAGTTTCGTGGCATGTTTCGAGTAAATCTCACCTAAACAATGCCACAAGTAGGTTGAAGAACCTTTTGGCCCTTACTTTTAACCAGTCTCATAACTAAGGCAGAAAAGAGCAAAATGGGAAGAACCAATATTAATTTTTATGAAAATTATTTATTACGATAGACATCTATTTCAAAACTAAGCAATGACAAATCTTCAATAATATAAACTGATTATGAATTTAATTTTATTATAAAGTTCAATCACACTTTGTAATAGCTGGTACAATGATCGAAACACTCATAACAAGAAAATTGGAAAAAGGATGGTAGAACAAGAAGCACACAAGATATTATTCAAAAGAAGTTCTGATCTTAAACGATAAATTTCATTTCAAGGAGAAACATAATCCAGGGGCCCATAAGGCTCAAATAATTCAGCCAAGAGACCCTTTTTTCTTTTGGGGTTCCATCCCATGTCCTTGCACAACTGATCATTGTACCATACATGGAGGGCACCTATGCATGATCTCCTGTAGTACTGACCAGAGTAACGCTTCATGTACTCGTCCCATTTGGCCACATCCTCCTCCATCTCTTTGATGCTCGGTAGTTTAAAAGTGCCTGCCAAAAGCTCCGCCAGCCATCGGCATCTCATCTCTGAGGTGTACAAGTTTGACACACTTTCTGAGAATCCAATCACCGCCAGCTGTGGAATTTTTGGATGAACACATTCCCTGACGATCAAAAATAGACGAATATTCAACTAATTAACAATCTTCTTAGTAGTTCCATTGTTTACTTAGTTTAATCACTTTTTATCATTCAAGACGGGGAAAAAAAACCTTAGGAGAGTTTATTAATTTATACTCTCTCGGGTTAATAATTTTATTTTTATCTACGTGTTTTACATTCGTTTCTTGAATTGACCTTTTGATTCTCATAAATTATGTCTATATATACTACCATATACTTGTAAATGGTAGAAAATTATTTTACAAGTATTCTATCTGTACCAATATTCATGTGGCATAACATAATAGACTATAAGTTAGACATTGCTGGCGATTTAATATTAAAGAATTTCTAGATCATTGAAAGAGTACACAATAATTTTCTATTTCGTTAACTTCCACACCGTGGAGATTCAAGCTATGACTCGGATCCCAAAAAGGACATGATATTCTCTCTCTCTCTCTCTCTCTCACTCTCTCTCTCTCTCTCTCTCTGAAGATGCTATTTTCTCTTTTAAAAAAATACGATGACAATGAATAGTTTTTTTGCATTTACAAATCTGATGTATGAGAGTACGAGCCACGGGGTCAATTCAGAAATAACTACGTATACTACATCGCATAAAAACATATAATTACCTTTACAAAAGGATAATGTTCCAACTCTGACGATTACTTTTCTATAAGGAAGAAAATTAATTACCTGTAGAGGGGCACCGTTGCTTTAGGGTCTCCAACAATGTTGTCCTGAAAGGTGGTGGAGTTAAACATATCTTTGAGCTTTTTGTCACCCCTGAATCCAGTAGCCAAAATGACTAAATCTGTCTTCCTTGGGGTGGTTTCTCCATCAACCAATACACCTTCTTTGCAGAAACCAAAAGTCGGAGCTTTTTTCAAAACTATGCTTCCCTCTTCCACTCTTTCGTAGAATTTTTCAGGCACTGTTGAGATAAGGCAAGTATTGATTTGCTGGTGAAAGCTACGGTCCGGCACCATGCCATACTTTTCCAATGGAAGCTTATATTTTATGTGACTCTCCACAAATTTTGAGATTATCTCTCTCTGTTGATCAAATTAATTACCAAAAATCAATGCGACGAAGCTACACAGGATGAGTACTTTATTTAATTCCTATGTACTTGTGTCTATTTGTATATATATTAATAACTAGAAGAAAGAAGTGAAAAGAAAAAGGGTGAAAAGAAAAAGGGTTTACCACAGGTGAAAGTACGGTGGCCAAGAGGCCAAGCAAACAACCTTCGTTGGGCTTATGCACAAGTAATTCTGAGAAGCGATTCAAGTATAAATTAGCTAAAGGGAAGCCCCAAGGAAGATAATCTGGAACGTTCCAGTGTTCGGTTTTGTATAAGACAGTGCATGGATTTTCCACCCCTGCAAAGTAACTTGTTTGTTAATTTTGAGAGAATGCATGCATGTGTGTACGTATATGTATATACATGCATGTACGTATTATGTACTACAACAAGATTATTAATTTTGGTTTAGGGACTGGTCATGACCATTTGCGTTGGAGCACTCCATTGCAATGTCGAGTGCAGATTTCTGGAAGCCGACAATTGTAACTTGCTTGCCTTTGACAAATTCCGCGGCGCTTTTGTAATCCATGGCGGCGTAGTCCTTTGAGTGGATGACTTCGCCATGAAATACCTCAGGGCCCTTATTTGAAGGGAAATCTGGAATGTTTGGCACATCGCTGAATCTTCCAATACAGAGAATCACAAAGTCCACCTTGTAAACCTGCATATTCACTATATTTATAAGATCATGCATTGATTCCAAAATGGTGCTCTCATAATAAGACTTTAATAAAAGTATCATTTATGGAAGTACTCCGTCTTTTGGAGAAAATTAAAGTGACTGATATTTTTTATGAAGTATTAGTGATAAGTGGTAGCTTTATTTATTTTGTTAACGATATAGCTTTATTTTTTTTTTCTTCCAATATTATGTTTTTATAGTTGAAAAAGTTTGATATTACCCATCAACTTTTCAAGCTTTCAATATCGCTCACAAGGTTAGTTCTGTAATTTCGAATGTGCAAAGTGGTAATCATTAGAGATGAAAAAAAGATGGAAAAGAGTGGTGCTGGCTAAACAAGTCCAGCGTGGTGAATCTACACTTCAACGACAAAATCAAATAAAAATTCTTTATTCGTTTAATCGTTTAAGTCTGAATGGTTTCTGTAACTTCTATAACTTATTGGATTATTCAATAACAGAGTGTGGCTCCGTAAAGTAGAATTTTCGGACCAATAAAATTGTTTGTGTCCTTATTTTAGTTTAATTAATTGGAACATCAACTAAATTCAAAAGAAAGGGAAAACAGATTTAACACTCGTAAATATAGTAAGATTTATCTATTAGATTCGAAAATCCAGATTAATTAACGATCATATAGCATATTTTTCTTTAGTATATAAACATCAACCTGAATAACGTACTACGTAAAATCAATCAAACAATTACGTACCTCAACACCTTTGGTGTCTTCTTCTACTAGGAGTGTCCACTTCCCTCGAGAGCCGAAAGCCTCTCCATCGCCGCCGCAAAGAGCCCGATGTCGCATCTCTTCCTCGGAAGGCCCTTCATACTCGAGCGAACGAACTACGGAGTTGAACTTGATGTGCCTGAGCAAGTCGAAATGTCTAGCATACGATTCGACGTAATCCAGAACTTGATGTTGATCAGGAAACATCTCCGTGACCGATGATGGCCATGGAAAATCGGAGAATTGGTAGACCGGTTTTGGAGTTTGGAGCTTTGTGGTTTCGATTGTTTTGGTCCACACGCCTCCAATTCCACTCCGGGACTCGAAAACAATCGGCTCGAATCCCTTTGAGAGGACGTATTTGCAGGCCAAAAGGCCGCTAATACCAGCTCCAATAATGGCTATTTTCCTCCCCATTATCTCTGTGAATTGTGATTTAGTTTGCTTTCTAGGTGCGATCTTCAATAATGTCATTTCTTTGCCTCTATGCTATTTATATTTCTTTCTTGAATCTTGCTATAGTGACAGTATTATCTTTTTTATGTAGTTAAATTATTATTGTTTTCATAATTTTTTTTTACTTGATAGAATAATATATTTGTTTCTTCCTATAGTAACAGTACTATATATTATCTTTCTGTATATAATTCCGTTGAATAAGATTGTATACTTCAGTTGAATAATGCATGGTATATCCAACCCCATATTTCACTTTTTAATACTTAAATAACGTGGCATAGTAAATTTGTAAATTCAATTTATTTATGACAAATTTTAATATTTATCAATTGGTATAAAAAAATGATAAACTAAGTCCATTTCAATTTATTTTTCTGCATCATATATAATTCCAAGTCAACTTGCAAAGAATATCTCCACATGATTTATCATTGAGCAACCGCACTATGTGAATAGTATGTATTAATGAGGAAGCGATCATAATTGAGTCTCTATTATAACTTGCATTATTTAAGTGAAGAAACTCCTTCCAAATTTAATAGTGATCAGAACAATGCATATTTTAAATGCACCGGCGTAGGCACGTATATATTTGGGAGATCTTGGAATAAGCAGATGGGTGAGTTTTCCAATTTTTATTTTTATTTATTTTGTTTTTTGTTTTCTCCTGATAGTTAGGATACTTCGACTATATATTAGCTTTGCCAAGAATATATACCTGGGATATTGTGTAGGGCAGAGACATAGTTCAGTGAAAACACAATCACCTCAAAATCAGAGTTGAAAACTCAAACTTGAGAAAAACCCAACTTAACAATGATGTCTTTCTTATTAAAGGAAAAAAATTAAAACGTGTGCATATCTTTCTTATTGAAAAAAAGTGTCACATTTGAAAGCTGGTTTTTCTAATTTAGAAACGATATTTCACTGCTGCTACATGATCATTTGGTATTGAACTTAACCAAAGAATTGTGCTCCATGGTCATTCGGTATTAAAATATAATTTGTATATATATATATATATATACATATAATTATTTTGGAAGGAGATATAAGTGGAATGAGCTGTTAGTTTTTATTTTCTTTTTAATTTTAATTCAAAGCTTAGTTATTAAGTAATTATTTAAAAATCACATGTTTATATTTATTTATATATAGCACGATTCAAAGCATCAATGACAGTATGTTAAATTGGAGAAGAGAATATCACTGGACCAAAACAAGAATAGAATAGCGACATTTGTCACCGTATTAAATTATAGTGTCGCCGCTTTAGATCTAAAGTATCGACAATATACTCGTTTTAGATCTAAAGTGGCGATAATATCCTTGCTTTAGAGTCGTCGCTAACGATTTGCTGGTTTAAATACTTAAAGTAGCGATACGCGTTGTCCCCATATTAGATAATTTAAAGCGACGATAATTATTCCCACTACAAAGTCGACTGAAATCCATCCGGCAGACCAATAATAGCGACAATTTTCAAAATTATTGCCGCTTTAGGTCTAATTTTCTTTAATTAAATTAAATTAAATAATTAATTAATAATTAGAATTGTTGCCACTTTATATAGAATTTTGTTTGTTTAATTAATTATTTTAAATTTTAATTATTAAATTAAAATAATAATTTTAATATATTTAATTATTAAACAATAATAATTAATTATAATTTAAATAAATAAAAAATACATTAAGGTAAACAAAATAAATTAATAATTAATTAAAAATAAAGAAAGTAATATTTTAAATGACATTAAATTTAAAAAGTGTTGTCAAAAACTAAAAATATATTATGTTGTCTGAAAATTAAAAAAAGTCTACAAACCTAAGTTTTCATCTTTGGTTTCTTCATTGTCATATTCTTTAGAGTCGGGGGCGGGGGCATCTTGCCGAACGATATCGAAGTAGACCCTAAATGAATAGGAGTAGGGAAAGACATGTTGACATCTAGTGCTAACGATGAAAAACTCCTCTGCATACGCACCATCTACGCTACCTGAGCCTCTATTGATCGTTGTTGCTAAGTGATCATCTTTTGAGTGACCACCTCTTGTTGTTGAGTTGTCGTCATATATTGCTGGCTCTCTTCACTATAAGGAATAAGACTTTTGCTGACATATTTAAACGTTGACAAACGTATTCAAAATGCGTTAACAAATGTCTTTTGACTTTTGCCGACGCAATTTTCCGTCGGTGGCATTATCGGCGAAAAATCGTAGCTAAAAGGCACTTATCGATGAAAAATGACATGCGTTGACAAAAGATACATCGGCGAAAATTTTCGTCAGTTAAAATGTGGCAAATTTGGAACAGTCAGTCAATTTTTCGTTGACGCAAAAATATACATCAGCAAATGTCACACTTTTACTGACAAAAAATATATCAGTTTACAGAAAAGTTAATAACTAATTTTCTTAATTTAATAAAACTTTTGCCAACACACTAGCATTTATGCGTCGACAAATACTTTATTAAATTTTAAAAAAATTAATCAATTATTATTAATTAATATAAAATAATTAGAAGTTTTAATAATTGATAAATAATTTAATATTATATATAACTAATTTATATACTAATGGTTTATAAAACAATAATTTTATAAAATAGTAAAAAATGATACAAATGGTTCATAATTTACGATATAAATAAAGAAAAAAAATAAATTACATCCCACGAAGTGGAGGTGCCAGTTGGATCTTGAGTTCATTGATGTCGACTTGTTAAATCAACACTTGAAATAGTCACTATTATATTTGAAAGAGAGAAAAAATCTAGAAAATAACAAAAAGCAAAAATAATAAATAAAATACACAAAAAAAAACATGTCTCTGATTTTAAAAATAGCCAAAAATAAAGACACAATCAACAAATTTTTCCGAAAGAGAGTAGTATAAAAAGTATTAACCATTGACGGAAAAAAAAAACCAATCAGCAACACTAAAACATGCCTATCGTTTGGCCAGCAAGGTCGGTGCAGGATAAATAAAAAGTTTACTTACAGATGATCATTTTATAAGTAAACATACCTTGGCATTGATTTCCGAAGACTTGAGATAGAGCTCAATACTAGGATCCTAGAACAAGTTCCACCATGTGAGCTTTTCCTAGACTCGAAATCAGACCTACCAAGAAAAGTATACTGAGAAAATAAAAAGCAAAATAAAAACAATAGAAAAGTCATTAAATATTACTAGTTTTCCCCCAAGATACATTGCAACTATCTAGTTTTAAAGAAGAACATGCAGTGGCAAGAACAATAAATATGCTTATATGCATATGTATGTGTGTGTGATGCTCTTC
>JXTB01000081.1:276869-295835 GCA_002914805.1 Parasponia andersonii
AAATAACACAAAATAACGTTATGATGTAAACTCCTATAATACGCTTTATTGAATTTAACTTTAACTCTTATTTCCTATAATAACAAAATGCATGTTTAAACCGTATGTTCCATATAACAATAGTCTTGGAATAATTTCCCTTTAAATTGACTAAAAAATTCAGCGTACTAATTACTCTACAAAATCCTACTTACCCATGATCTCTTAAAGTATCTACTTGCCATGAATCTCTGCAAATGCAGTAAATAATAAGCTTGAACATTGAGACATATAGAAGTTCCAAGGCCCCACACGCACACTATACATAGATACACACATATGAATCAACATGAGCACTGGCAGAGTAACTAGGCTCCCAATAAACCCAAAAATAAAATTTAATAGACTTTTCTTACAACAAACACATTATGGCCCATAGAACCCCCATATCTGTATGAACATATAATAACAAAATATATTAAAATATATCTCTAACATAAGGAAAATTAACAAGAATCCAACTAGGTCTTCAAAGAGAAAAAAAGGCGACAAATAAAAATTTCCTCCAAAATTATAAAGAAATAATAAAAAAAAAACAACTAAACTTTAACCTGTAGGATAGGTCATTGATAAGAAATTGACAAAAGCCAACTCAAAAAATCATTATAATAATCTTATCAAAACATTGATAAAACTCTATGCTTACTGTACTATCTTCTCTAAATTCTAGTGATTGAGTTTTTTTTTTTTTTTTTTTTTCTTTTCTTTTTTTGGGAGGGGGAATTCCATTAGGCTAGCAATAGACCCATTCACTAGACTTAGATCGCACAATTAACGTAATTACACTAGAATCAATGACACCAAACATATTAAAACAATCTGCCCATTTGGCCACACTATGGGCAAAAACAATTCCATAGGCATTCAAGCTCATCATCCACGAAAGTTGAGATCACCATCTGTGAATTACCTTCGAAGATGCAGTAGTTCCAGCCAGTAGAGATCGCACAAACCACAGCAAGATGAGCAGCCATAGCTTCGCCAAGTGAGGGATTATTCACTGACTTTTTCAATTTTAATGAGACCCAACAAAATAAACCCAAATCATTACCAACACATATTCAATTAGAATTAGAATCCACCCCCAAACAAAATAGATATATGATCCCAAATCAACATACACTCTTCCATCGTTAAAATCAGTATCCACGAATATATATTGTAATGAAGCAAGTAATAAGTATAATTATTAAAAACTTATCGTTTACCCAAATCATAATAGTATCCAAAATTAAAGATCAAAGCACATATACAGACATTTTAAACAGGGGAGAAAGGTGAGCAGGGCCCTCATAAATTGTGCGCACTTATAATAGGCATGAGCTGGTTTTTGATTAAGCAAGGACTGGTCTTCATAGATAAAAATTAAAGATGAAAGCAGAGACATCTTACCCAAATCAGAATACGGGAGAATGGTGAGAGCTTTCAAGAGTTGGGGAGGGTCCGAGTGAGCCAGGTGACTCAGGATGGCGATGAGTGAAGCAATTCATGCAGGCTGTGGGTTTCATTAGTGCACGCAAACTGGGTTCCATCGTTGAAGCTAGGTTGGCCTTCGCAAGCTATTGAGCGAGTTCCGCAAGATAAGGGCGCAGGCTGGGTTCCTTGGCTAAGCAAGGTCTGGCCACGAGTGAGAGGACCATGTGATAACATCTGGCTTGCGGCAGCTCTGTGAAGATTTCCTCTCTAAAGTAAAGTTTCCCTCCTTGTGTAAACCCCGAAAACCTTAGACCGTAAAATTAGTTTAATGATTATTAATTATAGCGATCTTTTAATAAATTTATCATGATTTATTATTTTTTTATAAAATTTTATTATGTATATTTAATTTTTTTATCATAAATATTGAATAATTATACACTAAAGAATTTCGTGAATATGTTGCAGTAAGATACACACATGAAAATTAAGTTGAACTATGTGTCTAATTTCAAATATAAATTATTTTACAACATATGATTACTGTGGTTAATAAGAAGTAGGCTTAGTTAATTATATTTATTATTGAATTCTAAATTGTTTGAGTTCAATTTATTTTGGCCCAATAAGTAATAAGAAAGTCCAAATTTGAAATTGTTAGTATTCTTATATGTAATTATTCTTGGGTTTTAATCCTTTAACCCAATATCATTTATCTTGGCCGAATAGGTAATAAGAGAGCCCAAGTTGAAATAAGTATTTCAAACCCAAGTAATAAGTTAAAAAATCACAAATAATATATATATATATATATAAATAGTAAAAGAAGAATTAATGGTGTAACTATTGACATATTTAAATAATGTGCATATACATTCATTAATTCACTTATAAGAATGGAAAATGATGTAAAAGACCATTAATGTATTTTATCTATATATTATCACCATTAAAATAAAAGAAATTTATTAATTATATTAGAAAACAAAACAAAAATTAGGTAAGTTATGTAGTCATACACTAATTATTTGAATGATATATCCATTATGTAGATTTTATGGATATTAAATGTAGTTATGACAAGATAATGTATTATTTTCTTAAGTGGATGATGCATAATTAGGCTAATAAAATTAATTTAATTGCATGATGAAAAGATAATAAATTTTTAAAAAAATTTAGGTAAATGATGATTATTATCAATATTTTTTTGGATTAAATTTTAATTATATTTTATGTACATAATTAGCCTATAAATAGGGCATTTTTTTGTAAACACAATCAAATTCTTTCAATTGTTTTCTTCCATCCCTCTCTCAAAGTTTCTGTTCGGCTATTATGATTTCAAGAGATTCCTCTTAGAGTTCTTCAAATTTCAAGAAAAAAAAGAGTAATTCTTAGAACTCTTAATCTTTCAAGATTTGTATGTTTTATTATACTCAAGTTCAAATTTAATCTATGATAAATAGAATTAGAAACCTTATAAAGGTCTAAAATTGTTTTGTGTATTATTTCTATATGTGTACTTAATTTTTAAAAAGTTTCACTTTTATACCTTACTCTCATAATTTTATAAAAATCATTTAACACAAATTAGTCGTTAGTTAAGAAAAGCTGTAAAATAGATTTTATACAATTAGTTCTATGATTTCAAAGGGAAAACATTTTTAGTTTTAGTTGAAATTTTAAATCCAAGTTCATATATATGTTAAGATCATTTCTAGAAATTTTCGTAATTTTTTAATGTCTATAAAATTAATTATAATTTTCGGAATACATAATATTTTAATATTTTAAAATACTGAAATAAATTTTAAGTATAATTACAAGTGATTAAAGTGCTATAAAATTTTCTATTTTAGAATTTCCAAATGTTGTACATAAGTTATAATATGTTAATGATGTGCTTTTAAGATTTTGAGTTTGTTTGATTTATAAAAAATTTCTAAAAATTCAAGGATTTTCGTTTAGTCGCAGCTTTAAACAATTTTGTTATAAATTCTAAATTAGAAAAAAATAGTGATAAGTATTGTTTCTAAATTCTTGACCTGAATTCTTAGATTTATTTTTATTTCAAATAGATTCATATAAATTTTTAGAATGAATAGATTTATGTACTATAATGTGGAATTCTTTAAGTATACATTTTGTACCAAAATTCTACAATTTTAATGTGAAACATTATTTTACGAATTATGTTGTGGATATTTTCAAACACGTAAAATAGGTTTCACATTATCAACAATAACTTATGTTGATATATAAAACGATTGTTCATGCATGAATAATAAATAAAAAGGATTAAGAAGAGGTACGTGGTTGCAACAAGATTAAGTGTTTGGTATTTCACTGCAAGCACGAAGAAAATTTTCTATAGACTTAAGGTAAGTATAATCTCACTTACGACATAAATAGTTTAAAAGTATTTTCTATTTTGAAAAAAAAGTATATTTGAGATGATTAACTGTGATATTTTTCCTATATGAGATATGCTTGTTTGGTTTGTATATGTGCTTATGAATATATATGCCTCCTATGATATTAAGATGAGACAAAGTTACTTTGTAATATTATTTATAACTTGATAAATATGCTTTATTTAAGGATGTATCAAGAATATAAAATATAAAGTTTGGGTTTAAAATATAGTACAACCATTTATGTTAAAGAGGAGACTAAGAAAAAAATAAGAATATAAAGGTATCGCATCAACCTCTGCTAGGTGAGGATTTCTATGGGAAGATCAGAATGATCTCCACTAGATAAAGATTCTCAAAGAAAAAATGTTAATTTTACGACCGTTGATATTTCAGTAGGGTCGCTCCCCTAATTCCCAGTTGGTAAGTGCGTACTCGGTACGTACACAAAGACCTATAAGAAAGATAAAAGATTTTAAGATAACATATGTGATAAAAAATTACTTCTTAAGATATAAGTTGAAAGATAACATAAAGACGCAAAAATTGAACTTTCATAAAATGCTATTTGTATGACATATTTTGTGAGTTGAATTGTACTTACTGAGCAAAAGCTCACATAGTGTAAATGTCCATATTGTAGGTATCAATGGTAAGTAGAATTGAGGCAGGGATAGATACGAGGCATGAGCTTTGAGATACATCCACAATAAATTTTATATATATTTTCTTCACTTTAAACAAGATAATTTATTTAAATATATAAGATTAAGTTTTATGTTTCCTTAAGTTAATATCTAGACGATATATTTAAATATAAAATATTAATTTAAGATTAGTAATACCTCTAAGATTAAATAATTATTTCCTTATCTATAATATGACCAATTTTATTTAAATATCCTTTTACAGAATATCATATACTATTTTGAAACATATTTTCAATAATTAAACATTCTTAAATAAATATTTTTTAGCATCTAATATTTTGATTTGAAAAAATGTATGACTAAATAGGATTTGTCAAAAAGACTTAAACCCGTCCAAGGAGAGCATAAGATTTAAGAGGTCCGCTTGTAACCCCCATCCTCACCTAGAAACCTTTTTAGTTGCGCATTATTTATACCTCAGAAAAAAAATATTTTCTTCAACAGTTTGTTAAATTTCTTAGTATGATATTTGGAATAATTGGTTAACTATCTTAAGAGGACTATATAAATAAAAAAAAATTGTCATGAATTTTCATAGTCCAAGTTTATGACTTAAAAAAAAAGTGATGAACATGCGTAATTCTCAGTTTTAAAAAGTTGGGTTATTACTATAAACTCCGAGAAAACCTTAAACTTATAAAATTAGTTACATAATTATTAATTATCATGATCTTTTAATATTAGTGTATTTCCTTGAAGAATGAATTTATCATGATTCATTTTCTTGCTTAAAATTTTATTATATATATTTAATTTCTTTGATCATAGAAATTGAGTAGTTATATACTAATGAATTTCGTGAATATGTTGTAGTGAGATACACACAAGAAAACTAAGTTGAACTATGTACCTAATTTCAAATATAAACTATTTTACAATATATATGGTTATTGTTGTTAATAAGAAGTAGACTTAGTTAATTATGTTTACTATTGGGTCCTAAATTGTTTGAATTTAATAATCATTTATCTTGGCCAATAGGTAATAGGAAAGTCCAAATTTGAAATTGTTAGTATTCTTATTTATAATTATGATTAGGTTTTAATCTTTATGCCAAATATCATTTATCTTGGCCTAATAGATAATTGGAGAATCCAAGTTGAAATAAGTATTTTAAGCCCAAGTAATAAGTTAAATAGTCACAAGTAATATATATATATATATATATATATATATTTTAATAATGTGCATATACATTCATCAATTCACTTATAAGAATGGAAAATGATGTAAAAGACTATTAACATATTTTATCTATACATTATTACTATTAAAATAAAAGAAATTTATTAATTACATTAGAAAACAAAACAAAAATTAGGTAAGTTATGTAATCATACATTAATTATTTAAATGGTCTATCCATTATGTAGATTTTATGGATATTAAATATAAATACGATAAGATAATGCATTATTTTTAAGTAAATGATGCATAGTTAGGTTAAAAAAATTAAGTTAATTGCATGATAAAAAGATAATTTTTTTTTAAAAAAAGCTAGGTAAACGGTGATTATTGTTAATATTTTTTTGAATTAAATTTTAATTATATTTTGTGTACATAATTAGCCTATAAATAGGGCATTTTGTAAACATAATCAAGTTTCTTCAACTGTTTTTTTCCATCTCTCTCTTAAAGTTTCTATTCATCTATTTTGATTTCAAGAGTTTCCTCTTAGAGTTCTTCAAGTTTCAAGGAAAAAAAAAGTAATTCTTAGAACTCTTAATCTTTCAATATTTATATGTTTTATTGTACTTAGCTTCAAAATCAATCTATGATAAATAGAGTTAGAAATCTTATTAAGATCTGAAATTATTTCGTAAATTATTTTTATATATGTACTTAATTTTTGGAAAGTTTGACTTTTATGCCCTACTCCCATAATTTTATAAAAATCATTTAACACAAGTTATTCATTAATTAAAAAAAGTTATAAAACAGATTTTATATAATTGGTTCTGCGATTTCAAAAGGCAAACATTTTAATTTTTGGTTAAAATTTTAAATACAAATTCATATATATGCTAAAATCATTTTTAGAAGGTGTCATAATTTTTTGATATCTATAAAAGTTATTATAATTTTTGGAATATACAATATTTCAATATTTCAAAATGTTGAAATAAATTTTAAGGTGTAATTACAAGTGATTAAAGTGCTATGAAATGATGTATTTTAGAATTTCCAAATATAGTATACAAATTATAAGATGTTAATGATTGTGTTTTTAAGATTTTGAGTTTGTTTGATTTATAAAATATTCCTAAAAAATTCAATAATTTTTATTTAGTCACAGATTAAATAATTTTGTTATAAATTCTAAATTAGAATAAAATAGTGATAAGTATCGTTTCTAAATTCTAAACCTTAATCCTTAGATTTATTTTTATTTTAAATGGATTCATGTTAATTTTTAGAACGAATAGAATTATGTACTATAATTTAGAATTCTTTAAGTATGTATTATGTACCAAAATTCTATAATTTTAATGTGAAACATGATTTTTTGGATTTATGTTGTGGATGTTTTCAAACACGTAAAATAGTTTCGCATGACCAATGATAGCATATGACGTATAAAATGAATATTGATGCATGAATAATAAATAAAAAGAATAAAGAAGAGGCACATGGTTGCAACAAAGTTAAGTGTAGTATTTCACTGCAAGCACGAAAAATATTTTCTAAGGACTTAAGATAAGTGCAATCTCACCTATAACATGGGTAGTTTTAAAAGTATGTTCTATTTGGAATAAAAATATTTGAGATGATTAAATGTGATATTTTGCCTATGCAAGATAGGTTTGTTTGATTGTATATATGCCTATGAAAACACATACCTCCTATGATAATAAGACGAGGTAAATTTACTTTACAATATTGTTCATAACTTGATAAATATACTTCGATAAAATGGAGTATCAAAAATATGAAATATAAGATTTGGTTTGAAATATGATATAATCACTTATGTTAAAGAGGAGATTAAGTAAAAGATAAGAATATAAAGGTGTAGTATTAATCTTCGATAAGTGAGGATTTCTAAGGGAAGATAAAACCGACCTCCATTAGGTGAGGATTCCAGAGGAAAAAAAAATGTTAAATTTATGACCGTTGGTATTTCAGTAGGATCGCTCCCTTGATTCTCAGTCAGTAAGTACACACTCTGTAAGATATAAGTTGAAAAGTAACATAAAAATGTAAAAAAACTTGAACTTTCATAAAATATTATTCGTATAAAATATTTTGTGAGTTGAATTGTATTTACTAAGCGAAAGCTCACGTAGTGTAAATGTCTATGTTGTAGGTATTAAAGATAGGCAACCTTTGTTTTGAATGATGAGTTGACCATAATTGAGGCACGGATGGATACGAGGTACGGGCTTTGGGATACCTCTGTAATAAATTCCGTATATATTTTTTTCACTTTAAACAACATAATTTACTTAAATAAGTAAGATTAAGTCTTATATTTCCTTATGTTAATATTGAGATGATATATTTAAATATAAAATGTTAATTTTAAGATTAATTATTCCTCTAAGATTAAGTACTTATTTCGCTATATACAATGTGACCAATTTTATTTAAATATCCCTTTATAGAATATCATATACTATTTTGAAGCATAATTAAACATTCTTAAATAAATATTTTTTTAGCTTCTAATATTTTGATTTGAATAAATGTAAGACAAAATGGGTTTTGTCAAAAATATTTAAACCCATCTATGGAGAGTTTAGGATTTAAGAGGTTCACTTGTGACCCTCCTCCTCACCTGGGAACTTTCTTAGTTGCGCATTATTTAAACTTCAGAAAAAAAAGATATAATGTTTTCTTCAATTGTTTGTTTAAATTTTTTAGTATAACATTTGGATTAATTGATTAACTGTCTTGAGAAGGTTATATAAATTAAAAAAAAAATTGACATAAATTTTCATAGTCCAAGTTTATGTTCAAAAAAAAAAAAGTTATGAATATACGTAATGTCGATATTAAAAGAAGTCGGATTGTTACAGTTAAAAAAAAATTCCTTCTTTTCTGAAATGTTTGTTCCCTCTCTTATTTTTAGATTTTTTTTCAAATTTACTCTTTCAATTTTGTGAAAAGTTTATTTGTTAAGAATAATTTTTTTTAAGAAAAGAAGAATGATTTTGGGTTCCTTATTTTTTAAATCCGAAATTTGTATTCCCTCTCTTTTTTGGATTTTGTGTTTTCTTCTTAAATTGTTAAAATGGAAACTTGATTTTCCCTTCAGAAAAAAAGAAACATTTTTTTAAAATACCTTTTTTTAAAATGCAAGTTTGAAGTTATATTAAAGTAACACGGAATAGTTTATATATTTAAATGATAACTAGAACTAGAAATCTAATAATAGGAGTAACATGTAGATTTAAAAAAACAACAAAACATATAAATTTTAAAATGCCATGGTACTTACAATGTCATTGAAAATCCTAAAAATAATATTTTTAGGAAAATGCATAAAAAAGTCATTTAGGCAAAATCGTTTAAAAACAAAAAAATTCATTCAGAAAAGTATTAACCTGAATTTGACAAGTTTAATAAATAGGTTACATGGGTCAACCCGAGCATAACAAGAACTCATTTATGCAAAACCTAAACCCGCTAATTCCATGTAGATTTCGAGTCTTATTATTGTGTCATGTTATATCACAAATTGACAGCTCTATTCTCTCCCAATGTGGAAGGTCCTAGTTTAAATTCTCCCACCACAATTCAAAATAAAAAAGCAAAATGTAGGTCCAAATAGCTTACTTAATTAATTGGACATCAATTTCTATATAACCGAACTCCAACTATCTTATTCTAAGTCACTGAGGTATAAACAAGCTACTAAGACCTTAGCTTTGAGGTAAGTGAGGTCTAATTGGACTCATATTTTTAAAAAGGCATTTGGATGTTAGTTATGCAAAATAATGGTCTAAGGAGCTGATTCAAGTAATTAGACCTTGGTTCCTACATGATTGAGGTGCCAATACCTTTATATAGTAGTGTGTTTGTTAATGAGATATATAAGCAGAGATCCTTAATAAGAAAGCTAAAACGACATCATTTTAGCCTATCTTTTTATAGGTTAATTTAAACTGAAATCTGTGTCAATCTTGCTTATTGAAAAATAAATTTTGTAAAAAAAATATTAATTACGAAGATATGCGTCCAACTTATATATATGTGGTTAAATAATACTATTTTCATTTATATATGTCGGTGAATTTTCTATTACTAATATATCTTTACCCACACAAATTATAATTAAGTGTGGTTAAATTTTGCAAACTTATTATATGTGGTTAATTTTTGTGTAGGTAAAAAGGACAAGTCAATGCCACATAAGCGAAAAAAAAAAAGAAAAAGAAAAGGGCACAACAAATTCCTACCAACAAGTAAAAATAAAGAATAAATGTGTAGATATTAAAAAATAAAAAGAAATGCTCGACTTTTCAAATGTATAGATAATAAAAGAAGTAAATATTTATTGACTTTGAAAACCGTCGTCAAATGTATAACTAATAAATTTATTGGAAAATACTTGACTTTCGCGTCGGCATATGTATAATAATGAAAAAATAAAAAAAATGTACGATACTTTTGCCGACACAAAAGAGCTTTGGTATATGTATAGATAGTAAAAGTTTTTTTAAAAAATATGTTGCCGATGCAACATTAAAAATGAGTCGGTAAATAGTATTTCAATTTTTATCTAAAAATAAATACATGCTCAATTTACTTTTTGTGGGAATTTTTTTTTTTGTGCTATCCTTTGTCGACGCATTTTATAAATACGTCAACAAAGGGTGTTTCAACTTTTAACAAAAAAATAAATACGCGCTAAAAATTCACCTTTCGCAAGGAATTTTTTTGGGGGAAATCCTTTACCCACGCAAAAGTCAAACCCGTCGGTAAATGGTATTTTAATTTTTAATAAAGAAATAAATATGTGCTAAAAATTCACTTTTCGCAGGAAATTTTTTTGGAGCAACTCCTTACTAAGGCAAAAGTCAAACTCATTAGTAAATGGTCAAAAAAAAAACTTGAGAATTTTATAGGCCAATATTTCCTATTGGGAATATACCTCCCACTGAATTATTTTTAAGATACCTATAACAACACATAGATGTGAGACATGTTGGGGAAATATACTTTTGCCGACTTGTTACTTTTATCACGTTGGCAAAAGTAATGTTTCTTGTAGTGTTTGTATGTATAATTGGATATTCTCAAGTACTGGCAGTGGAAAATTTGGTGGCGCAGATCTAGTACTGGAAACAGACTTACTCAACATAAGTCTGATATTTCTCCTAAATCTGTGATGTGTACTGAGAAACTCATCCGCAATATAAGTATCAATGACAGAATTGTATGACCTTAACCAGATTAGGAAGATATTTGAGATTGAGTGTTATGAATCTCAAGTATCTTATTCTGTAAAAAAGATTAAAATTAGTATCTAAAAAAATAGAGACTTATTTTAAAAAAATTAATTAATGACATACATAATTGGCCTCAAACTGTGTACTTGGCTATCTAATTTGCTTAGTGAAGTAGCGATCCTTAAAACTTTTAGCAACTAGTTAAAACTCACTAGTAGTAGGATTGTGTTGTAAAAATATTTAAATGGACATAACTTATTATNTAAAAAGGTCACAAAAATGCCCCTAGATCGTAGCTTCCATCTTATTAGGCACTTTGTAACGTGCCGTAGTCAAGTTAAGAGCATTTTTATCGCCCCTATCGAGCCTAAAATGTTCATTAAGCTCAGTTTTCCAGTTGATATATACATCTACCGCAGTCCTAAGAATGTCAATCCTGACATTGGCCAAATCTCACTATCTTCATCAAGATCTTTGTACTGAAAAATTCCTATAATTGCAAAAGTTATCATGACATTATAATTATATGCAGAATTTATAACATTTAATAAATGCCATATATTTTTTACCTCGACAATATGAATGATCTTCCTTTTTTGCTCAACATAAACTGACTTCTAATTTTTATACTAAGAATCCACATTATGTCGGAAAAGTACACCAATCAAATGGAAGAAGTATTCTTGATAGTCGTCGACTTGACACCAAGTGTCTCTTGCCTTGTCAAATTTGATCAGAAGATGGTTCCTCCCCTTTTTCTCAAATAGTTGACGTAGGTTTAATGATTTATTCTTCGACCTCACATTCCACCTAATAGGATCTGCAAAATAAATAAAACATATTAGTAAGCAGGCTAAGGTTGACATATCCAAAGTAATGAAAAAGTAAAATTTAATATGTAATAAACAATATGAACGATACTTGATTCGCATCATTGAGAAAGTCTGGTAAAACATTGTGGAGGGTAAGCAGCACCATCACTACTGTGATAACTAAGTTCAACAATGACCTTGATTATGTGCAAGCCTTAATAGTGATAAGTATATTATAATTAAAAGCTTTAGAGTAATATTGAAACTAAATTCTAAAAAAATCAACCGTTAATAGCACAAAAGGACATTTACATAAGTAAGAAAAAAATAAACAACAATCTTAATCACTATCAAATCACTGCTAGATGGGATTTCATCTACTTCATCATCACTGTCATTGTCATCTTCCTTGAACTCTTCTTTTTCATAATCGAGTATTATATCATCCATAAGTTCAGTATCACTTACGAAATCATCATCCCCTTGTTCAATATCATAATTAGTATTGATATTGTTTTCTTGAGCAAGAGACATGTGTAAACCACGAGAAAGTCCTAGACTTGTAAAAAGTAGCTTAATAATTATTTGTCATAATCCTTTAATATTAGAGTATTCTCTTGAAAAATGAATTTATCATAATTCATTTTCATGTCAAAAATTTTATTATGTATATTTAATTTCTTGGATTATAGAAATTGTATAGTTATATACTAATGAATTTCATGAATATGTTGTAGTGAGATACACATAAGAAAGTCAAGTTGAACTATGTGCTTATTTTCAAGTATAAATTATTTTACAATATATATGGCAATTGTTGTTAATAAGAAGTAGACTTAGTTAATTATGTTTACTATGTGGTCTTAAATTGTTTGAGTTCAATAATAATTTATCTTAGCCCAATAGGTAATTGGAAAGTCCAAATTTAAAATTGTTAGTATACTTATTTATAATTATCATTGGATTTTAATCCTTTAGCCCAATATCATTTATCTTAGCCCAATAGATAATAGGAGAGCCCAGATTAAGATAAGTATTTCTAGCCCAAGTAATAAGTTAAATAGTCACAAGTAATATATATATATATATATATATATATATATATATATATAGTGAACGAAGAATTAATGGTGTAGCCATTAATATATTTGAATAGTAGACATATATATTTATCAATTTACTTATAAGAATGAAAAATGATGTAAAAGACTATTAAGATATTTTATCTATATATTATTACTATTAAAATAAACGAAATTCATTAATTACATTAGAAAATAAAATAAAAAATTAGGTAAGTTACATGATCATGCATTAATTATTTGAATGATATATCCATTATGTAGATTTTATAGATATTAAATGAAAATACGATAAGATAATGCATTATTCTTTTTTAAGTGGATGATGCATAGTTAGGTTAATAAAATTAATTTAATTGCATGATGAAAAGATAATAAATTAAAAAAAAGTTAGGTAAATGGTGATTATTATTAATATTTTTTTGAATGAAATTTTAATTATATTTTATGTACATAATTAGCCTATAAATAAGGCATTCTTTTGTAAACACAATCAAGTTTCTTCAATTATTTTCTTTCATCTCTCTTTCAAAGTTCCTATTCTTCCATTTTGATTTCAAGAGTTTCCTCTAAAAGTTCTTCAAGTTTTAATAAAAAAAAAAAGGAAATTCTTAGAACTTTTAGTTTTTCAAGATTTATATATTTTATTGTGCTTAGGTTCTAATTCAATTTATAATAAATAATGTTAGATACCTTATTAAGGTCTGAAATTTTTATGAAAAGTATTTCTATATGTATTCTTAAATTCTAAAAAGTTTCACTTTTATACCCTACTCTCATAATTTTATACAAATCATTTAACATAAGTTAGTTGTTAGATAAAAAAGTTAGTTGTTAGATAAAAAAAGCTGTAAACAAACGTTTTTAGTTTTAGTTGAAATTTTAAATCCAAGTTCATATATATGTTAAGATCATTTCTAAAAATTTTCATAATTTTTTAATTTCTATAAAATTAATTATAATTTTCAGAATACATAATATTTTAATATTTTAAAATGCTAAAATAAATTCTAAAGTATAACTACAAGTGATTAAAGTGCTATAAAATGTTCTATTTTAGAATTTCCAAATGTTGTACATAAGTTATAATATGTTAATGATATGCTTTTAAGATTTTGAGTTTTTTTTTTATTTATAAAATATTCCTAAAATTTCTATCATTTTAGTTTAGTCGTAGGTTTTACAATTTTGTTATAAATTGAAAAAAAAATGGCGATAAATATTGTTTATAAATTCTAAAACTTATTCTTTAGATTTATTTTTTATTTCATATGGATTTATGCAAATTTTTAGAGTGAATAGAATTATGTAGTATAATATGGAATTCTTTAAGTATGCATTACGTACCAAAATTCTATAATTTTAATGTGAAATATTATTTAAGGATTTATGTTGTGGATGTTTTCAAACACATAAAATAGGATTCATATGACCAATAATAGCATATATTGACATATAAAGTGAATGTTCATGCATGAACAATAAATAAAAAGGATAAAAAGGAAACACGTGATTACAACAAGGTTAAGTGTATGGTATTTCACTGCAAGGATAAAGAACATTCTCTAAGGACTTAAGGTAAGTACAATCTCTCCTATGGTATGGATAGTTTTAAAAGTATGTTCTATTTTAAAAAAGAATATTCGAAATGATTAAATGTGATATTTTGCCTATATAAGAGATGTTTTGTTTGGCTTATATATGTGCCTATGAATATACATGCCTCCTATGATATTAAGATGAGACAAATTTATTTTACAATATTATTCATAATTTGATAAATATGCTTAAGTTAAAGGAAGTATCAAGAACATGAAATATAAAGTTTAGGTTTAAAATATAGTACAACCATTTATGTTTAAGATGAGACTAAGAAAAAGATAAGAGTATAAAGGTGTCGTATTAACTTCTGCTAGGTGAAGATTCCTAAGAGAAGATAAGAACGACCTCTACTAGGTAAGGATTCCCAAGGAACATATGTTAAGTTTATGATCATCGGTATTTCAGTAGGATCGCTCTGCTAATTCTCAGTCGGTAAGTGCACCATTGATACTTATATAAGGGGAGATAAGAAAGATAAAAAGATTTTAAGATAACATATATGATAAAAGATTACTTCATAAAATATAAGTTGAAAGATAACATAAAGATGCGAAAATTGAACTTTCATAAAATGGAATTCGTTTGAAAGGTTTTGTGAGTTTAATTATACTTACTGAGCGAAAGTTCATGTAGTGTAAATATCCATATTATATGTATCAAAAGTAAGCAACCTTTATTTTGAATGATGGGTTGACTAGAATTGATGTGGGGATAGATACGAGGCACGAGCTTTGGGATACCTCTACAATAAATTCCGTATATACTTTCTCCTTTTTAAACAAGAAAGTTTACTTTAATATGTAAGATTAAGACAAATGTTTCCTTAAGTTAATATTGAGACGATATATTTTAAATATGAAATCTTAATTTTAAGATTAATTATTCCTATAAGATTAAGTAATTATTTTGCTATATGCAATATAACCAATTTTATTTAAATATCACTTAATAAAATATCATATATTATTTTGAGGCATATTTTCAGTAATTAAACATTCTTAAATAAATATTTTTTAGCATCTAATTTTTTGATTTGAATAAGTGCAAGATTAAATGACTTTGTCAAAAAGGCTTAAATCCGTCTAAGGAGAGCTTGAGATTTAAGAGGTTCGTTTGTGACCCGCCTTCCTTACTTGAAAGCCTTTTTAGTTACACAGTATTTAAACCTAAAAAATAATAATATAAATTTTTCTTCAGTGGTTTTTCTAAGTTTCTTAATACAAAGTTTGGAATAATTGGTTAACTAAATAGTTAAAAAAATTTTATGAATTTTTATAGTCCAACTTTATGCTTTAAAAAAAAAAAGTTATGGACATACGTAAATGACTGTCTTAAAAAGTCGGGTCGTTACAACATAAGATTTTCTTGAGGAATAGAAATGAACTCTAAATGTCCAAGGTCAACCATTAGAATAAAATTAGAGGAGTTCAAATCTTGCAGCACATTCATCTTAGCGTCTTTGTCATCATTGTCAGGAATATCTAGGCCACTACGTTGAGTCAAGTCTCTAACTATTTTCTAGTTAGGGCAGTTCAATAAATCGTCTATATTTCCTTGAAATGCAAGTATGTAAGGTTCATTTTTGTACCACTCTGAATTGATTGCAATACTTTTTTTATCTGTTCGTATCTTCTTCTTCTGAGGGTCGGTGTTAAACCATTTACACCTGAACAAGATGACAGACAATTGGTTCAAGAAAATGAGCTCTTGTATTTCTTCTAGATGCCCATAAAATGTATTGCCATCATATCCTAGGATACAAACTCTACTATTCTGAGTTTTACTTTTAGAGTCTCAATTATGTGCTACAAATTGGATACCATTTACAATACATGTTAGTTAAGTAGGACCAAATATTGAAATTTGGTCCATATGCCAGGACATATAACTCATCGAGATGGATAATCTCTCGTCAACTCCTAAATGAGTCTAATGTAATTTCTTTTGTGACTAAAATAAATGCATGTATGTATTAAAGTCACGATGTGTAAAAATAAATGTATAGATTATAATTGTGACTACAACCTTTGTCATAATATGTCAACTTGTTTGGAATGGTCTTGATCATAGTTGTACAACTCTAACAGTTATAATGAAGAATATTCCAAACTAGTTTAAGTGTTGTGACCATTCTAGTGTTCATGATTCAAGGAAGGAATTTCAGGTTTTTTAAGAGTTCATGTATGAGTATTTTAGCTACTCGAAGGGTATTTTAGGTATTTTATTTTTTAGGGGTATTTTGGGTATTTTGTTAATTAAATTGTTATTTTTGGATATTTTATATTTTTATGAGTTTTTAAGTTACACTAAAAGCATTTTGGGTTTTTCTATTATTCTGGTAGCATTTTGAGTATTTTGTGAATTAAATTATTATTTTTCGATATTTTTTAATTTTATGAGTTTTTTTAGTTACTATAAGGACATTTTGGGTAGTTTGCGAATTATATGGGTATTTTATTATTTTTTTAATTTTATAAGTTTTGTTAGTTACTATAAGGGAATTTTGGATATTTCATTACTTTAAGGGCATTTTGGCTATTTGTTAATTATATAGGTATTTTTGGGTTTCCTTTTTAAATTTTATGAGTTTTTTTATCTACTCTAAGGGTATTTTGTGACTCAAATTGTTATTTTTGGATATTTTCAATTTTATGAGTTATTTTAGTTAATATAAGAGCATTTTTAGTATTTCATTACTCTAGGAACATTTTAGGTATTTTGTGAATTATATGGACATTTTTGGGTATTTTTTTATTTTATGGGTTTTTAAGTTACACTAAGGGTATTTTGGGTACTTTATTACACTAGAGGCATTTTGGATATTTTGTGAATTATATGAGTATTTTATTATATTTTCTAATTTATGGGTTTTTAGTTATTATAATGACATTTTAGGTATTTTATTACTCCAGGTGCATTTTGGGTATTTTGTGAATTATACAGGTATTTTTAGATATTTTTTAATTTTATGAGTTTTTTAGCTACTCTAAGGGCATTTTGGGTATCTTAAGTTTCTAG
Source organism: Parasponia andersonii (assembly GCA_002914805.1). Taxonomy (NCBI): domain Eukaryota; kingdom Viridiplantae; phylum Streptophyta; class Magnoliopsida; order Rosales; family Cannabaceae; genus Trema; species Trema andersonii. The sequence continues at coordinate 294,361 of JXTB01000081.1, forward strand.
AGGCATTTCAGGGATTTTGTGAATTAAATGGTTATTTTTGTGTATTTTTAATTTATGAGTTTTTAAGTTACACTAAGGGTATTTTTGGTATATTACTACTCTAGGGGCATTTAGGGTATTTTATGAATGATATGGGTATTTTATTATATTTTTTAAATTTCATGAGCTTTTTTAATTTCTCTAAGGGCATTTTAGGTATTTTGTGAATTAAATTGTTATTTTTGGGTATTTGTTTTTAATTTTATGAGATTTTAGTTAACAAATTAATTCATTATTAGTCATTTCATTTAGTAATTCTAATAAAATAAAATTCTAGTCTTAAAAGTTCTAACTCATAAACTAAAATAAAAAATATTAACAAAATTCAAAATTTAACAGAAAAAAAAATCCAACGAAACGATTCTTTGTACTCAATTCACATTCTCAAAACATAAACATCCACCAAGATCCAATAAAACTAATAATATTATTGTCACGATCCAAACCCTAGGTCAGTAGTAGAAAAGGAACTTCATAAGTAGAAACTTAAAAGTTATTTTTCTGAAAAATTTATAAAATAATTTTAATAGTGAAATTCTCACAATTTTGTGATCACCATTAGACGTAGATTGTTAATGAAATTTATTAAAATAAACTAAGTATCATCATTAGTAATCTCACAATTTAGCACACTAATTATACAGATAGTCCGTGAGACGGGCTTATCAATATTTAATACAAGCTAAGAAAAATAACTGAGTTATTTTAGATAGTTACTAATTTTTAATATGGTAACCAACTCCTCACTCTTCTACAACTGAGTTTTCAAAGTCACACTGAGCACTGCCTGAGAGAAGAAAAATAAAGGGTTAGCATCCATATGCTCAGTAGGAATTCAATTACCTTATGGATGGAAGCAATTTCTAAACTTACATATTTAGTTCCTTTAAATCCATTTATAAATCTGTAGTATCCAGAATAATCATATATTTAAAACAAAAATTAAAATCACATAATTATTATACATAATCATACATCAACAAGAATGTAAGTGAGCTCTTATTCTCCCATCACGGCCCTGTAATACCTTTATAGCAGAGGTATCCAACATCTTGATACTGCCTGTAGGTGTATCAATAAAAACCTATGCAGGAGCTTAGGTCTCTCACCTAGTGATACAGCAACTCGTTAGTAATCTAAAAATACTGCGATACTATAATAGAACTCAAGTGTGTGATCCTATGATCTGTACAATGTGTAATAGTATACAACAACCATGCATTCCAATAATCAAATCATATTTTAAAATTCAACTTGGCATTATTCTGGGATTTACTATATATAGGCAGCACACTACTGTTTTCCCCATAGTCACAATATAAAAATATGTATAAAATCTACACAATCCAATCCCAGTAAAATCCAATAATTTTAGCAATTTCATAAACTATCGTAAAATCATGATTTTTCATAAATAAGTTTTGATGCAATTAAAA
>JXTB01000081.1:296552-329587 GCA_002914805.1 Parasponia andersonii
CCTCTTTCATCTCATGTATTTACCTTGGGTATATCAATCATTTAACATTAATAATTACATAAATATCACTTTTTACCTAGTTGGTAAAAACTTACCAGAGAGGAATTTTGATAAGCAATTACTTGGAGCTGGTCGGCATGATGAGATGAAGCTCCACTTGCTGGAGGTGTCGAAAACAGAGATTAGACAGTGCTACAATGGCCGGGAAACCTCGCCAGAGGCAAAATCTTTACGGGTCGTTGTGGCTTCGTCTGATGTCGAAACGAGGTGAGACCAGTGGCGTTGGCTTTGTTTTCAAAAGCTTTTTGACATAAATTAGTGTGTGGGCTCGGTAACATTGGTGTGTTGCACCGGTAGGCTTCAACAGAAACTATGTTTTCCCTCTCTTTTTCTCTCTCTCAAGCCCTCTTGTGTGAGAGTTTAGGCTTCTAAATGGACTTCTAAGCAAAGTTTGGGTCCTATATCAAATTAATAAAATAGTCCAAATATTTTTATTTTTTTATTCCAAAAATTACTTATTTACAAGTTTTCCATTGGGTGCAAAAAGTCCTTTTAGACTTTTAAAAGTTCTAGATTTTACATCTTCCTCCCCTTAAAGGAATTTCGTCCCGAAACTCGAATACAACACAAGAGTCAAAGTACAACTTCAAGCTGAAAGTTAAACAAATAAGGATAATTTTTATACATTTCTATCTATAGCTCCCAAGTAGCTTCGTCTTCCTTGTCATATTGCTAGAGAACCTTGATAAGCAGTATTTCTCTATTTCAAAGCACTTTGGGCTCTCGTTCCAATATTCGAACTGGTTGTTTCTCATATGTTACATCTTCTTGTAATGGCACTTCTACATACTGGATGACATGCGATGGATCAGGCATATACTTTCTGAGTATCGAGACATAAAAAACATTGTACACTCGACCTAATTACGGAGGCAAATCCAAGCGATACGTTACTAGCCTAATTCTAGAACTAATCTCGAATGGTCCAATATACTTTAGAGACAATTTGCCTTTTAGTCCAAATCTAGTGATCCCATGCCTTGACATAACTTTCAAGAATACTTGATCATGAATTTCGAACTCTACTTTGCATCTCTTTAGATCCGCATAACTTTTCTATTAACTGTACATAACCTTGAGTCTTTCTCGAATCTTGGAAATTTCTCAGTAGTCTCTTGTATCAATTCTAGCCTAAGTATAACATACTCCTCTGCATCAGCCAAATACAAGGGTGATCGATATGGTCTCTCACATAATACCTCATACGGAGCTATGCCAAGACTAGCTTGGTAGCTGTTATTGTATGCAAATTCCACCAATGACAAGTGATCATCCTAGATTCCATCGAAATCCAATATATAAGAGCAAGGCATGTCCTTTAGAGTCTAAATAGTCCTATTAGATTGGCCATCTGTAGGATGATGAGTTGTACTGAGATTCAGTTCTATTCGCAAAGCTCTCCAAAACTTAGATGTAAATCTTGGGTCTCTGTCAGAAACTATACTTGATGATACTCCCTAGAATCTAATAATATTGTCAATGTAAAGATGACTAAGCTTGTTGAGTGAAAAATCAGAGCTGATCGGTATGAAATGAGCAGTCTTTATCATTTAATCAATTATCATCCAAACTGCATTGTTCTTTCTCCGAGTTGTTGGCAAACCTATCACAAAGTCCATTGTGATCTTATCCCATTTCCACTCCGATATAGGTAAAGGCTGTAGTAGTCTAGCTGGCCTTTGGTGTTCAATCTTGACTTGTTGATATGTCATGCACTTAGCCACAAAAATAGTTACATCATTCTTCATACCCTTCAACCAATATTGTCTTTTCAGATCATGTTACATCTTTGTACTACCAGGATAAACTAAAAGTTTGGACTTATGAGCTTTAATGAGAATAGTTTCTTTGAGATGAGGATTAATAGGTACAACTAGCTTTCCTCTGAAAAGCACAAATCCTTCTTTGTTTGTATTCTAACCTTCTAGTTGTTCACCACTTTCAAGTTGATTCTAGATCATTCTTTACTCTTGATCTTGTCATTGACTTTGCTGTATAGTCAGGAGAAGTGATAGTATAACCATAACATTACTGAGATAAGCAGCATTGTCAGACTCAAAGTACTACAAATCGTACTCTCCAATTGCCACTGAATTCTTCCATTCTTGAATAATAAGTACAGCTAAGATACCATGAGGTTTTTAACTCAAGGCATTATGTACAACATTAGCTTTGCCAGGATGGTATTACAATTTGAAGTTATAATCTTCCATGTATTCAACCCATCTACGTTGCCTTAAGTTCAAATCACGCTGAGTCAAAAGGTACTTCAAACTCTTATGATCAAAGAACACATCAAACTTCACACCATACAGATAACATATTCAAATCTTGAGAGTGAAAATTATCGCTGTAAGTTCCAAGACATGAGTAAGGTAATTCTTCTCATATAGCTTCAACTGAAAAGAAGCATAATCCACTACTTTGCCATTCTGCATCAAGACACATCCCAAACTAGAACTAGAAGCATCAGTGTACACAACATAAGGTTCATTACTGTTAAGAATAGTAAGAATAGATGTTGTCAATCTCTTCTTTAGTTCCATAAAGGCTTCTTCACAATTGTTATCCTAAGTGACCTTGGCATCTTTTCTTGTTAATTTGATCAAAGGCAAGGTAATTCTCAAGAAATTCTCCACAAAACGATGATCATAGTCCACTAAACCGAGGAAACTTTTAATCTCAGTTACATTCTTCAGTCTTTCCCACTTTAGAAAAGATTTTATCTTAGTAAGATCGACTGAAATACCCTCTTGAGAAATCACATACCCTAGGAATTTCACTTCTGTCATCTAGAAGTCACATTTAGATCTCTTGGCATATAATTGATGATCTCTCAAAATTTGAAGTGTAGCCCTCAAATTTTCAGCATGCTCCTATCGAGTCTTCGAGTATATCAAGATATTATCAATGAAGACAACCACAAACTGATCCAAATAAGGTCTAAAAATTCTGTTCATGAGATCCATGAAGGTTGCAAGAGTATTAGTTAGCCAAAACGGCATTACCAGGAACTCAAAGTGACCATAATAAGTCCTGAATGCAGTTTTCAGTAATTCTTCTTCTCGAATCTTTAACTGGTGATAACTCGATCTAAGATTAATTTTGGAAAAGAATTTAGATCCACCCAATTGATAAAAAAACTCATTAATCCTTGGTAGAGGATACTTGTTCTTGGCATTAAGCTGATTCAGTCATCTGTAGTCAAACAAAGTCTGAGTGTACTATCAGCTTTCTTAGAAAAAAACACATGAGTTCTATTCTTGATGAATCCCTTTGACAAAAGATCATCTAACTAACTTCTCAATTCAGTCATTTTTGCTGGAGCTATGTGATAAGCTGGAATAGAAACTGACTGGACTTTGGGAATCAAATCAATACAAAACTTAATCTCCATATCAGGTGGTAGCCCCAGTAAATCCTCTGGAAAAATATTTGAAAACTCGCTAACTACTGATATTCAGGGGTGTTGATTGTCAGTCCCTATATCACCATTAATAGTAAATAGATTCCCATAATAGTCAAGTTTCTTCTTTCCACCTATGCATACTTTCAAAATAGGACATGGTCTCAAAGGATTCAATCAAACTTGATAAATAACGGGACATCCATCCTCAAGCAAAAGAGTTACTTTCTTTTTGAAACAATCAATGTTGGCTCAATATTTGGATAACCAGTGTATACTGAGAATCATATCAAATTGTTGCATAGGCAATACAACTAAATCAACTAATAGTTCTCAACCATCAATCAAGATAACGTAATCATGACACACAATAAAAACCTCAGCTGCTCTACCCATTGGTGTACCTAACGTCAAAATAGAATCCAACACAGAACATTCTAATCCCAATAATTGTGTAAATAGTAAGGATATAAAAGAATTTGTAACACTAATATCCAATAAAACATATGCCCAATAGTATGAGATGAGAATCACACCATTAATAACATTCTTGCAGGTCAGTTCAAAAGGATCCTCTACTTTGGTGATAGCGAAGGCTTGACTAGCAACTTTTTCTTTCCCTTTGTTCTCTCTCCCTTGGCTGGGTCAGCTGCTACTATCTTGTAGACAGGTACTAGTATATCCGAGTCCTCCCTGATTACTAGAAGCTTGTGGAGTCTAAAAATTCTGAGTGAAGCCTGAACCCTATGGCCGGTGCTAGCTTTGCTACTGGGAACCAAAAGATTACTGGAAAAAAGAAGAGTTGAATGCTTGAGACTAGTTCTGGTCTGGTTTCATTCGATTGCTCTAGTATGATACAGACGCACAATAGCTTCCCTATGGCCTACCTTGAGATAAGGCTGACTTCTGTTGGTGAAATGGACAAGACTTCTTCTAATGGCTCGTAGGTCACAGTGAAAGCATCTGTATGGTCCAAACCGTCCTCTTCCAGAAAAAACATTACTCTAAGAACTCTAAAACTACGATTGGCCTTGGTTTCTCCTATTGTCTTTCTTGTCATTTCCTTTGTTCCTCGACTGTTCCCTCGTAGTCGACTTATCATCTAGAAAGGCTTCAACTTTTTGTGCCGCGGCTACCAAATCAACCAAGTTGTCAAAGTATTAAGTCACGATCTTTTCTAGGATAACTAGCCTCAGAGCTTCCATGAATTTACTATCGGAAGGGTAGGGTCAATTCCCGGTGCATAGGCATACTGTACCAATTTTATGAACTGGCTATAGTACTTACTCACAATCAAGTCACCTTGCTTGAGTCACTTGTACTCTCTAATCATAGCAGACCTATGACTAGCATTGGTATACTGATCTCTGAACAGTCCTTCTGTTGATCTCCCAGGTTATTCCAGTCTTCTGTCTTAACAACTTGACAATTTCCCATCAATTAATCACTCCATCAGTCAATTTGTATATAGCAAATACCATTTGGAACTCACAGGTGTCCCAATGGTTGCAAAGGTTCTATTAATTTCACTGAGCTATCTTTCGGCTATGATGGGGTCTGGTTTACCATCTAAAGTTAGCGGGTTCAAATTGACAGAATCTTTGAAAAAGCTGGCCCAACGAGCCTCAGAATCCCGCTAAGCTCTTAGTCCTGGTATTTCCTTTATAACATTATACAAATCTACTAATGGTTCTGGAATTCCTTGTTGTGGTAGAAGAGTATTAGTTTTTGGCTCTTGCCTCGATACTCTTCTTCTCAGAGTCATCTTACTAGTATGTATAGTTATGCCAAAGTGTCAGTGAGACAATGATGCTGAATTTTTAAAATACTTGTTATTTTTTGAAAACTAATTAGAATCTAATCGAATGGTGTCATATCCTAGGCAGATAAACCTTGCTCTAATACTAAAATTTTCTGTCATGACCTAAAATCTAGGCCAGTGGCAGTTTGAAAATTTCATAAGTGAAAATTTAAAAGTTATTTTTTTGAAAAATTTATAAAATAATTTTAATAGTAAAATTCCCACAGTTTTGTGATCACCATTAGATGTAGATTATTAATGAAATTTATTAAAACAAACTAAGCATCATCATTAATAGTCTCACAATCTAGCACATTAATTATATAGACAATCCATGAAACAGACCCATTAGTATTTAATACAAGCGAAGATAAATAATAGAGTTATTTTTCATAGTAACCAACTCCTCACTCTTCCACTCTCGAGTTTCCAAAATCACACCGAGCACAACCTGAGAGGAGAAAAGTAAGGGGTGAGCATTTTCATGATGAGTAGGAATTCAATTACTTGCTCAAACTTGTATGGTTAGTTCCTTTAAATCCATTTATAAATCAAGTTTATAAATTCATGGTATCCAGATTAATAACATATTCAAAACCAAAACCAAAGCCACATCATTATTGTACATATCATATGTCAACAAGAATATAAGTAAACTCTCATCTTCCTATCACGACACTGTAATACCGCTATAGCAGATGTACCTAGCATCCTAATACTACCGATAGGCGTATCAGTAAAAATCTGCGTACGGGCCTAGGTCTCTCACCTTGCATTGCAGTAACTCGCTAGCGATCTAAAAATACCACGATGCTATAATGGAACTCAAGTGTGTGATCATATAGTATGTACAACATGTAATAGTGTACAACAACTATGCATCCAATAATCAAATCATGCTTTAAAATTCAACTTGGCATTAGTCTAGGATTTATTATACATAGGCAGTACACCGCTGTTTTACCCCATAGTCACAGTATGAAATAATGTATAAAATCCACACAATCTAATCCCAGCATAATCTAATAATTTTCAGCAATTTCATAAATTATTTAAAAATCACGATTTTTCATAAATAAGTTTTAATGCAATTAAAATCCAAAATAGATATAAAAGTCAATTAATCAGACCTTACCTTGATATGGTAGTAATACTAGGCCATTGACGCTCAAACAATCCCCCGTTCATCACTCAGGTGCTTAAACGGCAGTTTCTAGTTTCTTGTAAGCCCACTTGAAAAAGTGATTTTTCAACTGGAGGTTCAAATACAGAAACGGAAATCACCAATGAATTCAGAACATCCAAAAATACTAGGTTACATATATACTTTGTCAAAAATGGGTTCCGGTGCTGGATCATATTGTGGCATGCAATATAGTGCTATTTTGTGCTACGAAATTCTAATTTTTGTTCTTCAACGAAACGTAGTGATATTTTATATCAAAATTCACATATCGACCTCAAAAAGTTCAAATTCAAAGTCAGATTTCAATTTTGAGATCCCTAGCATTAATTAAGCCCAAAGCTCCGAAAATTACATAAATACCACCTTTTGAAAATAGTTAAAAAAAATATTCTCTTTTTCTAATTACTATTTACCACACTTACTGTTACCCTTTTTATTTTTATTAACTGTAATTATTCATAACTTTTAACCCTCTTTTACCTCATTTAATTATTCTTGGAGCCGCTTCATTCATTTTTTGAAGAAAATTTTGGCAGAGTCATCTAAAGCGGCGACAAAGTGCCGCATCATTAGACTTTTTTATTTCTTCAACAATTTAACTACTATCAAATAGAGACTCTCTAATTGTTCGCTGATTTAGCTCAGATCTAAAGCAGCGATAAATTATCACCATTTTAAAATCATCGTTATATTACTTTCTTGTTATAGTGATCTTTGATCCAATTACAAATTATCACTATTTTAAAATCGTCGTTATATTACTTTCTTGTTTTAGCGATCTTTGATCCAATAATTTCAATTAGACAGGTAGACATATCAACGAAGAGATATTGACTTTTATTCTTCTTCTTTTTTTTTTCCAATGTTCCTATCGAATTTTTTTTATGTTGTTGACACACACATGGTGAACGTGGTACGAGTTCCCAAGGTTGTAAGCAAAGAAAGTTGCAAACATGTAAATAGAATATTCACGCCTAACACAATTAATATATCCTTACTTAAATGTTCATATAGTATTTGGGAGAAACTAATGCATGTTTATTTTTCCTTTTTTGAATAAATTAAAATTTTCATTTAATATTAAATAAATAATTCAGTACAATAATCATTCAAACCCTATTTCTCTCTCTATATACATATTTTTCTCTCTCGAAAAGAAACTCTAATGCTCTCTCATAAAGGCCAGATAGGGAGTCTTCTTCTTCTTCGACCTCTCCTCCCCTTTTCTCTCTTATTCTTCCTCTTCCTTCTTTTCTCTGATATCTTTCCCTGATCTCTTATAGGCATGAGAGATTCTTTCAGTTTTTATTTGGATTTATAATAAGTCCAAATATAAATCTGGTTTATAATACCATATTTTATATGGATTTTAAATTCGTTTACTAAATTTTAAATCTAAGATTTTGTTCTTTAATTTAGATCTGTTAGACAGATGAGTTGTTATTATTTTCAAGAGGCGTGGATCTCAATTGGTGTTAGAGTCATATAGTCTAACCAGCCAAAATATTCAGAAATAGATGTTGAAAGCAATAGTTTGCTGGTGACTCACAAATCTTGTTGTTGTTGTATTTGTGATCCACTTTTCATTTCCTTTCTTTAAAGAATTTTAAATTGTAATTCTTATGCTTGTATTATAATTGAAATTCTTTTGTTTTGAATGATGATATTTTCTTAAGGACTCTGCTTTTATATATAAAAAAAATCAGTACAATAATCGAAAAACAAATAAATCATTGCAGTAAATGAATAATTGGCAAAATCTATATATTCGACTAATGATCTAAGAGAAAATACAAAACTTAATAAGGGGTATAAATATAATTTTATTAGACATATCTCTTCGCTCTTCAAAAACATCTTCTACTATCAAAATTAGTTCTTTTGACAAATAGTATAATGGATCTTTTGTATGATTCAATCTTGAATCACATAAAATATTTTAGATCTAGACTAAAAAAATCTCAAATCTAAAAGATAGTTATAAAAAATTGCATAAAAAATAAATAAAACAAATAAAACTCACACTGATATATAATTAGGTTAGACAAAACACCCGTAAATCTAAATATACGATGACTTATGGCTTTACACATCTCTCTTCCTGACATAGGGAAATCTTGATTTATGGGACAGGAATTTCTATGGCTCAATCTATTCATCTTCTGTATTTGACGATTATCCTAAAATAAAGGTACCTTTTTACTCCCAAAAATAAAAAAAAGCTACGTATAATTCTATTTTCCGTCTAACCACATATGTGGAGAGAAATACGAAATATAATAATACTATTACATGAAAACAAGCCCAAAGTCAGTCTCCATTGATTTACTTCTTGAGAACTTAATGTGAACCCTTTTTCCAAATCCCAATATGGGATTTCGAGAAATCTTTACACCCTACTGTCCACCTAAATGCCATTATGAACATATTAGTAAGTGCTTAATATAACTTGACAGAAACCTCTGCATACGTGTATATGTAATGTACCTATACTTGGTGAGCAAGACATGAGAAAAGGTTGCCACGAACACTCTACTATACTCTGCACCTGCACATTGTCGATTTCCTCCTCCAAAAGGCATGAAATTCTTTGATATCACACGAGAATCAAGCTCCTAAATTCCATCAAATATCACAAGTAAATAATTAGCTTCGGTTAATAATTTTTGTAACTTAATCCACGCAAAGATTGAAAAGAAGTATTTAAGTAAAAGGGTAATGAAACTCAACCTTCCAACGCCACGGATTGAACTCAAGGGGTTTGTGGAATTTGTTAGGACTTAACTGCAAAGCAGAGTTCACCAGCATAATGGTCCAACCAGTTGGAATAGTAAATCCTGCAAAGCGTATTGACAATTGAATTTCATTCCAAAAACATTATGAAGCCATACATGGAGAAAGGAATCATTTAAACAAGTTGTGATCGAGAAAGGAATACCTTTTACTGGGATATTGTTGTAAAAATAATAAACACAAGTGTACATATCACAAAACAAGTAATATAGTAGTGAGTATGAGTATTGTCCCATGAAGATTTTTGATTTACTAAGTACTGAAATTTAACTAATCTTAATTTTATTTGAATTAATCGACTGAAGAGAAAAATTAAATTAAATTAAAAAAATAAGCTAAAAACAATTAAAATAACGAAAAATAAAATTAAAACAAAGAGAGCGTAGAACAAAAATTAAATGAGATTTAACTAAATGAAAATATACCTAGGGTGTCTGATTTTACTATAATTAATCCACTCTAAAATTCCATATTTCATTAGCCCTGAATTAATTCTCCAGTTGATAGTTGAGATTTCCTAATTTATTTACTATCCTCTCCCGAGTTCAAGCAAAAATACTCTTAATTATCAATTCACTGTATTCTTATATGAAAAATTTATTAAGATCTATGGAAACTCATATAGCGACTATTCAAACCATGTAAATATATTTTTATTTCACAAGCAATTTATGAGTTCAATATTCCAACGAACTAGACACATAAATATTCTTGTAGTTTCATTATGACTAACAAATCATCTATTTAGTGGCCAATTAAATAGAAACATTAAGAAAAAAAATTAAAAACTCAACTAAGAAAAATAATTCGTGGACTAAATTGAAAGAAAAATATTAAAACATCATTGTTAGACTATATTGTAGCCCTAGAAAAAAAAATAGAACATAATTATCTAAGAAAAACAAAAATATTAAATGTAAACATCCTAAAAAAAATAAAAATTTAAAGGTGAAAACAAAATCTAAATTAAAATTATTCTAGGACAAATATTTTTAATGAATAAAATAGCACAATTAACTCTATTTTTATTGAGTTATTAGATATCTTTCAAATGCTCCATGTAATATCCCAGGTGCAACATTTTCCAGCCGAAGAGTTTCATCGATAATCTATATATGTTTCCCAAAGAGTAAAACATGTTAATCTAAGGCATTAGAAACATAAGTTAATCAGATAATAAGGTATTAATTTCTTGTCATTGTGAGACTAACATGAAGAGTAAACGTCATCGACTTATATTCGTCTGATGTGAATGAAGAATTTTGACTTTTTCTGGTCTTGAGAATTGCTTCATGCTCAGCCTGATAATTAGCAATTTAGTTAACCATCATAAGTCATATTAAGTAATACAAAAGTAAGGACATAATGAAAAATATTTTACTAATGCTCAAACTTTGTCTACTTACTATCCTCTCCGAAGGATGTTTTGAGAGTAATGTGAAAGCTAATGCCATTACAGCCGAGGTCGACTCAAATGTTGCAAATAGGCCCCACAAAAATCATTTACACAATGGAATCTTCTGTTAAGAACTTTTCTTTCTCCATATCTTTAGTAATCTATTCCAGGAAACCTCCATGATGAAACTCAGGTGAGGTGCATCTCTTGTTTAACATGTCCTTCAACATGGATGGGACCTTTTTTTGAGAAAGAATCTGATAGTGTTTAGGAATAACGAAAATGTAATATTGACTCAGGGAAAGGCTATCTCAAGTGTTAAGATTAGCCTAGAACCCTTCACTTATTTATATAAGTGTTATAAAGACAGCCAGAGTTGAATAATAAACTCCTGATTATCAGGATCTTCTAGCTATATAGTTGAATACACTCAACTGCTTAGTGAATACACTAATTTCAATTTCAATATGCTTAGTTTTTTGAGGAAAAACTGGGTTTACGGCTAAAGCTGCAGCACCTTGATTATCACACCAAATGATAGGTTTGCGAATAGAATGACAACCAAGTTCAACAAGCGAAGGCTTTAACCAAGTGAGTTCTACAGCAATGTGAGCTAGATGTCATGACCCTAGCCTCAAACTAAACAATCATGTGGCACTTAACACAATCCGTCGTACTAAGTTAGCCTACTAACACTCAAGAATGAGACTTAGAGTAAGCTGTAAGACAAAGTGGCAAAATATAAGAGAGTTTGAGTGAATGGATGCTTTATATTACTCTTATAATGCTTACAACTTTTACAAATGGGATTTATCTACAAATGAACCCAAGGGATCCTTTATATAGGCAAAGCCTAAACCAACCAAGGGTTATGATCGTGCCAAGTGGCATGATCTTATAAAGGGTCTAGAATCTTCCCAAATAAAACAGTAATATCTACAAAAATATTTACATGGAGAAATTTAGAGCATGACCTAGATCCTTCTAGGAGGTTTACCCATCATCTTGCCTCTTTCAAGTCATTCTAAGAGCTTCTAGAACTGTTTTAACTCATCTAGCATCATCTAGCCTTGTCTAGAGCCTTCTAGGGCTTTGTAGTACTATCTAAAGTCTTCTAGTATGGCCAAGATCTCTTTTGATCATTCTAGAAGTGTCCATCACATTCTAGGGCATTCCTCTTTCCTTTTGGGTGAGCAGTATATAGAGGATCTTAGATCCATAGGTAGTAATATTTGGATTTTTAGGAACCAAATAAGCGGGGCGTAACACCCTCCTCCACTCAAATTTGTGACATCCCCGTCATGCCATCGACTTTGAATCGCTCGATATGGTTTATAAATTGCCATAAGGCATCCTCATGCTCCCAGCTAGCCTCGGCCTTAGGCAAATTCTTTCATTTTATTAGATATTCTCGATAATTAGGCGCACCACGTCGGAGAATCAAGCGATCGACCAAAATACACTCCACCTTTTTATCAAAAGAGGTTACCACCGCAGCAGGAGCCTTTTTGGACTTACCTTTTGAATAGTCTTCCTCGTCTCCATGGTAGGGTTTTAGCATGCTAACATGAAAGACAGGAAAAATCTTTAACTAGGTAGGGATTTGAAGCTTATAAGAGACTTTATCCACATGCTTAAGTACTGGAAATGGATATTCGTACTTGTGCACCAACCCTTTACGTACCTTCTTCAAGGTTTTGAATTGTTGGGGCAATAGCTTGACAAGGACTAAATCCCCCTCTTGGTACTTAAGGTACCTCCTCTTTTTGTCGACCCACTTCTTCATTTTTTTAAAAGTTTTATTCAAGTAGACCTTAGCCAACTCTACTTGTTTATGTCATACCTTAGCAAACTTGAATGTCGCAAAACTCTTTCCACCATAACTCATCGCTAATGCATGTGGAGTCATGGGTTGTTGACCCATCACTATTTTGAAGGTGCTCTTGCCCGTAGACTCTCTCCTTTGGAGGTTAAAGGAGAATTAGACTACATCAAGTAATTTTGCTCAATATTTTTAGTTGGCACTCATAAAGTGCCTCAAGTATAGCTCTAGCAAGGTATTCACTTTTTCTGTCTGGTCATCACTTTGGGGATGAAAGATAGTAGAAAAGTTCAAGTCTGAACCCATCAACTTGAACAATTCTATCCAAAACCTTCCAGCGAATCGGAAATCACGATCACTTACGATATTTGACGGGACTCCCCAAAGCTTTACAACATGCTTCATAAAGAGCCACGCGGTCTCATCGGTAAAGTAATCAGGTGAAGCAGATATAAAAGTAGCATATTTGTTGAAGCGATCAACTACTACTATAATACTGCCAAAGCCCTCTAACTTAGGCAGGCTAGTAATAAAATCCATGGAAATACTCTCCCACGACCTCTCAAGAATAAGGAGAGGTTTCAACAATCTACCTGATAATTATTATTCCACCTTATTTGTTGGCACACAAGATAAATTTGCACATAGGCCTCAACATCATCCCTCAGTTAAGGCCAATAATAGATAGCTTCGATAAAAACAAGAGTGTGCTTCTAACCTTGGTGACCTACTCAGAAAGAATTGTGGCACTCTTTGATAAGCTCTTTTCTTAAGTTCCCTCACTTAGGCACATAGATTCAATTACTTTTGGCATAGAGAAGTCCGTTACTCAGCTAAATGCATCTCATATTTCCTTTCTTCACTAGGGGCAACAGGCTCTTTACAAGAATATCGTGTTCTAGCCCTACCTTGATTTTATCTATCAAGGTTCTATCGGGCCTGCTTAAGGTGGCTAGCTTCACCTTTCTACTTAGGGCGTCTGCCATCACATTGGCTTTCCCAGGCTTGTATTCAAACCTAGGATTGAATTCTGCCAAAAAATCTTGTCACTGAGCTTGCTTGGAACTCAACTTTTTTTGAGTTTAAAAGTAGCTTGTGGCTACGTTGTCGGTCATAATCGTAAAGTAAGTGCCTAACAAGTAATGTCACTATACCCTTAGACAGTGGATAATGGCAATCATCTCTTTTTCTTATACTATATAGCATCTCTCGGTGTTATTAAGCTTGCGGTTTTTATAAACAATGGGACACTCTTCTTGTATTAGTACTCCACTAATAGTAAAATCAGATGCATCTATGTGAAGCTCATATGCCTTAGAGTTGTCAGGCAAGCTAAGAATTGGCTTCTCGCTTACTGCCCTATTTAAGTCTTCAAATGAGACTTGACACTCAGGTGTCTACTCCCAAGATTTATTCTTCTTAAACAGGTTAGTAAGTGGCACTGCTCTTGCTAACTTGATGAACTGCCTATAATTTCATAAGTCCGAGGAAAGATCTCAACTCTGGCACCTTAGTAGGAGGTTCCCATTCTTGGATGGCTTGCACCTGGGCTTTATCAATCATAAGTTTCCTATCCTTTGTCTTATGCCCTAGGAACATCCCTTCCTCTTATGCGAAGAGGCACTTCTCTTTCCTAATGAATAGTTGGTTCTCCTTCAAGATCTCAAACACCTTCCTCAAATATTCTAAGTATTCTTCCATGGTCTTGCTATAGATGGCTATATCATTAAGATAGACTACCATGAACCGATCAAGGTAGGGATGTAAGAGCTAATTCATAAGGGTGTAGAAGGTAGTAGGTACATTGATAAGACCAAATGGCATGACTAGAAACTCGTAAGTACCATACCTTGTCACGCACGTAGTCTTAAGCTCATCTCCCTCTGCTAGGCATACTTGGTAGTATCCCGAATATATATCAAGCTTCGAGAAGTATCTAGCATTCCCAAGTTGATCAAACAAGCCGGAAATAAGTAGAATGAGGTATTTGTTTTTCACCATCATTTGTTAAGAGCCTGGTAATCAATGCACATCATTAGTAAGCTATCTTTTTTCTTCTAGAACAACACCGAGGCACCAAAAGGGGCTTTGGAGGGCCTGATGAAACCCACATCAAGCAACTCCTTTAGTTGTTTCCAGAGTTCTGCTTACTCCAGAGAGGTCATTCGATAAGGACTCATCTCAGGTGGCCTCGTGCTTGGCTCAAGTTTGATTTCATGATTCATCTCCCTTCTAGGTGGAAATTTCTTAGGCAAGGCCTCAGGCATCACATCTTGAAATTCATCCAAGACAGCTTGTTCCTCCATCGGCAAGTCACCTTGAGGTTCTAACTCTTCATTATCGTGCTCATTTAGGATGGCCAATTAACTTTCCTCCTCTATTCTCAAGCCCTTCTTGAATTGAAATGCAGAGAGTACTTTATTTTTTGCTTTCGTGGACCACTTTGTTAGTACCACATAAGCCTTTTCACCATCTTGATGTACATAGAGTTGGCAAAAGGAACAGAGAATGCCCGCATTACATCAAGGAACTCTAGACCAAACACTACCGCAAAGTCATCCATAGACACCACTGATAAGTCAAGTTGGCCACCCTATGCACCTAGGCTAGCCTTGACACCATGAGCAACCCCATGGATAGGCCGTGCTGCTGAATTTACTACCTTGAGAAAGTCTCCTCCATTGGACACCGACAAGCCCAACTGCCTAGCTTCCTCAACAGAGACAAAGTTATGGGATGCACCCGAGTCAACCAAGGCTTTAGCAGCCTTGCCATTGATTATTGCATACACAAAGAGTAGTCCCTTAGCTTATGACTTAGGAGCCAATTGTAAGGCATTGAGGAGTTGCAAGGAACCAACACGTGCACCACCATCTTCCCTATCACCTCCTTCTTGGCTTGGCTTGGAGGCAATTAAGGCGTTAAGAGCTTTCTTCTTGGAGCACTCACATGCCCAATGTGGTCCATCACAAAGGAAACACTTGACTTTTGGCTTGGAGAATTCACGATATTCCTTCTCCTCACCTTTGTCCTTGTGCTTATAGGAGGAACTATTTTTGTTCTATTTTCCACTTTTTGTTTACTCTCTCCCACTCTTTGCTCCACCACTCTTTTTGTCTTTGGCCTTAGAAGGATCCTTGTTGGTAGAGTAATCAACAACGCTCTCTACTACAGTAATAACATCGGCCAGGTCTTAGACACCACGACGTTTGAGCTCCAACTTGGCCCAGTTTTGAAGGCCATCCATGAACAAGAATAAGGCATCTTTATCTGAAGTATCAAGTACTTCAAGCACGAGTGTGGTAAAATCTTTCATGTAGTCTCTAACACTGCCAAATTGTTTGAGGTGGTGAAGACAGCTTCTCACTTCCTCTTCGATATTCTCGGGGAAGAATTGCCTCTTTAGCTCTCTCTTGAAGTCATCGAAGGTGGCTATGGTGCACACCCCTCATTACGTCTCCCCATGTCTTCGTTTCCCCATATCTTCGTTTCCACCATAACATGATAATATTGGTTAGATACAAGGTAGAATTCTAAATTTTACCGATATCATCCGTCACATCGATAACTTCGAAGTATTGCTCAAGTCCCCATAGGAAGTTCTCAACTTCTCAAGCATTTCGAGTACTATTGAAAGTCTTTGGTTAGAGCACCTTGACCTTCCTTGCCTCAATAGTTGTGGTGGTGGTCACCCCCGTGACCACCGCTCACTTGCACAAAGTAAGATCACCACCATCTTACTACTTTAAATAAAATATTAGTGAGTTCTCTTTGGAAGAGATCTCGTACCTTGGCAATCTCCGAATGAAAAGACTCGATCTCACGGCTTAAGTCAGCCTCTAGCCTATTAAGCACATCTTTGATGCTACTATGTATCTCCGTATTCTCGATCTCCAAACCGTCGCAACGGCCATCTTAATCATCTACTCGCTCACCTAATGTATATAAGTTAGACTCTAGTTGGGACACTCTAGCCTCCAAACTAGTCACCACGACCCTTGACTTACTGTGGGTAGCACCATTTTTCCTTTGCCCATGTTCAAAAGCACCAACTTCTACAGGGTCAGGAGTTGCAACCATGGTCTTCATATCGACAATGGAATCACCAAAACATAATGAGCAACCGAAGCTCTGATACTACGCTATCACAACCCTAGACTCAAATTAGACAATCGTAAGGCACTTAGCATAGTTTGTCGTACTAAGTCTACCTACCAACATTCTAAGGGGTCCTTTATATAGGCAAAGCTTAAGCCAACCAAAAATTATGATCGTGCCAAGTGGTATGATCTTACAAAGAGTCTAGAATCATCTCAAATAAAATAGTAATATCTACAAAAATATTTACATGGAGAAATCTAGAGTATGGCCTAGATCCTTCTAAGAGGTTCACTCACTATTTTGGCTCTTCCAAATCATTCTAAGGACTTCTAAGACCGTCTCAACCCATCTAGCATCATCCGCCTTTGTCTAGAGCCTTCTAGGACTTAGTAGTGACATCTAGAGTCTTCTAACATGGCTAAGACGTCTGTTGATATCTAAAAGTGTCCACCATATTCTAGGATCTTCCTTTGTCTTTTTGGATGAGCAGTATATATAGAGGATCTTAGAGTCATGAGCAATAACATTTAGATTTTGGAGAGTCAAATGAGGCGTAACATAGAGCTCTATACTCTGCTTCAGTACTTGATCGAGCTATAACATGTTGCTTCTTAGAATATGAGATGAGATTACTGCCAAGATAGGTACAATATCCATTAATGGACTTCCTATTATCAAAACAGCTTGCTCAATCGACATTTGAGAAACCAACAAGATGCAATGAGTTTGTAGTCTTGAAATGGATACCATGACGAATTGTATCCTTTAAGTAACGTACGTCACGTTTACAAGCTTACCAATGAGCATCTGTGGGTGTATAGAGAAATTGACTCAACTTGCTAACTATGTATGATATATCCGGCCTTGTAACAGTTACATACTGTAGTGCACCAACTATGCTTCGATACAATAAAGGATTAGTCATAGCATCTCCATCGTCCTTTGACGAAACTTTATGTGAAATTATTGGTGTAGGGGCTTGGCAGTATCCATGTTCATCTTTTTCAAAAGATCAGCGATATATTTAGACTGAGAAAAATATAAATTAATATGATATCTATAGGCTTCTATATCCAAGAAATATTGTAACGAACCGAGGTCTTTGAGAGCAAAACTGGTATTGAGATCGTCGACTAACTTAGAAATAGCTTCTATACTGTTACTAGTGATGACAATGTCATCAACATAGATTAGTAACAGCAAGACAACGGGTTTGGACTTGTAAATGAACAATGAAATATCTGAAGTTAGTGAAACCCCGCTATTGTAAAGTTATCTATAACCTCTCAAACCAAGCTCGAGGAGCTTATTTAAGATCATGAAGAGCCTTTTTTAACTTGCAGACATGTGTGGGAGTAGCAGGATCAACAAAGCCTTCAAGCTGCCTCATGTAAACATCTTCCTGTAAGATCCCATTGAGAAATGCATTATTAATGTCCAGTTGTCTTAGATCCCAGCCCTAAGTAATGCCTAAAGTTAGTACCACTCTATCTGTAGTTAGCTTCACTACAGGACTGTAGGTCTCAGAAAAATCAACTCCAGGATTCTGATGGAACCGTTTTGCTACGAACTGAGCCTTGTGTTTGTTAATGGTCCCATCTGGATTAAACTTAAGTTTAAAAACCCATTTGTTACCTACAATATTATAGCTGGAGTGAAAAGGCACCAAGTCCTAAGTGGCATTCTATTTGAGTGCTTGAAACTTATCATGCATTGTTGCGTGCCAGTGTTTGTCAGCAAGTGCTTGCTGATTTGAAGTGGGTTCTACAGTTCCTGAGTCAACATTGAGAGGATGGTTAGTAGTAGTAAGTACCTTAGGTTTGTAAATACCATTTTTAATTGTTGTAACCATAGGATGACAAGATTGAGATGTATTAGTTGGTGCCTCAATCCATGGCTCAGCAACAACAGCTGGTGCTTTAGCAGACTGGGAAGAACTCGTCTGAACTGGAACTATCTCCTTAACAGGTATTGAAAGGCTAGTACTAGCCAAACTAAACTCAGAACTAGGAGTGTGAGGAAGAGTAACAAAGTGGATGTTATGAGCTGTACCTGTTTCAGAACAAGAAAGAGAAGAAGTAGACAAAATAGGAATGGACACATCTGACACACTAGAAGTATTTTGAGAAAACAAGCTAGAATAAGGAAACTCTAGTTCATTGAATACTACATTGCTGGATATATAAACACGGCCAGAGGAATGAAGACAGAGATATCCTTTGTGGTCAGTACTATAGCTAATGAATACACATTTGGAGGACCCGAAATCTAACTTGTGAGAATTATAGGGTCTGAGGTGAGGATAACAAGCACATAGAACACCTTAAGATACTTATATTCAGGTTTTTGACCAAACAATTATTCAATTGGAGAAGAATTTGAGATAACAACAGATGGCAACCTGTTTATCAAGTAAGTAGCAGAAGAGAAAGCTTCCTACCAGAAACTTAATAGCATTGATACCTGAGCTAGGAGTGTCAAAACCATTTCGACAATATGCCTAAGTTTTCTTTCTGCTCTACCATTTTGTTGATGCTCACAAGGACATGGGTGCCAAAATGTTATCCCATTTTGAGCTTAGTATTGTTTGAATGGCCTGTACTCACTTCCCCAATCCATTTGCACACATACTACATTGTGTTTCAAACTCTTTTCCATAAGAACTTGAAACTGTTTAAACACTCCTAAAGCTTCAGATTTGGCTCTTAATGGATATATCCATGTAAATCTAGAGTAATCATCTATGAAATGTATGTAATACCAAAACCCCTGGCTTGAAACAATAGGTGTAGGTCCCCATATGTCGGAATATACAAGTTCCAGAGATTTAGATGCTTTATAATTTGACAAAGGAAATGGTTATGCATGACTCTTTCCATATTGACAGGCTGAGCAAAACTCAGGGATGTTATTTATTGAAGTTTGAGTACAAGACTGAAGAATAGACTGCAAAGTCTTAACAGATGGGTGGCCAAGCCGTTTATGCGACAAATTACATTCAAACTTTACATTTCCAAATAACACTGAAACATTACAGCCAAGATCATTTGAACTACACTTATTTGTATATGAACAGGCTGATACTACAAACTCAACATGATCAGCACTACATTTATTCAGAAGACTACCACCAGGTTTGCTAGAACTGAAATTAACTTATGAGAATCCAGTACAGAACTCTTAATTGGATTATTGAACATATAGAGACCATCCTTAAGCATTCCTTTGAGGAGCACACTCTATGTTGTTTTTCCCTTCACAAGGCAAACATTTGAATGAAATTCAACAAAGATATCGTTATCAGCAGTCAATTTTGAGATATTAATTAGACTCTCAATTATTTTTGGCACTCTAAGAATATTCCTCAAATGTAACTGGTTATTGATAGCTAGAGGTAATAAAGAGTAACCAACATGAGAAATAGCTAGGCTTTTACAATTGCCAACCATCAATTTCTTCTGACCTTCGTACTCTGCTTTCATGGTGAGATTCTCAAAATCTACAGTCACATGGTTTGTTGCACCACTATCTGCATACCAGCTAGGATCCATGACTCCTTCAGGTGTTGCTAAGTAAGCAGCAGTATCAACTTTTGAACCTCCATTAGAGCTTGAAGAAGCTTGGAATGTTTCATCATGTGGTACTAGCAATTGAGAGCAATGTGACCTTGTTTGCCACAAATTTGACTAACTGGTTTGCCATTGCTTCTCTTGATGCATCCAGCATTGCCATCCGGCCATGACCTCGGCCTCGTGAGAAATAGTTTCCACGTCCACGACCTCAAGTTCCAGACTGACCACCATTTTTGGCAGAGTAATTTATGGAGGGATTGCAAATCACCATTGCAGCATGATACTATTGAATTCTAGCTTCTTGATTCAGCAGCAGTGAGTAAACTTCTTTGAGTGCTAACTTCTTATCAGTGTGATGAGTTGTAATGCTACACACGATCGGATCATATTCAGATTCAAGTCCTACCAAAGCATGCATGACAAGATCTTCATCTTCAATGAGATATCCAGCTATAGCATATTTATCAACTAGATTTTCTAGCTTGGCTAAGTAATTAGCCATGGACAGATTTCTTTCTTCAAATTCTGAAGTTCCATCTTCAATTGAAACTGTTTGGCTGTAGATCAAGTTGTGAATAGGTGTTTTAGATTATATTACATACATCAATATAACCTAATTAAGAATATGACATGTTTATGTTACATTAAAAAATTGTTACATTTTACAACCTAAAGTTAATAGTTGCACCAAAATAGTACCATATTATAATTTGAATGGCTAGGATGTAAGTACATAAAGAATTTAGTAGACAAATCAATCTAAGAGTGGAAAATAAGTTGTAGAAAAAGATGAAGAGTAGTGAAATTTTACCTTAGGAGGTAACAACTTTAAATTAGTGGAATAGAAAAGGATAAGGATAAAATTAGTGGATAATTCTAAAAAAAGAAAATATAGACAAAACTAATTGATAGCTTTTGTCTCCAAAATAATTCAAAAGGTATGAAAAAGATTAATATAGTGGAGACTTTCTTTGGAAGCTTATGGTATTAGATTCTAAATAATTAAAAAAGAAGAAAGACTAGAGACAAAAGTAGTGGATGAGTGAAAAATAAAGTAAAAGATAGGGTAATGGAGTAAGAAAAGAAGATATATTGACAAACTGGTAATAATTGTGCTAGATTATTTGATGGAATATGAAAGTATGTATTATTGGATACCTCCTATGGATAGCCTACAAACAGATCCCTCATTTGGCAATTCCAATCCATACTTAACCTTTCAACTACTTAGCCAAAATTATCTTCATTTTTTCAATTATCCTTTCTCAAAAAAAAAAAAAAAACTCTTTCTACCTCATTTTTTTCTAAATCCACAAGAATTATAATATTTTACACATCGACTCTAAAAATTGAGAATTGTAATCAAGAGAAAAGAGTACTTAGATTTGTGATGGAGACGAAGAAAAAATATTCAAGTTTGGAAGGTAAATATTCCCTCACCTTACTTGTTATGTGTTTAAATAGATTCTATAAAAGAATAAATGGGTAATAACTTATTTGATATACTTTAAATATTATATAATTTATATTATATTTAGACTTATTTTTTTGATTTCTTAATCCTCTAAATATGAATATTTCATAATAATAAAGACTAAATAATAATATTAAAATCAAAATGACTAGACACAAAAGTGGGAGATTTTTAGGAGTAAGACCATAAAATACAATATTCTTGAAAATGAATCAAGCTTTATAATTTAGACTTAAATCCTTAAGAACATATTTTTATCCATTAAAAATTCTTTCTAAAAATTAAAGATGTTTGCTCACAAATTGAAAGGACAAAAATACCAAAACTTTGAGTATTTGGGTCAAAAGTGTAATTTTAATAAAATATGGGTCAAATATGTGATAAAGATATTTTAGGCAGTTTTAAGACTATATTAAAGTGTAAACGTAAATAAAAAAATAATCTTTAACAAAAATATAAGCTATAGCACAATATTTATCATTGAAGGGAATAAATGTTAGAAATCTTAAGATTATAGGCAAAAATATAAATTATAAAACTTAAAATTTTGGGTTAAAAATTTGGTATAAGAATAAATAGAAAAATTTATTTTAAATCTCTAATTCGGATAAAAAAAGATTTACTTAAATTTAAAACATGAAATCAATTATAGAAAATAAATAATATATGTCTCTAATTATATTTTGCCTAAGTTTAATGATAAGCCTAAAAAGCATGATCAATGCGTAATAATATTTAGTCAAAATATAATTTAAGATTTTAAATCTGTGTAGCCATTAGTGTGTTTGACTCACTTATTATATTATGACCTCTAATTACGAATAAAGAAATTAATCAAAAATAATTCAAAGTATTTGATGAAAAGAAATATAATTAAGGAAACTTAATTAATTTTGGATGATATTAATTAAATCAATAACCAAATTATTGATAGATTAAAAAGATCATTATGATAAAGATTAATGAGTATAACATGATATTATTTCTCAAATGTGAAGTTTTATATTTAAGACGAAGTCTTAAATGTTTTATGTCCACTAAGTAATTAGAAGTTATAAAAAAATAAGTATAAGGCCACTTTAAATTACTCTAACAAATAGAGTATGTATACGTCAGAGCAAAACTTCGACATAAACGTGCGTAATTAACGAGTAGAAGCAGGACAATCATATTACGAGGTAAGTACAATTTCACTTATGGCATAGATGGTTTGAAAATATTTTATGTTTATAGTATGATATGTTTGAATTATTTCATGTGTTAACTTCCCTTTATATTATTATTGTATGGCTTTTGTATAATATGTACTTATAAAGATATATTTCCTTTGCGATAAAAATTATGTATGCTTACTTTACGATGTTATCATATAAAAAAAAAAATACTTTAGCTTACTTTAACAAAGGAAATGCTATGATAATGGAATATAAATTTGGGATTGTTGTTGAAGCATGCCCACACATGTTAAGAAAATACTAAATAAGATAAAGAATTTAAAGATATCGTATCAACCTCTACTAGGTGAGGATATCCTGGAAAAAATAAGACCAACCTCCTATAAGTGAGGATTCCCGAAAAAAAAGTGTGTTAAGATTATGACAGTGGGTTTTTTCAATTGCTCCCCTAGTTCCCTATTCAGTACTGCACATTTAGTATGTACACCACAACCCATAAGAAAGATAAAAGGCTTTATGATAAAGAATGAGATAAAATCATGATACAATATCTTATAATAAAGCATAAAATAATGATTTCATAAAACTACATTACCGGACTTTCATAAAAGATTGTTTGTTTATAAGTAAAATATTTTGTGAGAATTATATTGTACTTGC
Source organism: Parasponia andersonii (assembly GCA_002914805.1). Lineage (NCBI taxonomy): Eukaryota > Viridiplantae > Streptophyta > Magnoliopsida > Rosales > Cannabaceae > Trema > Trema andersonii. The sequence goes on from JXTB01000081.1 coordinate 319,999, forward strand.
AGAGCGAAAGCTCACATTTTATGAGTATATATGCTATAAGTACTAAAGGAAATAAACCTCTGATTTGATTGATGGGTTAGCTAGAATCGAGACAGGGATGAATGCAAGATAAAGGCAATGGAATACTGCCATTAAAATTACTTCCGCTTATGTTCTTATTATGAGACAAATGATTTCAATTATATAAGTTTGATGGTTGTTTAAAAACATACGTATAACTTAGCATTTTATTTCGCAATGCATAGTTTTATTAAATTTAACTTGAAAATATATTTCAATTGAATAGAATTTAAACAAATATTTTTTTCAAAATATCTAAAAGAAAAAATGTTTTGATTTAAATAAATGCAAAACACAAGGGGTTCTGTCAAAAAGACCTAAACCGTCTAAGAAGAGCTCGGGACTTAAGTGGTCCGTATGTGACCCCCTTCCTCACGTGGGAGCCTTTATTGTTGCGCATTATTTAAATCTCCCTAATAAAAAGATTATAAACAAATTTAAATAAATATTACTTAACTATCGAAAAGCATTTTATTTGTTTTCAAAATTTAAGTGAATGGTTAGTTATAAATATAAATCTCTTAAAAAGAAATAAAAGCACAAAAAAAATTTGTAATGAATTTTCAGCGTCTAAATTTCTCTTTTTAAATAAATAAACTAAAAAGGTAAATAGTTAACGGTCTGAAAAGTCAAGTCATTATAGATCCGATTCTACTCCATGATTGTTCTTGATGCCGCTAGATATTAAGGACGTGGCTTCAAGATTCTGCTCAACATTTTGGGACTGGTTTTTCATACCAAAGATTGATAAATACAGAGGTTGCGACAATTTTTGAAAACTAGAGTATAGATCTTTTTTTTTTTAAGTATAATATTTTTACCTTTAGACATCCATGATATGTTGTATCGGGATATTCTAGGAAAAGACATGAAACTTTCTATGATCCTACTGTACGTGAGGCTCAAACTCTCATGTGAGTTTTCAGCATCATAACTAAAAATTTGCTTTGCACCAAAATCTAAAACCATATGTGTCATGTAACAAGATTAACACCATGAATATCCATTAAGCCTATTTAGATAAATTTTGTTAAGTGAATCACCATTATAATTGAAGAAACTTATAGATGAAGCAACTTGTTTGACTTCAATAGAAGCCTGAGTTGACCAAGTACTCAATCTTTTGTTGACTAGTTGTTCAAATTGAGGGAGCAGCTTTTCCTTAAAGGTCTCTGAACCAAATTGACTCACTATAAATTTTATAGGGATAGACACATTCATTCCAAATCTAATGATACCACTTGGCACTAATTAACTAAAAATCGATCGAAAAATGGTGAAACTATACTAGTTATAAGACATGTAGTGATCATAACTATAACGCTCAAGTCTCACATCTGATATGTTCTACAAAGATCACGAGTATTTAAGTCTCACATCTGATATGTTCTACAAAGATCACGAGTATTTAAGTAGTGGTCTATGTACTCAAAAGTACCTTCAAACTAGCACTTTTAGATGTGGTCTAGTGGTGTTACATTTGATAATCAGAGCCGACCTAGTCCATATTTGTGTGAACCTTGGAAGGCTGCCACAAGGTGGAATCGCGGTGAATGTGGACCTTTCCCATAAGGGTTATATGTGGACTATTGAATGTGGACCCCCTAACAAAGATACTAAACCCTTAACAGAAAGAGATTGTAACGCCCTAAGTCCCACATCGGGTATATTCTAGGAAGATCATAGGTATTTAAGTGGTGCTCTATGAGCCCAAAAGTACCTTCAAGTTAGCACTTTTAGATGAAGTCTAGTGGTGTTACATTTAATGTGCCCATATAAAAAAAAAAGAAAAAGATAATTATTTATATTTTATAAATAATATAAGGATAATATAAAAGACTAAAAAGTCCGTAGTTAATGGTATTTAATAGGGTTACTTTAGTAATTGAATAATTGACCCTTTAAGAAATTCTAAGACTAGTAATCTACTTAGTTTTATACATATATTTATGACAAAGATAGAGAGGCAGCCACAAAGTTTCAAAGAAGAAGGAGAAGTAAGAAGAGGGTTCAATTCATTTGAATTTAAGGTAATTAACTAAAATCTATTAAGTCTACACGCACTAATTAGATCTTTGGGAATTAGAATTGCATATCTAGGGTTAGGGTTTCAATTTTCCCATAAATAATTTACAAACTATTAGGATGAATCTGATATAAGATAAAGCCTGTTGATATTAGGAATTGAACAAGATAATTTTTGAGTGATTTCGTTGGGTAAATGGAAAGTTATGAATTTTTGAGTTTTGGGCTAAGATAAAAAAATATAATAGAGGTTCTGACTAGCTTTTCAGAGAACTTTGCTACTCTGATCGAGTCTTATTAAATTTAGTTAGAAAGCTTATTGAATTATCTTTCCAAAAATGTATAATTTATCAAAAATGGACTTATAATCAAAGAGTTTTAGCTAATTAAAATGAGTATTATAAATTTAGAAAATATGAAACTTTGGATATTTTGGGCAAAACGTGGCTGCAATTTGTCCGAATATATTGGGCTTACCTATGGACCCTATAGCCACATTCTTGGTACTATTAGGATCTCCATGACTTCTAGAATAGGTTCTCTAAGTTTGATAATTTTTAAAGAAATATTAGAATTATTATGAATCGTAAGAAATTGACATTATTGGGAATAGTTACGGAGTTGATTATAGAATATGCATGAGCAGCAAGTAATCAATATTTCGGTATAACTAGAGTATGATTTTATTGTTGTGATACTTATATATGATTTGTGTAATAATAGATATTTGAGAGGTTATATTGATTATTTTGGTTAAATAAGTAAATCGAACAAGATAAGTAACCTTTGATTTTTTTTCTAGTAGTTTTTCTCGTCCAAAAGCTAAATACTTTATTATTTTATTATTTCTAATATAATCATATTTACAAGGTATTTTCTTTAAAATATGATTTCAAGTAAAAATGTATTTTAGTAATAAGACTATTTATTAAAAGAAATTTGTTTTATTGAAATAATATAATTTTCATGAAAAATAGTATGATTCTATATTTTAAACTAGATTATGGATCAAATATATGAATTATTATTAAACATGATCATGAGAAAATTATTTTGAAATGACTATAATATTATAATAAGATGAAAGTAAAATTGTTTATGATTTGTTTTTTGTAAATAAGTATTTTAGTGACAATGCACGTAGACCCAATTCACTAGGGTTATATGCGGACAATATTAACCTAGCTGCGGGGTTAAATGTAGTAGATTCATGATTTGTACCCAACTACGAAGGTTATTTATAGTAGATTCAGACCTAATTATAGAGGTTACTTGTAACAGATTCAGACTCGGCTGCAAGGATTATTTGTGGCAGATTCGGACCTAGTCATAGGATTTAAGTGTGGCCATAGTCGCCAAAAATTAAGGAAAAGTATAATTAAAATTAGTATTGACTAATAAGGGATTCGAAAAGACATATTTGGAAACTTATTACTTCTTTTTATTAAATTGTTTATTAAATGACTTAGTTTGAATATTTTCAAAAGTATAGATTTCTGAAATCAAATTTATTCTAAAAAATATTTGTTAATGATTTTAGTTTACATATGCTTGATCCAGCTAGATAAAGTACTTACTAGGCTTCTAGTTTACCCTTTTATTTTTCTCTCTCAGGTTTTAAAGATCGCCTGTTAAAAAGATATAACTAATGGAAAACTTATTTAATAGTAATTGAGAAGTATGGTTCAAGAGAAGAATTTCTTCATCTTGATTAAGAAAATGTAAAGATTTAGAAGGTAGATCATCTTGAATTTATTGGATTATATATATGTCACAATTAATTATAAATGTAGTTTTAGTCACAATTAATTTAAAAAACTATTCATAAAAAATTATGACTAAAAGTACATTCGTGACAAGACTAAATTCTATATTTTACTTATAAAAATTTTTAAATTTCGTTTTTAGTGAGAAAAAAATATTAATATGGCCAAAAATTATTGGTAACATTATTTTTTGCAATGCTTATCTATATATGTCATTTCAAAGTGATACTTATCTTTTTGCAAGGCCCATTTCGTTATTTCCGTATTGATTATTTTAATATGGAAATCTAGTAAGTTGAGAGCCTTGCTAATTTTGGTTTGGATTGGACAAATGATGGCTATCAATATAAGATGACCACTTTCGTTTAAAGTCAGAAATAACATGTTAGAAAAGCATGATGATTTGTTGTTGTTCGGAGCCATAGTTTAATAGCTCTTATTTGTTTGTTTGTTTTTTTTTGTATTCCTTTTTTTTTTTTTTTTTATCTTGGAACCTAATATATGTGTTTTAACGTCAGAGTTCAGTCAAAAAATTATTTCAAGTCAAAGACGCCATTTGTTGGAGTTTAATGCTTGAACGAGTCTTTCATGATAAGTTAAGCTAGCTAAACCCCTCTACACACCAAAATATATCTATAGTAATATATAGAAAATGTACATTAGAAACAGTGCATTATTTCAGCTGCTTCTGGAATTTTTTAATATATACATATTTTTTTTGTCTCTTTTAACCCTCCAAGCCTGGCCGCTTCGTTCAGCCAATTTAGTCACTTATCTGATACTAATGCCTGAATTTGTAAAAAACATGAACACTGGAGGGTTATAAATTGGGCTCATTACTTGACACCTGCACGGGCTCAAAGAAGCCCATTTCGTACGTTGTTTGTTGAGTAACTACGAACGGGAAATAATTTTGGGCGAGACCCAGATGAGATTAATGGACTGCACAAATCTACTAAAGAGCTTTTTTTAAAAAAAAAATATATATATTACATTTTTTTTTAGGAAAAGTTTATAAATACCCGTTTTTATAACCATATTTTCATAAATATTTTATTTCATGAATATTAATTTTATAGCTGTTTTGTTAGAAATATAGACCATTAGTATTTTATATATAAAATATACACTGTAGTATATATTTTATACATCAAGTATATATTATAGTACACATTTTATGAATAAAAATTATACTAAAAATTAGCGCACATTTCAAAATATATACCGTAGATCAAATTTATAATAAAAAATATAAACTATGGTAAATATTTACATTATAAATGTATATTAATATTTTACACATGAAATATGTACCGTATGGATAAAAATTTATATTTTAAATGTATATCGCTCATGTGCGCTATAAAAAGAGGTAGTTTTAAAAGAAAAATTAAAAACAAATATTTATGAAAATGTTATAAAAATAGGTATTGAACCAATTTAGTAAGAATTTTTTTTAAATTTATAGGTATTATTTTACTTAATTAAAATTTATAACTTACATTCTTTCATATTTTAATATGGACCAAAAAATATTAAATAATGTGAATTTATTATTATTATTATTTTTTTCAATAATTCAAATCATAGTAGCCATTAGATAATAATTCATCAGCTAAAATAGATAAAAAAAAAATATCGATTATGGCCATATATATATATATATATATATATAGAAAAGGAATCAAATTTGTTCCAGATGCTTCATTTTTTTTAAATATCTATTCGTTTCAATTTTGTAACCTTTTATCGTAACTTCCTGTACATCTCTTGGTAGAGTTATCATCCAAATTCTTTCTTTTTTGCATATCATCATTTTTATATTTGTATTTTTATATTTTGTATTTTGATATTTTGTTCATATTATATCTTGTATTTTGATTATTATTAATATTGACCTTTATATTTGAAATTTGTTATAAATTTATACCTTGATACTAGTTTAAAATAGTTAATTTATCAAAATGATTTAATAAATTTATTCTCATATCAATTTTTATATAATTTATTATTAATTTTTTTAAACTACTTCTTAGTAAATTAACTACTCTATATTAATGTCAGGGTATAACAGATTTTAAATCTAAAAATCAATATTGATCATAACTAAAATACAAAGTATAAATTAAACAAAATATCAAAATATGATAATATCCCGTCTTTTTTAAATATTCTTTTGGTTCAATGTTGTGGTTCACACTTGTTAGTAGACTTATTATCAAACATGGAAACATCTTATAATATATCTTATAAAAAAAAAAACTTGATTTATTTTTTCAAAAATTGATTTACTTTATTTAATATATCAATATTTTGAAAATTGATTTATTTTTTCAAAAATTGATTTACTATTTCAAACACTGATTTACTTTATAAAAAAAAATCAATTTTCAAAAATTTATTTACTATTTCAAAAAATGATTTACTTTATTAAAAAAAAATAGATCAATTAGAAAACAATTATTTATCAAAATAAAATTATAAACGATTATTTATCAAATAAATATAAACAATGTCATTTGTTAAAATGGATCTTAAAAAAGACTATATTTTATAAATATTCTTTTTTTCTGTTTTTTTTTTCTCTCTAAATTTGTCTTGTATAATTGAAAGTACCTAGGTGTTGGAGAGGTTTCTCACCAGCCGTCCACGTGTCTCGAACTGCTGATGTTGGATTCTCCAACTGTCCACGTGTCCTTGCTGTCTCAAAACTCTCTGAACTCCAAGCAATATCGGAAAAGCGGGGGTGACTACCTGCAAAGACTCTCCGATGCTTAAGTCAGTGGTTTTTCTTTGTGTTTGGTAGCAAGGAAAAATATATCAGTATGAATATCTATCTGTCTTCTTTTTGTTCACAGACTTTATATATATATATATATATATATATCAGTTTTTTGTGTGTCCATACCCCTCTCGGGAACGCATGGCCTCTATGTATGTAGTCCTGAGATAGAGAATAGCATGGTTCTCTATCTCTGGAAAAATAATGAGTACCTTCCACCTCAAGATCTTTTTTAACCATGACGGGCCGGGATTTCTGTGATCTCTTTTGTGCTACCGTGGCCTGATTTTCGCCGCCTCCTACGGCTTCAATCTGTCAGGAGTAAGATTTGGACAAATCGCCGTTCTGTCAGGACGGCTTGTCCCTGCGCACACACCTACCCAGAAACGCATTAAATGCTCTGTCTGGGTCTGGAGCCACGGGGCTGCTTTCCATTGTATCCAGTCTGAAGTCCCTTGGGGTTTTCGACCCCTCCGACTGTCGAGGTAAGGGTCGCTATTCCTAGACAGCAGGCCCTTGGGGCCTCAGACCGCCAGCTGTCGTGGTTGGGGTCTGACTGGCTGGACCGTCTGGGATCAGTTATGGGGACCCTCGGGCTTCTGACCCCTCTGACTGTTGAGGTAAGGGTCGCTGTTCCCAGACAGCAGACCCATGGGGCCTCAGACTGCCAGCTGTCGTGGTTGGGGTCTGACTGGTTGAACCGTTTGGGATCAGTGATGGGTTCTGCCCTAAATTCGGACGACCTAAAAGCCGATGTTGAGATCACGTGAGATCCGCGTGGCCCTTCTAGTGGTACAAGGTTCAGGAACGGGCCCCACAGCTACCCCCATTTCCCTATTTGATAGATTCGTGTCTATCAAGTGGGGAAACCGTCTCTTCGCTTCTCCAACCTGAGGGACGCACGTGGCTCCCTTTTCCCGATACGGTGATACGCAATCTTTCATCATGAGATCTGTTTGAAATTTGAAATTTTGACTGTTCGGTTTCTTTTATTCTTTCCTCTTCCAGAAAAACTTTTCGGCTTCCATCCTTTAAAAGCCGCAACTGTGTTTATCTGCCGTTTTACCAAAATTTTCAATCGCCCCAAACTCTCAACACCTCAAGATTTCTGCTTCCTTCTCTTCCAAAAACTTTCACTCTCTCAGTCGTCTTTCGGAACAATGGCTTCGAATCAAAATCAGGAATTACAGTCTGTTACAGATTCAGAGTTAGACTCATTGAGGAGGCAGCTCTGCTTCCCCGGAGGAGTGACGCTTCAAAGAGTCAAAGGCCCTGTAGACTGGTACCTTCGGCCTTTCGCCCCCGAGGGTTCCATCGTTTTGGGCAGGAAGCACCTAGACTGCCTGCGATTCCCTCTTCCCCCTTTAATCCATCAATTTTTTGCCCTGACAGGAATCCACCCGATGCAACTGAATGCAAACGAGATTATGATTCTGATGGGGCTCTCTGCCCTGTCAGTCATCTATAACACGCATATCGACCAGGAGGTGGTCTTCTATGCTTATAAACTTGTTCCCATTCCCAAGAAGAGCTCCTACCCCACCTTCTATCTCCAGCCGCTGCCTGGGCGCCACATCTTTTGGGGATTGCCGCGGTCAGACAAACAATGGGACTCTCACGCCAGGTTTTATGCCGTTGGAGGGGTGTGGTGCTCCCCTTGGGTGAAAGGAGAACATTTCCAAGTCCCTTCAGTCTTTTTACAGAGTAAGCATCGGACTATGACCTTTGGGTCTGAGTTCTCTCATGGTTTTATTACTCATGTTACTTTGCCCTGTGCAGCCTCAGCAGAAGAAAACAAGTTCGAGCCGCACCTGTCGGCTGGGCGGCTCAAAAGTCTGGAGGGGATCATTATCTTCAGCTCCCCGGGGGAATGCCGGCACATTCAAGCCGTCCTCAACCCCCTGACGATGAACCTGATGCCCATGATGGTCTCATACTTCCCTTTTCCTTTAGATACCTGGGTCCTCACCAAGCATCTGAGGAGTCGGCTCGACGCCTCCGCCCTGAACCGATTTCGCCGGGACAAAAATGACCGGATCACTATGGTGAGTCGGCAGGTTGCGGCCTCAAGCCAGCTGGCGGGCACCAATGATCTGGTAGCACCGTCAAACCACGAACTCGAGGAGGCCGTGAGGCTGGTGGCCGCAGAGTGCATCAAGTTTCGCGAGGAAGAAAACGCCGCCCCCAAAAGGGTTAGGGGTAAGTTTATTTTTAAGTCTTTGAATCTTCGTGGGTCGGGCCGTAACTGCAGACTAACTTCGTCGTCTATTTTTCCACAGGCTCTGAGACGGGCCCATCTGCTGGCCCTTCTCCCATCAAAGGGAAAGTTGCGGCGTCAAAAGTTCAAGTTAAAACGTCCGCTGGCCGGCGCTTCGTGGTGCATACGAGGGGAGCTGAATCAGCGGCTCCTCGTCCCGACGCCGGCAGGTCTCCAGCCGAGGGGCCGCCTGCCTTTCTGACCACACGTGGGGAAGCGACGGCGACGCCTGGTCCGACCGAGGGGTCTGCAGCAGTGATCTCCCCCACCCCTGACTCCGGCTCGAAATCGAGTGCCGCTAGCCTCAGTAGAGAGATCGCCGATCTCAGTGGGGGAGCTCCGAGACTGAAATCCAGACTCTCCTCTCCTCCTCTGGTCCCCGCAAAATGGCAACGCGAGGTCGGTTCATCAAATGAGGAAGAGGGCAGGGTGGAGAAGAGGGGCAGGGTCGTCCTTTCGTCCGACAGTGACGACAATGGGGCGACGCTGACCCTTATAAGGAGGAAATGGTCGGCACGTAGCAGTCAGTCCGGAGGAGGTGTGCTGCCTCTCTCCGTCCTCGACGGCGCTCCTGACGGCTCCGGGCCTTCCTCCGTCCCAATTGCCCCTGCTCCGGAGGCATGCCCGGCGGATGGAGGGGATACTCCAATGACCGTCGAGGAGGGGCCGCGCTCCCCAGGCGTGAATACTGCACAAAGG
>JXTB01000081.1:340603-354470 GCA_002914805.1 Parasponia andersonii
GCCAGGGCGGCAAGCACCTGATCTAGCTTCTGTCCCAGATCTGGTCGTTCCTCTCGGGACCTTCCTTCGGCATCAGGACGGGTGCTCCTGGTTGTCATTCTTGAAGGTGCCATCAGATGTTGTATGGCTTTTTTGTTCGAGGAGGGCGCGGTTGCGAGTTTCTCACTCTCTTTTCCACGCTCAACCTTTTCCCACAGACGGTGCCAAACTGTTGGAGCGGTTTCTCACCAGCCGTCCACATGTCTCGAACTGCTGATACTGGATTCTCCAACTGTCCACGTGTCCTTGCTGTCTCAAAACTCTCTGAACTCCAAGCAAGATCGGAGAGGCAGAGGTGGCTACCTGCAAAGACTCTCCGATGCTTAAGTCAGTGGTTTTTCTTTGTGTTTGGTAGCAAGGAGAAATATATCAGTATGAATATCTATCTGTCTTCTTTTTGTTCACAGAATTTATATATATATATATATATATATCAGTTTTATATGTGTCCATGCCCCTCTCGGGAATGCATGGCCTCTATGTATGTAGTCCTGAGATAGAGAATAGCATGGTTCTCTATCTCTGGAAAAATAATGAGTACCTTTCACCTCAAGATCTTTTTTAACCGTGACGGGCCGGGATTTCTGTGATCTCTTCTGTGCTACAGTGGCCTGATTTTCGCCACCTCCTACGGCTTCAATCTGTCAGGAGCAAGATTTGGGCAAATCACTGTTCTATCAGGACGGCTTGTCCCTACGCACACACCTACCCAGAAACGCATTAAATGCTCTGTCTGGGTCTGGAGCCGCGGGGCTGCTTTCCATTGTATCCAGTCTGAAGTCCCTTGGGGTTTCTGACCCCTCCGACTGTCGAGGTAAGGGTCGCTGTTCCTAGACAGCAGACCCTTGGTGCCTCAGACCGCCAGCTGTCGTGGTTGGGGTCTGACTGGCTGGACCGTCTGGGATCAGTTATGGGGACCCTCGGGCTTCTGACCCCTCCGACTGTTGAGGTAAGGGTCGCTGTTCCCAGACAGCAGACCCATAGAGCCTCAGACCGCCAGCTGTCGTAGTTGGGGTCTGACTGATCGAACCGTTTGGGATCAGTGATGGGTTCTGTCCTAAATTCGGATGACCCAAAAGCCGATGGTGAGATCACGTGCGATCCGCGTGGCCCTTCTCGTGGTACAAGGTTCAGGAACGGGCCCCACACTAGGCACGTGCTTATAGACTTTTTTTTTTTTTAAGGAAAGGAGCACGTGCTTATCTGCTAGTATTGTAAAAAGATACCTTTGTATAAAACTATTAGTTTTATAAATATTTATATTGGTTGCTATTTGATAGTTGTTGTTCTTGAGAATTATACTTGGGAAGGGGAGAGAACGAGAATATCACGCTCATCTCGTCTTTATGTCATGCATGTGCCAATTATTGTGCTGCTGTCATGCTCCTCTATTTTCGTAGATGCCCTTTTTTTTTTTTTTTGGTGTACGCATATGTCCTTTTATTCAATTTACATATCTCCTATTCCAATTTTACCCTTAGTCTCATCTCAGCTGCCAAACTCAGCACTAATCTGATCTCCACGAACTCGCGTTGGTCACTCACTCTCCAGCGGCTATGACCTGAATCTCATATTCGTAGCGGCGAGTCAAGCTTAGACCATATGTACATGAGTCGAGAAGAAAAAGGGAGCCATTACGACGCCGTCACAATCCGATCTGAACTAAAAATGTGGAGCTCAATTATTTAAAATAAACTCGGTGTCGTTCGGCATTTTGACTCTGTTTCAAGAACTGTGGTGTTGATGATGAACCAGATCTCAATAACACCAGAACATAGAAGGGCAAAAGAGGAATTTAAAAAAGTCTACTTTTATAAAGGTACAGGGAAATTACCTTTTTTTAAAAGGGGCATTTATTAAAACTGGGTGCAGAAAAAAAGGCACCCCGTGTAGTTTCCTCTTGGAAAAAACTTGTATATCGAATTTGTACATCCCATAATGTGATAATGAATTATTAGAAAATAATTAGTGAACGATATTTAAATTACTTAATTATGCCAGTTTTATATTTATTCAAATAAAATTAACAAATCAGCTATCAGAACATTTTATACATTTATACATAAATACATGCATATATTAGAAAGAGGAATGTTAAGATCATTCTTGAGTCTCATATTCAATGTCATAACCTAAATAAAGTTCTATAAATTTTTATAAAAAATATTTTTTTTTCCTTTTTTTATGATTTTTTTCTAATAATTTTTATTTTTCTTTCAAAAATACGGATTCCAGACATGAAAAAGGTTGCCAAGAACACTCTACTATACTCTGCACCTGCATATTGTCGATTTCCCCCCGCTAAAAGGCGTGAATTCTTTGATGTCACACGAGAACTTCATCCCTTACTCATGACCAGAATTATAGTATATGTTGTTGTTAGCCTGTCACATGCTATTAGAATTGAATGAAAAAAAAGGGGTGTCGATAAATATGGTACTATTCACGTATACATTATTCACATATATGAACTGTTCACATACAGTAAAATAGTAAAATAGTAAAATAGTGATAACTAAATAAATCGTAGTGAAAAAAAATAGCGGTGAAATTTGATATTGAGAAGTTCAATGAGAGCAATTTTTCTTTGTGAAAAATGAAGATAAAAGCATTTTTAAGAAAAGATAATTATCTAGCAATAATTAGGGAAAAACCTGCTGAGATTACTAATGATAAAATATGGGACGAGATGGATGGTAATGTTGTCGCTAACTTACATCTAGCGCTAGCAGATAGAGTCTTGTCGAGCATTGAAGAGAAGAAGTTAGCTAAGGAGATATGGGATATGCTAGCAAAGTTGTATCAGGCCGAGTCACTCCACAACAAAAAATTTTTGAAGAGAAGATTTTACACCCTTCAAATGGCGGAATCAACAATAGTGACTGACCACATCAACACCCTCAACATTTTATTTTCACAGCTCACAGCAATAGAGCATAAAATAAAGGATAATGAATGTACAAAAATCTTACTTCAGAGTCTACCTAATTCGTATGATCAACTCATCATAAATGTAACCAGCAATACTACAACTCTAGTTTTCAACAATCTTACAACTGCTGTTCTTAAAGAAGAAAATCGGCATAAGAATAAAGAAGACAGATTAGCAAATTCACAATAAGTAGAGGCTTTGACAATGAGAGGGAGATCAATAGAACATGGTTCTAATGGGAGTCAGAGTCATAGTAGATCAAAGTAAGTAAAAAGAATGTCAAGTGTTATCATTATGGCAAAAAGGGGCACGTCAAAAAGGAGTGTTGACAACTCAAGAAGAATGAGGATTCCAAAGGAAAGGATCCCGAGTCATCAATTGCTTATGTTGTAACTACTTCAGATGATGGAGAAATCCTGTGTAAAGAAGCAGCAACAGTATCTAAGGACAGAAGCCAGCTCACTAATGTTTAGTTAGTAGCAACATAGTACATGACTTCTCATAGAGAGTGGTTTCATACATATGAACTTGTCTCTGGAGGTTTTATATTCATGTGTAACGATCATGCCTTAGAAATTACTAGGATTTGTACCATTAAGATGAAGATATACGATGGCACTGTTCATACTATTCAAGAGGTGCGATATATGAAGAGCCTGAAGAAAAATCTATTGTCCTTGGAATAATTAGATAACCTTAGTTGCAAAACTCGTGTCGAGAATAGGATTATGAAGATCATGAAGCATGTACTTATAGTAATGAAAGTAGAGAAGATCACAGTGAATATGTATATACTTAAAAGAGATATACTAATGGAAGCAGAAGCATCAGTTGTTTCAATAAATTTTGAAAAAGAATCAACGATGATGTGGTATCATAAGCTCGGCCATATATCGAAATGAGGCTTAAAGATTCTCTTTAAATGGAGGTTGCTTCCTGGTCTCACAAAGGTATATTTACCCTTTTGTGAGCATTGTGTCACAAGCAAGCAGCATAAATTAAAATTTAGTACATCCAATTCTAAAAGTAAGAAAGTTTTAGACTTAGTTCACTCTGATTTTTGGCAAGTACCAATAATGTCCCTAGGAAGAGCTAGATACTTTGTATCTTTTATTAATGATTAGTCGAGGAGATATTAGGTATATCCTATTAAGAAAAAGGCAGATGTATTTTCAATCTTCAAAATATTCAAAGCACGGATAAAGCTTGAATTTAAAGAGAAGATTAAGTATTTGAGGACAGATAATGGAGGAGAATATACAAACAATGAGTTTGATAACTTCTATCAATAAGAAGGTATTAAGAGGTAGTTTATATCGATGTACACTTCTCAGCAAAATGGAGTGTCAGAGCAGATGAACAGAACCTTGGTAGAAAGGACAAGAGCAATGTTGAGAACTACAAGTCTACCTAAGACATTTTGGACAGAAGTAGTCAAAACCACTTATTATGTGATTAATCGATTTCCATCAACAGCAATTGATCTGAAGAAACCGATGGAGATGTAGACCGATAAGCCAACAAATTATTCTCGCTTACATATATTTGGAAGTCCTGTGTATGTGATATATGATACTCAAAAAATCACAAAATTGGATTCAAAGTCTAGAAAGTGTGTATTCTTAGGATATGTTGATAGAGCCAAGAGGTATCGCTTATGGGATCCCACTACCTATAAGGTTGTCATCAGTAAATATGTGATATTTGTAGAGAATAAACTGCAAGAGAACAGGGATGATAGCAGACCAGAAACTACTATAATTCAGGTAGAAAAGAATGATGAAGATTCAGATTCTTCTGATGCAACACCAGAGCACGAAGTAGAAGATTCAATCGAGGAAGAAGCTTCTGAAATTCGTCGGCCAACTCATGAGAGATGACCACCGGCATGACACTCGGATTATGTCATTGAGAGTAATATTGTATATTGTCTTTTAACCGAGGATGGAGAGCCAACAACTTTCTATAAAGCTACCAAAAGCCCAGATGTATTGATAACTCTATGAAAATAGAGTTATCTTGTGTGTTTTTAGTCTTAGGTTAGTTGCTTTAGAAGAATAAATTTTATAGTTTAGGTGCCTTTCTTTACTTTATTTTAGTTTTTGGCGTTGCTGATGTTTAAGATCTAATCTAGTTAATATCTACCTTATTTCCCTTGATTTCTATTAGAATTGCTGAAATATGGTCTTAAGCCCTGCAGAGATTAAATGGCAGCATCCTAGAATGAAAGCTGAATTTAAGTCAAAGCTGGAAGCAACTTTGCTGCAGCAACACGCTAGAGCAACACTAAACAGCAAAGTCAATGTCCAGCTGGCATATATTTCTTACAGCTGGTGCTGACAGCTAACAGAAAATACCAGCTAAAGAGAAATGAAGAAAAGTGGTCCTTACCCCTCTATTTGGCTGACACGTGTGCTAGGGTACCTCATGTACCCTAATATAAAAGGAAAAAGAGTACTGTAAGGAAAGGGAAGTGGGAGACGGCTGAAAAAAGGAGGGAATACGGAAAAGGAAAGAAAGGGGGGAGACGGCTTAGTACAGAGAAGAAAGGAAGCTGTAAAAAGGGGAGTACTGGCAGCAGCAAGGAGTTAAAACCACCAACATCCAGCTAGCACTTTCTTTATCTCTTTTAATCTTCTTTGTATTTAATTTCTTTTCCTTTTCTTGAACTTTCTATAATCTATGGAGCATTTTAGGTTGCTGATTTTTACATTTCAGACCATGAGCTAAGTTCCCTTAGCTGGGATTATGATAAATCTGAGGTTGTAATGATGGATTAAAGTTGTTTTAAATGTTTATGGTATTTTCCTCTAGTTCGTTCAAGTGCGCTTCACTATTATTTCCTTTTGTTGCTTGGCCATCAATATTTAGGATAAACAAATTAGGATTAATTCTGGAAAGGTTAATCTTAGTTGGACTTAGCTTGAATGATGCATGATTCAATCATCTCTTTAGTAGATCTTTGAATTAGTAATGGTATATGAATATATTATTACCATGCAAACCCATTGAGAATTGATACTATAAATGATGTTTTGAGAACTGGGTTAACATAGGAATATGTCAAATCTGGTTTAAAAGAATCTTAAATATATTGAATTCGGAAGATTAATATGTACAGACTGAATTTTCAGTTACTGGAGTGATTTTGCCATAGGCGTTGCTGCAGCAATTAAACCCAGATTTGCAACCAAGGAGGATTCAATAATCCCAGCTTATCCACACCACTGATTCACTATCACTTGAATAGATCTCATTATTTTCTGCTTAATATTTACTTTTCTGCTTGCATCTTTAAATTGTTACTATTTTATTACAAATCTTTATTTCTCATTCGTTAAACTAGCTTGTTTGACATTTAGATTTTACAAATAATTTTGGCAAGCAATCCCTGTAGAGACGATACTCACTCACTACTATATTACTTGTTTTGGCACGTGCACTTGCGTAGCTATTATAAAATCCACAACATGTATCTCTATAGATGACAACAATACAAGAAGAGATTGAAGCTCTTCATAAGAATAAGACAAGGGATCTTGTTTCGCTACCACAAGGAAGGAAGATTATTGGCAACAAATGGATATATAAGATCAAGTGTGATAGTAATGATCAAGTAGAACAGTATCGTGTGAGATTGGTGCTAAAGGGATATGCTCAGAAACAAGGTATTGACTTCAACGAGATATTTTCACCTATAGCTCGATTGATAATAGTTAGAGTGGTTCTGGTGATGTATGCTACATTTGGCCTACATCTAAAGCTGCTAAATGTGAAAACTGCTTTCCTTCATAGAGAACTTGAAGAAGAAATTTAAATGCTCCAACTAGAAGGTTTTGCTGAAACAAGCAAGGAGAACTTGGTTTACAGGTTGAACAAATCTCTATACAATCTCAAACAGGCGCAGAGGTGTTGGTATAAGAGATTCTTTTATCATAAGCCTTATGTATAACAGACTCAGTTTAGACCATTGCACATACTTCAGAAGATTTGATGAAGATAGTGATTTCATTATTTTATTATTGTATGTGGACGATATGTTGGTACCGGGCCCCAACAAAAGAAGAATCCAAGAATTAAAGGCATTATTGGCTAGGAAATTTGATATGAAAGATATGAGACCAGCAAACAAGATTCTAGAAATGCAAATTTACCGAAACAGAAGTAACAAGAAGATTTAGTTTTCTTAGAAGAATTATTTGAAGAAAATCTTACGTCGCTTCAATATGCAAGATTGTAAGCCAATCTTTACCCTATTTCCTGTTAACTTCAAGTTATCTTCCGAGATGTGTCCTAGTAATAAAGCAGAGAGGATAAAGATGTCTCGAGTACCTTATGTATTAGTGGTAGGAAGCCTACTGTTTGCTATGATTTGTATAATACCAGACATTGCATAAGCATTGGAAGTGGTTAGTCGGTATATGGTGAATCCTGGTGAAAAGTATTGGAATATTGTGAAGAAGATTTTGAGGTACATCAAAGGAACCTCAGATGCTGCATTATATTACGAAGGATCAGAATTTACAATCAGATGATACGTTGATTCAGATTTTACAGGTGATCTTGATAAACGAAAATCTACTACAGATTATGTATTTACTCTTACAGAAGGAGCTGTAAGTTGGGTTTCAAAATTGCAAATTATTATGGTTTTATATACAACAGAAGTAGAATACATGGCAGCTACACAAGCTTGCAAATAGGCTATTTAGGTTCAAAGGTTAATAGAGGAACTCAGGCACAAACAAGAAAAAATTCCTCTATTTTGTGACAATCAAAGTGTCTTACACATTGCAAGGAATCCAACCTTTCATTCCAGGGCAAAACACATAGGTGTTCAATATCACTTTGTTCGAGAAGTCGTAGAAGGTGGAAGTGTAGACATGAAAAAGATTCATACTAAGGAGAACTTAGTAGATGCTTTAATCAAACTAATCAATACTGACAAGTTCCAATGATGTAGATCCTTATATGACCAAGCAGATATCTAAGCAGTATAAAGAATTGATAAGTGAAGAAAAAAGATATTTCTTAAGTGTGAAGACATGATTAAAATCAAGTCCTCAAGTGCAAGAATGTTGAACAAATCAACAATTGCAGCTCACCAATCATTTGTAATAGGAACAGTAAAAAGGTCAGCAGCAACATGAATAGTGAAAAGGATAGTCGTAATAGAAATAGTAAAAAGGTCATCCGCAACAGTAATAGTGAAAAGAGTAGTTGTAATAGCAATAGTAAAAGGTGATGTTTACACCATCTTTCAAGTTTATAAATTTGGAGAGCTTCATCACTTGTTTTGCATCCCGTTCTAAAATCCTCTTCCTTTCTAAGAGAGAATTTAAGCTTAGAAATTCTTCTTAGTGTCCCATTTTTTTTCTCCTAAATTATTTAGAGGGAGTGTTTTCTCTTATTTCAAGAGAGAGAATTTCATTTGTTTTCTCCTTGTATTTAGAGAGAAATAAGTTGTAATCTCCTTTTCATAGTGAAATTGTAATACTACAGTTAAAGGATGCTAGGGGGTCCATATTCAATACATATAATCTCTATGGAAATGGTCTATATTCACTACGATTCCGACCCGTGGTAACCTTCCAAAGCCCACATAGGTATAGACTGAGTTAGCTCTGATACCAAATGTAGTACCACTAGGCCTTACCCAAAGTGCTAGCTTGAAGGTACTTTTGGGCTCATAGACCACCACTTAAATACCCATGATCTTCCCAGAGCATATCCAATGTGGGATTTGGAACATTACAGAAATTCTTCACATTCTTTCCTTGGACGTAGTCTAAATTGAGTTAACTACGTTAAATATTTTGTGTGCCTTATCTTTTTCATTTTACTTAAATTTTCTCAACTCATATTTAAAATGTGTGTTATCACTTCCACAAAACCGATCTACTAATAAGGGGTTTCATACATTATTCAAAGTACATATGAGTGTGATCATTAGTCATAACCTTGAATTTTGGTCTCAAGCAAGGGATGAAGTCATGATGAAGCTCGGTGGCCCATTTTGAGCCACTACGTGGCCCTTAAATCCATGGCATAGGTAAGTCCATATCCATTTTCTTTTTTTTTTTTTTTTTTTGGGTTTTAATAATCTACTACAAAAGGACAATCGAACAGAAAATGTCTTTCTTTTTTCCTTGAAATATTTTTCTTTTTACTCATGTCCTTATTCCTTAACAAATTGTTTTGGTCAATGATGCTAGATCATGTAAAATGGTGACAGTTATAGCTAAGAATTCTAAATAGTATCCTATTTTGCCGTCTTCTCACATAAATAAAATTTCTGAAATGGATTGCAACATTATTAAAGTTCATTATGCTTTAAGACAGAGAAGAAAGACAGTTATGATTATGATAATACAAATTCATTTCATTTAAACAAGCCGAAATCAATGTCTCTCTTAATTCACTTCTTGGAGAACTTAATGTGAACGCCATTTCCAAATCCTAAAATGGGATTTCGAGAAACCTTTGCCCCCTTGACTAATGTCCACCTACATATCATTATCAAAAGATATTCTGTTAGGAGTGCTGAATACAAATTTGACAAAAACCTCTGCACAAGTGTTTATGTACCAATATTTTGTGACCAAGACATGGAAAAAGGTTGCCAAGAACACTTTACTATACTCTGCACCCGCGCATTGTCGATTTCCTCCGCCAAAGGGCATGAAATTCTTCGATATCACACCAGAATCGAGCTCCTAATTTCCATCAAATGTCACAAATAAATGATTAGCTTCAGTTAATCTTCGTGATTTAATCCCATTATAGACTGAAACGAAGTATTTGAGCAAAAGGGGTAACGAAACTCAACCTTCCAACGCCATGGATTGAACTCAAGGGGATTATGGAATGTGTTAGGACTTAACTGCTGAGCAGAAGTGACCAGCATTATGGTCCAACCGGCTGGAACAGTAAACCCTGCAATGCATTTTGACCCAATATAAGGGCTTCATCTAAAAGAATTGTGATTGAGGAGGGAATACCTTTTACTGGGATATCTTTCAATGCTCTACGTAATATCCCTGGTGCTACAGTTCCCAGCCTTAGAGTTTCATTGATAACCTAAATATGTAACCCAAAGAGTAAAACATGTCAATTTAAGGCAATAGAAACACAGATTAATCAGACAAATAAAGTAGTAGTGTCTTGTGATTGTGAGGCCAACATGAAGAGTAAAAGTCATAGACTTATATTCGTCCCATGTTAGTGGAGAGTTGGGATTTTCCCTGTTTTTGAGAATTGCTTCATGCTCTGCCTGACAAATATCAATGAAGTTAACCATCATATGTGATATTAAGTAGTACAAAAGTGAATGGATAATGAAAAGAACTGATGCTCGAACTTTGTTCGCTTACTATCATCTCCTCCAATACTGAAGGGTGCTCGGAGAGTTTTGTGAAAGCTAATGTTATTATGGCCGAAACCGACTCAAATGTCGCAAATAGGCCCCCAAAAATCAGCTGCAAAATGAAGTCCTCTGTTAAGAACTTTTCTTTTCCTGTGTCCTTAAGAATCTGATCTAAGAAATCTCCTCGATGAGACTCAGGCGAAGTCTGTCTCTCTTTTAGCATATCCTTCAACATGCACATCACCTTCTTTTGGGACTGGTTTTTCATTCCAAAATACTAATAAATACACATATTGCTACAATTTTGAAGAAATAGAATTTTTTTTTCTTTTTTTTTTTTTTAAAAAAAAAAAGGAGTATGATATTGTTACCTTTAGACATTGATGGTATGCTGTACCGGGAATATTCAAGGGAAAAGCGATAAGGCTGTCTATGATCTTACTGTATGCCTCGCTCAAATTTTCTGGCGAGTTTTCAGCATCGTAACTGAATATCTGCTTTGCGCTAAAATCTAAAACCATCTGTGTCATATAACAAGATTAACACCATGAATATCCAATTAGCCTAATTAATTTGAGGAATCTATAAAGTGATTAACAATATAAAACCTGAGACTTACGGCTGAAGCAACATGTTTGACTTCAACAGAAGACTGAGTTGACCAAGCACTCAGACTCTTGTTGATCACTTGCTCAAGTTGAGGGAGCAGCTTTTCCTTGAGGCTCTCAGTACCAAAGAGACTGAGAAAAGTTATCCTTATATACTTGTGTACCGCACCAACTGCGTTCATTCGAGATTCACCTTCGAGAACAAAGACGTTCGAAAAGGTGTCCATATACCAGAGCTCAACCAGCTTCCCTTCTTGCTGAAAAATGAAATTGTTGAATTCTGGATCAGCTGATACAACAACTGGTTTACCTGCTATGCTTGTTCGGAAAATAAGCCCATATCTGTAAGAAAACGAAGATATATCATCAGTAAAATTAATAACTTTCATCAGCTCTAAATGATATAATCATTGTGTGTTTTAGTGGGATAAACACATTTTCACATCTGATGATGCCGCTAACCTTCTATAAATCGATGGAGAAAAACAGGGAAACTCTACAGGTTATGAGACGCTCACAAGATGAAATGTTGATCGTAACACTTAAGAGTCAAGTATATGCATACAAAAATACATATAAAAACACAAATAGGACAGGGTGTATCAAAATCATTAGGTTTGAAGTCTTGTTTTGATGAAGGGATGAAGTTCAAGAGAGTAACTGGGAATGATGAGAGAGAGAGTTTCTCCAATAAGAGGGAATCCCATTGAACCAGGAGGCAGAATCCCATTGCATTTTGGGTTCCTCCATTTTCTAATCCAATGGCTAAGCCATATTACCAGCAGCCCTACTAGGCCAAATCCAACTGTACTAATCCACATCTCAATTTGTGAGCTAAACTACTACTCACAAATAATTTCGGTAAATGAGCTTTCAGAGAGCTCTGTTAGATTGGTTTTATAGTTGGTTTACATGGAGCCCCTCTACCATGACTCCGTATATGTATACCGAACAATGTGACCAACAAAAGTGGAAATTGGTTTAAACAGGAACTCATAAATATTGATGTGAAAAAATAGTAAAACAGCCTATCAATTTATTGTAAGGGAAGTGCTAAATCCACCTTTCAGTTTCAGGCGTGATATTATGAACTATACTGTGTTTTTTAACTTTACTAAAACGTGCTTTATTTTATTTTATTAAGCAGTCTCACTGGAAAGTGGAGAAGTGTCTTAGCATTCTTCTTATTGTAATTAACGTTTGTTTATTCTACCAAAAAAAAATAAAAATTAACGTGTATACTGAAAGTCCACCGTCCTATTCGGCGAGACATTATTGGTGAAATTCTTAATAATATTTATTTATTATTATGACTTATCTATTTACTTATTTTAGAATACTTTTTATTTATGTAAATTATTCAATTATCTGTATTTATTTATTTTTTATTTTTTATTTTGAATAGTTATCTTATCTCTTAGAATATTTTTAGGAAAATATCTTCTTATATAATTTGTATAAATACTTTTGTTCAGTTAATAGAAAAGATGAGCCAAAATAATTATTCCAATTATGAGCTAAATTTATTATTCAATTCTATATTTCTACGACATTTCAAAATGATATGTATTTTTTCACGAGACTCATTTATTATTGTCATTTTATTGCGGAAATCTGGTAAGCTGAGTGCCTAACTAATAATGGTTTGAAATCAAGAAATGATGACTATCAATATAACATGAATACTCCCATTTAACGTTAGGAATAACGTGTTAGAAAGGCATGTTGATTTTTTGTTGTCCAGAGTCACAGTTTAATAGCTAAAACAATTTTTGTTTGTTTGTTTTTATCTCTTTTTCTATCTACGAAGCAAATATGTGTGTTTTAAAGCCAGAGTTAAGGACTTAGACAATTGTTCAAGTCAAAGATATACCATTTTGTTAGTGTTCATTAATGCTTGAATGAGTCTTTTGGGAGAAGATAAATTAGCTTAACTACTATATAATGCCACTTCAAAGTTTTTTAAAATTAAAAATAGAAAATAAAATTAAATAAAATAAAAAATTCAGCAGGTACTTATGTATAAGTAATGCTTCCAAAATTAGTACAAATAGTTTTATACTAAAGTTACTGTTCACAAAATCGAGATTTAAACTGAAGACTTTGAGAGGACGAGGAAAATAGCAAAAGAGGAAGTTCAATAAAAAAAATAAACTTATATACAGATTATATTATTCTTGTTTTCTTTTATATTTTGAAGTTGTTTATATTTGGATCGGGCTTGCATAATAAAATAACATACATAACTAAAAAAAATTATATAAGTGTATTGTTAATATCAAAAGTTGGTATAATAACGGGATGAATGGTTTTTTAAGAAAACTAAAAATTAAAGGAAAATGATAGAGAAAATGAAGAACACAGGAATTTTAGAACACGTGTAATCAAAAATTTATTATTATTTAATTAAAATACTATTGGTTCTGAAAATTTTTGAGACTAAACTAGACATCTCCAGAAAGATCTACGAAAAGAAGAGTACAAAAATAAATTTCGAACTATTTATAAAAATTCGTAGAACACAGAGATCAGTTTTATAAGAAGATAAAACAATGACATGTTTATGCTAAAGAACATTAAAATCACAAAATAATCAATAAAATTATATTTAATCACATAAATACAGTCAATTAAGACTCATTATCATATCTTTAGAAAACTTAATAAATATACAATCGGAAAAAAAAGCATGTATAGAGATTTTACCCGCAAATCAAATAAGAGTGATAAAAATCTTGAAATTTTTGGACTTAGACTTCTCTTGGAGATTTAAAAAAAAATTTAAAAATGAAGAAATAGACAGAAGATGATACTTAGAGAATTTCTTTTTGAATTTTTAGAGAGATGAGAAAGAGGTAGAGGTGGCTAGGGTTTTGAGGAAAATAGAAATATAAACATCAATATATATATATATATATATAT
>JXTB01000081.1:354580-367158 GCA_002914805.1 Parasponia andersonii
CATTCTAATCATGGGTGTTACAATTTCCTTCCCTCTTAAATTAAATTTCGTCCTCGAAATTGAACATACCAAAAAGATTGGGATACTTTGCACGCATCTCCTCTTCCCATTCCCACGTTGCTTCCTCAATCGCATGATTCCTCTAAAGAACTTTAACTAAAGGAATAGTCTTGTTTCTTAACTCTCTAACTTCACGATCCAGAATCTTTACTGGAGCCTCCTCATAAGAAAGATCGTTACGAAGTTCTAACGGTTCATAACTCAGAATATGGGAAGGATTGGAAACATATTTTCTCAACATTGATATATGGAATACATTATGCACACTCGATAATGATGGAGGTAATGCTAATCTATACGCCAGATCACCCACTCGCTCTAGTATCTCAAAAGGTCCAATGAAATGAGGATTTAGCTTACCCTTCAATCCGAATCTCATCACTCCTTTCATAGGTGCTATTTTCAAAAAGACCATATCTCCAACTGCAAATTCCAAAGGCTTCATTCTTTTATCTGCATAACTTTTCTGTCGACTTTGTGTTGTCTTCATACATTGCCAGATCTTATCAACCACCTCAGCTGTTTGTTGTATAATGTCTGGACCTATCAACTTCCGTTCTCCTATTTCATCCCAATATACAGGGGATCTACATTTTCTTCTATATATAGCCTCATATGGTGCCATTCCAATTGTGGCCTAAAAACTGTTATTATAAGAGAACTCCACTAAAGGTAAGAACTTATCCCAAGAACCTTGGAAATCGATCACACAGGCTCTTAACATATCTTCTAATGTCTGGATAGTTCTCTCTGATTGACCATCAGTATAAGGGTAAAATGCTATACTAAATCTTAACTGCATTCCCATGGCCTTATGCAAACTTTTTTAGAAAATAGATGTAAACTTTGGATCTCTATCTGAAACTATCGACAAGGGTACTCCATGCAGCCTCACTATCTCTACAACATATGACTCTGCATATTGGTCTATGCTGAAGGTCTTCTTAACTGGTAAAAAGTGGGCTGATTTTGTAAGTCGATCCACTATCACCTAAATCGAATTATATCCTTTTTGAGTTCTAGGTAAACCAAGTACAAAATCCATTCCTACATGCTCCTATTTCCATTCCGGAATCAAAAGTGGTTGTAAAAGACCAGAAGGTTATTAGTGCTCAGCCTTTACCTGCTGGCAAGTCAGACAATGTTCAATGAATTTTGCTATATCCTTTCTCATACCAACCCACCAATAATGAATGCTCAACTCTCGAAACATTTTAGTACCTCCTGGATAGATAGAATAAGGAGTCTAATGAGCTTCGTTCATAATCTCCTTCTTTAATTCTTCATCGTTGGGTACATACAACCTCTTACCATACCTCAACGCTCCATCTTCGGAAATTACCAACTCAGGATGTTTTTCTAGTTGCACGTCACTTTTTAACTTGGTAATCATCAGATCATTTGATTGAGTAATTTTAATTCTTTCCAGGATAGTTGGTTTGATAGATAAAGTAGCAAAATGTCCTACTTCCCTTTTTAATACCATCTCTAAATCAAATTTCTGTATCTCATTCCTTAAAGGAATAGAAGTACCCTGCAAGATGGAAAGATTTCTAATAGTCTTTCTACTCAATGTATCTACAATCACATTCGCCTTTCCTGGGTGGTAGTTAATCATACAGTCGTAATCCTTTACTAATTCTAACCATCGATGTTGTCGCATATTCAACTCTTTTTGTGTGAATAAGTACTTCAAACTCTTATGGTCTGTGAAGATTTCACACTTGGCTCCATATAAATAATGCTTTCAAATCTTGAGAGCAAACACAATAGCTGCTAACTCAAGATCGTGGGTGGGTTAATTCTTTTCGTAATCCTTCAATTGTCGCGATGCATAAGCAATTACTTTACCATGCTGCATTAAAACACAACCCAAACCGAGCTTGGATGCGTCACTATAAATAACAAACCCTTCAGTACCCGCGGGGATAACTAAAACTGGCGCTGATGTTAATCGTTGCTTCAATTCTTGAAAACTCTTTTCACACTCATCGGACCAGAGGAACTTGACATTTTTCTTAGTCAATTGTGTCAAAGGAGAAGCAATTCAAGAAAATCCTTTCACAAAACGACGATAATAACCAGCCAAACCCAGAAAGCTACAAACCTCACTTACATTTTTTGGTACGAGCCAATTTTTGACAGCTTAAACTTTACTAGGGTCTATGGCTATACCTTCCTTGGAAATGATATGGCCAAGAAATGGTACACGATCTAGCCAAAACTCACACTTCTTGAATTTAGTATATAATTGCTTCTCACGGAGGATATCAAGAACCAATCTCAAGTGTCGCTCATGCTCCGTCCTAGAGCGTGAATACACCAAAATGTCATCTATGAAAACGATCATAAATTGGTCTAAGTATTCCTTGAACACTCTATTCACTAGGTCCATAAATGCAGCTGAGGCATTAGTCAAACCAAACGGCATGACTAAGAACTCATAATGCCCATACCTTGAACGAAAAGCAGTCTTAGACACATCGTCTTCTTTAACCTTCATCTGATGATAACCTGATCGTAGGTCTATTTTAGAGAAATGGCTAGCACCTTGTAGTTGGTCAAACAAATCTTCAATTCAAGGCAATGAGTACTCATTTTTAATTGTAACCTTATTCAGTTTACGATAATCGATGCACAATCTCAAGGATCCATCTTTCTTCTTGACAAATAGGACTGGAGCGCCCCCTGGAGAATAACTTGGTCGGATAAATTCCTTATCTAGTAATTCTTGAAGTTGTGTCTTGAGTTTCTTCAACTCAGCAGGTGCCATACGATACAGAGCCTTTGATTTTAGAGCAGTACCAGGTATCAAGTCAATCTTAAATTCAATCTCCTGATCTGGTGGTAACCCAGGCAAATCATCAAGGAAAACATCTGGGTACTCACACACAACTGGTACGTCCTCTACTGCCAATCCTTCTTTTGAGGCATCCAAAATTGAAGCTAGATATCCCATACAGCCTTTATTGAGCATTCGCCGTGCTTTCATTATAGAGATAATAGGAATACATAGCATGGGTTTTGAACCAATAAAACTAAAGCTTGGCTCGTTCAAGGGATTAAATACCACGACTCGATCATGACACTCTATGTTAGCACGGTACTTACTAAGCCAATCCATCCCTGGTACGACGTCGAAGTCATGGAATCCAAGAATTAAAAGATCATCAAACAAAGTGTGTCCTCCAAACTTGATTGTACAGGCTTTTAAGATGCTTCTTGATTCCATTTTATCTCCTGATGGGGTGAATATGCTAACCCAGGTGTTTGATGGTATAAATGTCCTATTCAATTTCTTAGCAAAGTTACTATTAATGAAATAATGAGTAGCCCCAGAATCTATAAGTACTTTTGCAGACAAGCCACAAATATCCATAACACCTGTAACTACAGAAGGTGTATCCTCCGCTTCCCTTTGAGTCATGGTATAAACTCAGGCTTGAGTCTTCATTTGACCACCAGAGTTGTCACTAGTCGATGCTTGGCCCATTCTACAGTAACGAGAGATATGTCCAGGTTTACCACATTTATAGCACATATTGGTTCCCATATGACACTCCCGTCAATACTCCTTGCCACACTTAGGGCATGTAGTTTTCTGCTGCTTATCACGATCATCTCTAGTGTTGTTATTATTCCCTTGCTCATGCTTTCTTTTTTGATTTTGTCCCTTGTTCTTCCAAATTTTGACTTTCCACCGCCACTATTATTATTTGCTTGCTGAGCTTTGAACTCTTCTTGTGCCATCAGTAGTGTTCTCTCCACCAAGATTGTCTTACTCACTACTGCACTATACGAATTAAGTTTAAACGGAATGACAGCCTGTTTAATTTGGGGTTTTAAACCCTCTTCAAACCGTCGAACTCTACTAGCCTCAGTTGTCACTAGTGTAGGAGCAAACTTAACTAAACGGGCAAACTCTGCCTCATACTCAGCGACTGACTTATTTCTTTGCTCTAATTATGTGAATTCTCTCTCTTTCTATTGTTGAACACTTTTTGGGAAATACTTTTCATAGAAAGCATCTCGAAACATAGCCCAAGTGAAGGGTGCAGCATTTCTCTCATGTTGACGTTGAATCATTAGCCACCAGTCATATGCATCTCGTTGAAGCATGTATGCAGCATGTGATGCTTTGTCCCTATCTGCGCAATTGAGCACAGCAAAAGTTTTTTCCATCTCAGCTAACCATTTTTCAGCTTTAAGTGGGTCAGTAGTGCCTTCAAAGGATGGAGGAGATAACTTCTTAAATTCTGAAATAGTACTTGGCAATCTCTACTGAGTAGGTGCTCCTTGTTGCATCTGTCCAAGAGTTGCAATTGCTTACATAAATGCTCCCACTGTTAGTGGGGTTTCAGGGGGCACATTTTGGTCAATAGGGTTCACCTCTTGATTCCCATTATTCCGTGACCTAGTACTTGGTCCAGTCATTCTTAGCTAAAGAGAAAAGAAGAGCCTTAGTTTTTGTAACCTCGTTATGCCCAAACTGTGAAATACTAAATGTATACACATATAATCTTCATAGAATGAACTAACAGTATAATTTAAATAAAATAAAATATTGAATATTACCAGATGTCAGTGAATCGGCTCTCGGTGACATGATGTAGTGGTCTAGAAAAGTCTACAAAATCGTTTAAAATCATGCTCTGATACCATTTTTTCTGTAACACCACCTTAGTCTGAGGTTATTAGATTAGGACGTATTATCATTGAATTCCTTAAACTTAAAAAGAAATGCGAAATATTTTTTTTTATTAAAATAAATATCTCATTAAAGTCTCTATTAAATTCATAAAGAATACTAACAATAATTTAAAAGTCATGTAATCTAAGGAAAAAATTTTAAAAATATAAAATGTCATTAATAGAAAATAAAAACTAGAAAAAATTCAATCAATTTAAATCTAAACCACTAGACCACTATGTCGTCGAGTCGCCTCATCATTACCATCCGATATGCTACTATTCATCACCTGAAAAAATGTTAAATAATATAATGAGCTAAAAGCCCAGTAAATAAACCACAATGCATACAATTGATAAGGCATGCTTTAGTTATTTTCTAAATTATGTTCTTTGTGATCTTCTTATAATTTTGAAGACTTTTCATTTTAATCCTTGAGAGTGTTCAGTGTAATGCCTAAGCTTTTGGTAACCAGTGGGCCATGATTGCTGAACCAGTTTTTTTTTTACTTTGCTACCGACTCCTTGGTAGAACCATATTAGAGGTATAAAGTGAGTGTACCTAGCCTATGTAGCCACACACACATTAATGATCCTGAAAAGGGCCTATCGTCCCCATAGTCAAAATCATATGGGGCATCTCCATAATATAGTCTATTATCATTTATCTTTGGTGGGTACACCGGTCCCCCGCATCTTGTACCCACTCAGCCCTCTAGACATAGACACACACTAATTTCTTTAAAATCTTACTTTTCAAAATCTTTAATTAATTTAGAAAAATCATTCTACTGTAAACTATTGTTCTTTTGAAACATATCATTTTATGAAATAATGTCATGCATATGGATGATCATGCCTCACGTAAAATAATATGTTATATGTCATCAATTTCCCCCTAAAACACATAATACATAATTATACAATATAAAATATATAAACAATTAAAGCAGTTAAGTATGGTTTACTTAAATTAAGTCTAAGCGAAATTAAAAAGTCAAGAAAAGTGAGAATGTCCTCCGAATGCTTACGACATACGTGCCCCGCCTACATCATCGGTATTATAAATGCAAATTTGCTTAATTTATTTTTCTTATTTTAATAAAATTTCTCGAAAAATTATTTTATCTTTGATGCACATAAGATGAACATCATTTATGTATAAAACTGAAAATATCAAATATAGAATATAATCAACATCTCATACAATAATCCCACTGACAATTTCATAGAATACGCTTCTAGTTTGGAACTTTGAAAATTTGTACAAAACAATAACTAAAACTGACAGCTGCTCATATAAAAATTATATCTCAGTACTCACCAATTAATTTGACGTAAAAATTTCACAACAACATTCATAACACAATATTTTACTATAAAAAATTAAAATAAATCATAGAATACACTTAAAAATAATATTATGTATTTTTAGAATTTAAACACAAAATCTGTCAATTTCGTTTGTTCTCTGACTAACAGGTACAAAACGATTTATTTCTCCTAATAAAAAAATATTTATATACTGAAACTTCTAGAGACATATTAGACATATAGAAACATAACTAGAAATTTTTATTGGCTCAAAAAGTGACGTTAACTAATTATTCTTAATTTATAACCATCCACTTATAAAACTGTCAGCACCAAATCATAACAATACATAAAACAATTTAGAAAATTATGAACAATAATCTCTTAAGAAACATTACCTATAAATTTTACAGTGATTATATAACATATCCAAAAATATACCCTACAAATATTAGATCATGGAGAGTTCTATAAAAATAATATAAAATCTGGAATCTCTGAAGAGTGTTTATTGACAGATTTTCAGAATACTGACAACGTGTAATCAAACATTTATTATTATTTAATTAAAATACTATTAGTTCCGAAAATTTTTGAGACTAAACTAGACATCTCCAAAAAGATCTACGAAAAAGAAGAGTACAAAAATAAATTTCTAGCTATTTATAAAAATTCGTAGAACCTAGAGATCAGTTTTATAAGAAGATAAAACAGTGACATGTTTAGGCTAAAGAACATTAAAATCACAAAATAATCAATAAAATTATATTTAATCACATAAATACAGCCAATTAAGATTCATTATCATATCTTTAGAAAAACTATTAAATATACAATCGGAAAAAAAGTATGTATAGAGATTTTACCCGCAAATCAAATAAGAGTGATAAAAATCTTGAAATTCTTGGACTTAGACTTCTCTTGGAGATTTAAAAAAAATTTAAAGATGAAGAAATAAACAAAGGATGATACTTAGAGAATTTCTTTCTGAGTTTTTAAAAAGATGAGAAAGAGGTAGAGGTGGCAAGGGTTTTGAGGAAAATAGAAATATCAATATCAATATATATATATACTTGAAATCCCATTAATAATATGTTTCCCTTCTTTCTATTTTTCTTTTTATGTTATTTTATTTTCTTTTTTTTTTATAAGTCATATAAATGACTCACGGCAGCCTTCCCTTTTTCTTTGTTTTCATTTTTTTTAAAGTTTAATTTATATATATATATCTAATTTCTATTTAAATATTAATTTATATATAAATATATGTGTTATATGAAATTAAAAAATAGAATAATAGCATAAATGATTTTTTTTCTTTTTAACACGACACTTAAATTAAAATTGAATTCTACATTGTGTCAATTAAATATTCATAACTTTAATGATAACAATTACTTATTTAAATAACTTCAAATAAATATATTAATAATATTATTTACACCTTTTCTTTTTTTTTATTATTATTATTTTAAGAATCTACAAAAATTTTAGTAGGCATGTAAGACAATTAGATTCATAGTGCACTCATAACAAAATATAAATGACAAATAAAAATTTTCAATATACAGTAAATGTAAACTTTACGTTATAATTTTAAATCAGGGCACGTAAACATCGATCGAGCACTGTGGGACATTATCACTGCATAGAATCAAGTTAGACACAAATAGTTTATAAATTAAATAATATTAAATGCAATTAATAACAAGTAACACTTAGCAATTCTAGGGCATTCTAATCATGGGTGTTACAGGATCGGGCTTGCATGATAAAATAACATACATAACTAAAAACAATTATATAAGTGTATTATTGATATCAAAAGTTGTATAACAACGGGATGAATGGTTTTTTAAGAAAACTAAAAATTAAAGAAAAATGAGAGAGAAAATGAAGAACACAAGAATTTTAGAATGGTTCAGTCTTTCGAACAAAATGTCTATATCCACTATATTCCGTGTTATTCTCCTAGTATACTGAAGAGCTTTCAGTCAGAGTCCATTTCTCTACTCATGAGCCTTGTATTCATAGGCTTGAGGAGATAAGTTTCTTGTTACAGATAGGATATTTTCAAATATCAAAAAGATTACATTAAATACGAATTTGAATTCGTATTTATCTTCCTTAAGATCTAGTAAAATCTTTATTTGAATAATCTTGTCTCATAAATTCCAAATATAACTCATAATCTCTTCGAGATTTGAATTTTGGATTGAGGAAATTTTGGAATAAAAATCTCCTTGATATCTTCGAGCAGATGTGAATTTGATATATAACAATTACCCTTAGCTCTTGATGTCACTTTGTACGGCAAGAATCTTTTTGCTTTCTCAATCTACTCAGATTGCTTCTTCTTGTGAGGTGAAGGAAGATGTCAAACCAACACTTCTTTATCCATTTATATTTGTTGCGAACTTAAAATGAGGGTCAAGTTAGAAGGTTGAATATTTTCATTGAGCTAATTTTCTTCGGGAATGTCTTATTCATCAAATTTCTTCCATAATTGCTTGCATTATACTTAAGAAAATTGTATTTCATTTTGCATTGCATGTAGTTTAGTTTTTACATATATTTGAAAAAAGTTTTTATCCTTCATAGTACAAAATATATAGTTTGACTTAGCCACAATTTTGTTTTAAAATTACTTCGTTTAATGCTAAGACCTTCAATTTATTGTTGAGGGCTTAATCTTGTTCTAGTGCTTAACACCATCTACGAATATGATCCAACTATCTCAAACATGATAATTTTGAATCTCGAACTCTTCGAGCACCTGAACAGACAAACGCTCAATTGCTCAAACACGGGAGCACTCGAAACTCAAATACTTGAACCTCGAGCACTTGAACACTTAAAATATTCGAACACATGTAAGCTCGAATTGTAGTACTAGAACGCGATTATTGAAGGAGTTTCTTTAGATAAATCCAAAAATGAACTCATCATTATTCGAGTAGAATTATCACAATATGCTCCCCAGAGTGGTTACTGCATAATGTAGTGGGATCGAGAAATATCATCGATGTAGTTCATCATCGTATTTGGCTTCTTTTTTTTCAATAGGCATCTCGTCATCCTTTAAGTATGGATAGATGGAATCTATCAAAGATAACTTTATTAAGCAAGCTCTTCTATAGATCCAGTCTTCTTCTTCTCATTTATCACACGAGGATCTAAGTTCTAGTCGATTCGGCCATGGACTCGCGATCTGCAGCTCGTACATCTAGGCTTTTTTCTCAATAGTCTTGATTGACTAGTTATAGCAATTTTGAGCTTCTTACTGCTTACCTCATAGAACTCCAATTCTTTCTGAAGTTGGGAACTTCATTGCCAAGTGGTGGATCAAGGTCATGGATTTTGATTCTCGAAGGTATAGTCTTCCAAGGATTGCACTATAGGTCGTTGGGTAATCCTCTACGAGGAAATCAATCATGATTACTATTTTCCAAGGCTGTGCTCCCATAGTGAGTGCGAGCTGAATTACACCTATGAGTGAAGCCATAAAGCTTGGTTGTAGTTGGCTTCAAGTGTCGAACTCTTAAGTCTATCTCCTTGAGAGCGCTTAAGTATAGGATATCTACCGAGCTTTCATCATCGATCAAAGTTTAGTGGACGTTCATGTGGTTGATTCAAAGAGTAGCAACCATCATGTCACTATGTAGATAGTGCACATCGTGAGCATTCTCCTTAATGAAAGTGACCAGCTCGATCTTTCTTTGAAAACTCTTTGTCGGATGACCTTCCGGTAAAGGATGTATGTTCTTGGAGCTTCTCGAGTTGTGCGAGCTAAACTTCCAGCGACATGAGGTCCTCCAAATATAGTCCTAATTTCACCTCGAATCAGGTTATCACGGGCTGGAGAAACTACTCGGGCATCACCATCCTCTCTTTGATCATAGTCTCTACTTTGTTGGTACCTCTCGAGGGATCCTTGCCGGATCAACTCTTCAATCTCATCTTTTAGGTCATAACAGTCATTAGTATCATGACCATTATCTTGGTGGAACCGGCAATATTTATTTTGGTCCTTGCTTGCATATTTTCCCTTAACAAGAAGAGGTCGTTTGTAGGAGACCTTATCCACAATAGCCATCGAAATGTTCTCCCTACTATCCATGAGCTTGCTATAGTAAGTGAACTTAGGAGAGTGAGTACCTCTGTTCCTCTATATGAGGCTTCTTCTTTGAAGAATATGTGGCTTACTCATTATCACATTTTCTCTTATTCTTATCTCCCTTCTTCTTTGAAGAATGGTTCGTTGAATCTTGTGCATACTCAATACGCATGTATCTTTCCATCCTCTGGTAAAAATCCTCCACATCAATGCATTGGACTTTTAAGAGATTCCTTCGTAGAGGTGTCTGAGAATGGATACCTCCCACCGGAACCATTAAAAGTCCTCCTTCTGATGCCTTTGTCACTTTGGCAGCTTTTTCGTTAAACCGCTTCAAGTAAGAGCGAAAATTTTTAGTCTCACCTTGTTTGACATTGACTAGTACGAATCAGAGGGTGGCGTAGGCTATGGAGGCTTAAAACTTTTACCATGAGGTTATCGATCCCTCTGGCTGGTTTTTAAACCATTTTTTAGCCTTCCTAGCGAGCGTGATGATAAAAAAAAAAATCAATATCGGGCTAAGTGTTGTACCTAATTCAGATCCATAACATCATTGAACAAGTCTAAGTGATCTTGAGAATATGTCTTTCCTTCGTAGCTAGCGATAGCTGACATCTTAAAACCATCAGGTAGAGAGTATTTTAGATCTCAAGTATGAAGGGTGAGTAATCTCCTTTCACCTGGTACTCCTTGCGAGCAACTAGACGGTTAAGTTTGTCCCGCATGTGAGCTACCTCTTGAGTAAGTTGGTTAATGACTAGGACAGAAGCAGTCGAACCCATGTTTGTCGTAGTCCCCGAGGTGCTCACTCTTTACCAGTTCAAGCAATCACAGAGATCATGCCCTCGCTCTTGATCAATATCTTCTACTGCTTAGCCAACTCTCTTGAACATGCTACCCATGGCTTGTGACCTGATCACTTTAGCTCATTGGCCAACTCGAGTATTCTTTCAAGGTGGTCTTGGAGGAAGATCTCCTATCTTTGACTGACTGGCATCAGGAACGTCTCTTTGATCACGAACTTCTGAGCCCTCAATCTCATAAACTTTCGAGTTATCGATCTCTTAAATTCAACAAACGAAACTCCTCACATTCTTGTTATTTATTGAGCTGAACATGACCTCAAACATGATCGTGCTATTCTGCCGCTCGCTCCAAATTTTCGGGTTGATTGCAACATCGAACATAGTTGTGATGCTTGTTTTGCAGCTGATTACTAGCCAACCATTTCAGAAGATTCTAAATGGAGTTGATAGTTGCTCATACCTCTTCGAGTGTCTCCTCTTGTTGAAGCTGTTGGGCTTGCAGCTCGGTAATCTCTGCAACTCGATGGGCATCATTCATTGTTCTTTCCCCAGATCACTTCCTACTTTCACCCTGATTAGTGTCAATAGTCTCATGGCTTCTAATAGGCTATGGGAGGTTGTTTATAGGGGCAGTAGCCCCCGATCGTGTCGGCAGATCTTCAACATAAGCAGCCTATGATCTTGTAGCAACAACATCTCCAATTTGTGAGTTTTGGCATCTTGTCATCCCCATGTTTGTAAATTTG
This sequence comes from Parasponia andersonii, assembly GCA_002914805.1. Lineage (NCBI taxonomy): Eukaryota > Viridiplantae > Streptophyta > Magnoliopsida > Rosales > Cannabaceae > Trema > Trema andersonii. The sequence continues at coordinate 366,313 of JXTB01000081.1, forward strand.
TTGAAAACTAAAAAAAATGGTGATTTTGGCTAGATGTTTTTACCCAAGGCCCTTCTTCTAGCTCCAAATTGTTGATACCAAAAGTTACTATAACAACAGGATTGATGGTTTTTGAAGAAAACTAAAGATTAAAGGGAAGATGGGAGAGAAAATGATGAACACAGAGATTTTAAAGTAGTTCGGCCTTTCGAACAAAGTGCTTTCGTCTACTATATTTGGTGTTATTCTGTCAGGATACTGATTACAAGAGAGTTTTCAGTTAGAGTCCATTTCTCTACTCATGAGTCTTATATTTATAGGTCTAAGGAGATAAGTTTCTGTTACAAATAGGATCTTTTCAAATATCAAAAAGATTACAAAAAGATTATATTGAATACGAATTTGAATTCGTATTTATCCCCTCTAAGATCTAATAAAATCTTTATTTGAATAATTCTATTTCTTAAATTCCAAATATAATCCCTAATATCTTGGATATTTGAATTTTAAATAGAGGAAAGCTCAGGATAAAAATCGACTCTTCGAACAGATGTGAATTTAGAGTCATGCAAGGTAAATAATGCATATGAAATAGCTAAATCTGGCATAAAGATCTCAGGAGCGTTAATGAGATTCCTTTATAGGCTTATATATATATATATATATATATATATATGTTGCCAATCTAATAGGTATTTTTTTTTTTACCTATGTGTAGGTATTTTTTTTTAGTCATTGGATCACCATCTAATGTTGATCCAATGGCTATAATGAAGTCTATGAAAAGATGTGCATCATTAATGTTCTTTCTCTCTCTTTTTTTTTACAATAAAAAAATATACATGTTAAATTTTTATTGGTCAAATT
>JXTB01000081.1:379909-402261 GCA_002914805.1 Parasponia andersonii
ACTCTGCCATCATTTCTCGCTTCCAGTCGGGGGGCGTACCTCCAGGGCTCTCATGGTGTATTCCACCCACTGTCCCTCTGGTTCGAAAAGGTCTCGACTGGCTTCGGCTTTGCCGTTCACCCTGCATTTGTGTCCCGGACGGGGCGGGAGCCTCTCCCTACGGTTGGCTTCTGAACTCCTGCTGGATTTCCTCGTCGAAATCTTCCCTCGGCTGGGTTTTGTCTTCACTGGCCAGCAGACCCTCAAGGCAAGCATTATCTCTGCGCACCTCTGCGACCTCGTCCCTCAAACCCAGGACGGCCTCGTGGGCCCTCTCTGCCTTTCTGTCTGTTTCCGCCAGGGCGGCGAGTACCTGATCCAGCTTCTGTCCCAGATCCGGTCGTTCCTCTCGAGAGCTTCCTTCGGTTTCAGGACGGGTACTCCTAGTCGTCATTCTTGAAGGTGCCATCAAACGTTGTATGGCTTTTGTGTTCGGGGATGGCGCATTTGCGAGCTCCTCGCTCTCTTTTCCACGCTCAACCGTTTCCCACAGACGGCGCCAAACTGTTAGAGCGGTTTCTCACCAGTCATCCACGTGTCTTGAATTGCTGATGCTGGATTCTCCAACTGTTCACGTGTCCTTGCTATCTCATATCCTTCTGAACTCCAAGCAAGATCGGAGAGGCGGGGGTGGCTACCTGCAAAGACTCTCCGATGCTTAAGTCAGTAGTTTTTCTTTGCGTTTTGGTAGCAAGGAGAAAAGTATATCAGTTTCAATATCTAACTCTTTTTTTTGTGTTTTCTGTTCTCACACTGTTTTTTCTTTTTTAGTGTTTTTTGTGCGAACCTCTTTTCTCTGAATGCATAGCTTCCATATATGTAGTCCTCGGATAGTGAACAGCGTCCTTCTCTATCTTTGGAAAAGTAAATATATATTCATGAGTACCTTTCACTTCCAGATCTTTTTAAACCATCATGGGCCGAGATTTCTGTGACCTCTTCTGCGCTACCGCGGCCTGATTTTCGCCGCCTCCTATGGCTTCAATCTGTCAGGAGCGAGATTCGGGCACATCGCCGTTCTGTCAGGACGGCTTGTCCCTGCGCGCGCACCTACCCAGAAACGCATTAAATGCTCTGTCCGGGTCTGGAACCGCGGGGCTATTTTCCATTGCATCCAATCTGAAGACCCTTGGGGCTTCTGACCCCTACGACTGTTGAGGTGAGGGTCGCTGTTCCTAGACAGCAGACCCTTGGGGCTTCAGACCGCCAGCTGTCGTGGTTTCGAGGTCTGACCGACTGAACCGTTTGGGATCAGTGGTGGATTCTGCCTTAAATTCGGAAGACCCATAGGCCGAAGGTGAGATCACGTGCGATCCGCGTGACCCCTCTCGTGGTTCAAGGTTCAGGAATGGGCCCCACAATAATTTTTGAAAATTAATATCCATAATTGACATTTTGAATAATTCAGCTGGTAAAAAAAATAATATCCTCAAATTATGAGGAGAATAGGAAGAAGTAATTTAGTTTTGATAGAGAATATTATTACTTTTTATTACTAAAATTGGTCATAAAGTTAGTCCAATGTATTAATTTTCATAAATTCTTAATTTTAAAGTATTATTTTATAGAGTTCAAATTTTATTATATAAATTATAGAATACTCAAACTTTAGCGCATATATATATTTTGCATTTCACATTTTATATATATATAGCATCAATCCAATAGGTATATTTATTTTTTTATTTTGTTTTAACTATGTACATCTTTTTATAATAAAAAATATATAAATAAAAAATATTAAATAATATGCATTTATTATCATTATTTTATTTTTTCTATCTACTCAAATCATAATAATTCACGTCGCAATAGCATCTAGATAACTATTCAACAGCAGGGAAAAAAGAATACTTATAAATATGTTTTAAAAAATACTGGTCATATATATAGAAGCTGATGATATATGTAGTTTACATATTTAAGATTCTATTGATAAACATAAGGTTATATGCACTGTTCATGTGAGTGCGATCATCACCTTTGAATTCTGCATTATAAATATGTTTTAATGCATTATTATTGCCTTGTTGCCGCTCATTCAATAAACAAAAAATTGATTAAGAGGTCCTGAAATGAATATAAATTGATCTAATTGAAAAAAAAAAATTGTCTCTAAGTCTAAATTCTAAAATCCATGGCATATGCAACTCCACCTAACTTTTCTGTCTTTCTAGTTGCCTTCTACCCATTTAGATACAAATTTATGATAAGTAGATTATAAATCAAAGTTCATCACGCTTAGATAGAAAAGAAAAAAGAAAGTGACAATTATGATAATACAAATTACTTCAAACAAGCCATAACAGACTCCCTTAATTCACTTTTTAAAAATGGGCATTTTCGGTTGAAGATCATAATTTTTCACTACTGTGAAAATCGTAATAAAATAAAATACCATTAACAGCTTCCTTAGACATCCTTTAACAAACTCAAATTTCAGAAAATCTCTTCCATATTTATTTTCTCCTTGGAGCAATACGTTGAAAATAATGGTGCACGAAAAATAGCTCTTTCTACTCAATATGTTAGATATACATAATAGATTGTGAAATCAAATACAATCTTAGAATTTATCATGTCAAATTATTAGGAAAATATTTGTTGAGAGAAAACTCATAACTAATCTAGATTTATGATATTCCACAGCAAATGATGTAATCACGTAAGCAGAAATGATGTATTAATTAGAGCATGAGGCTAGAAGGCTTCCAAAGGCAGAATACTCTATGTATACTCAATGGGATCTCTCTTTATTAATAGAGGCAGAAGAGAGGAGCATACATTTTATTTGGCTTGAGACTAAAACCTCATAGATATGCCAAATACATTCTATTTGGCTTGGGACTAAAACTCATCAATCCTTATTGGTCCAGTATTGGGGAACCGCATATTATACAGTCCATACTTAATTAGTAATTTTCTGAGCCTATAATTAGATCACTCAATGGTCTTACTTAATTAGATAGCCCTAATATATATAATTATTATAAAAATATGTGGCCCACAATTAGGTTATATGTTTATAACCCTACAATCTCCCCCTTGGGCTATATGGGTATTTTAATTGAGATAATTATATAATAAAAACTTTAGTGTGTATTTTATTGTTGTTTATTTTAGAAATTACTCATTAAGACAATTTGAACTATCTTGTATATCAATATAAAACTAAAGCAGCCTTTATTGTACTTAGGTAAGTAACTAAACCCATAAATGATTTCTAAATCGATACACGCAATGATATAGATCAAGTATGGATGTATGGCATAGAAATTACACAAAAAGTAATCTAACATGTCTATTTCTATTTGGTCCTACTTTATGATTTCAACGAATTAACCTTAGTCTTTCACTTTATGTAAAACCACAACTTTATACAAAACAGCAGATAGAAAGAACATAAAATATAAATTCAAAGTATAAAAAAAAAAAGCATCACTTTATTGATATCAAATAATAAATGTGTCTATCAAAATAGAATTTTTAAAATCTAACTCCCACTAATTCTGAATATTTTTAAATGGTACAATACCCATATGAGTAGTATATTCAAGAAACACCTTAAGCATTAGACTTTTGGTGAGCAGATCTGCCAATATAGAGTTAGTGCCGATATGTTCTATAGATACTAGGTAACTCTGAAAAAAACTTAATATCTATGTGTTTAGACTTTGACGAGCTTCTGTTATTATTGGAATATAGAACAGGGCTTTATTGTCACAATAAATCTTCAATGGCTTTTTAATGCTATCGACAATTCGTAATCTGGTGATAAAATTATGCAGTCAATCCCTTGATTTGATGCCTCATAACAAGCAATAAACTCTACCTCTTTGGTGGAAGAAGCCGTGAACGTCTGCTTAACACTCTTCTAGGATACAGCTCCTCCAACAAGCAAGTAAATTTAGCATAAAGTGGATCTCTTACTATCTAGGCATCCAGCATAATTGGAGTTAGAACATCTCATGATCTCCAAATGATCAGATCTCCAATAAGCGAGCATATAATCTTTTTTTCTTTATAAATATCGTAAAACCCTCTTTGTTATTGTCCAATAATCTATACCAAGGTTGCTTCAATGTCTACCTAGCACTCTTACTATGTATGTTATACCTAGATGTGTATACATCTGAGTATACATCAGACTCCCTACTACAGATGCAAAAAGTATCTTCTACATTGCGTTAGCTTCAAACTCATTCTTGGGGTATTGAATGAGACTGAATTTATCATCCTTTGAAATGGGTGTATCTCCTAGGGCACATTTTCTCATGTCGAATCTATCAAGTACTTTTTCGATATAGCTCTTTTGTGATAACCCAAGTATATCCTAAGAGCGATCTTGGTGTATTTTAATCTCTAATACAAAAAAGTCATCCCTAAGATCTTTCATCTCAAATTTGTTTGATCGAAATCTCTTGGTTTTGTGCATTAAGCCTATATCATTGCTTGCTAAAAGTATGTCATTAACAAACAAAACTAGGAAGATACATTTGCTCCCGCTTAACTTATAATATATACATCCATCTATCGAAATTTTCTCAAAATTGAGTGAGAAAATAACTTGATGGAACTTATGATACCATTGACGTGATGCTTGTTTGAGATCAAAGATAGATTTTTTTAGTTTACAGACCATAGACTTTGGATCTCTAGTTACAAAGTTTTCTGGATGTATCATATAAATCGTTTCCTCAATATCACTATTGAGAAATGTAGTCTTTACATCTATCTGATGTAATTCCAAATCAAAATGAGTTACTAGTGCCATAATTATTCTCAAAAATTCTTTTATAGAAACTAGAGAGAAAGTCTCTTTATAGTCAATGCCTTCTTTTTGAGTGAAACCTTTGCCAACTAGACAAGCTTTATATCTCTCAATATTGCCTTTAGAATCTCTTTTAGTTTTAAAAATCCATTTATAGCCAATAGGTTTTTTTCCTATTGGCAATTCGACGAGTTCCCAAACGCCATTGTCTTTTATGGATTTCATCTCATCCTTTATAGCAGTGATCCATTGTTGAGATTTTGAACTTCGCTTAGCTTGAGTGAAATTAATTGAATCATTTTCTACTCTTATATCAAACTCATGTTCTAGGAGATGGACGATGTAGTCATCTGGAATCGCATTTCTCCTTTCCTTAATAGATCTCCTTAATGGCAATTCTTCTTGAGGTTGTTGAGGTTACTCTTCAGGAGTAACTTCTTCATATAGGACAGGGAGTTGCGGAACATTATCTTGAATTTCCAGATTTACTTCTTGAATAATGTTAGAAAAAGGAGACTGATCACCTTTAATAGCAATTGTAGGAAGAGAAACAAATTCCTCCTCAAAGATAATATCTCTTTCCTTATCTCTCCTCTTCTTTCTCTCCCTTCCCCCAACCTCAATATTCTCAAGGAATCTTGCATTACCCGTCTCGAAAATAATCTATTAGAGGAACCATATAATTTGAAACCTCTAGATTTTTCAGCATAGCCAATAAAATAGTAGTTTATTGTTCTTGAGTCCAATTTCTTTTCATATGGCCTATATGGCCTTGCCTCAGCTAGACAATCCTAAATATGTAAGTACCTAATATTAGACTTCTTGCCTGTCCATAATTCATATGGGGTTTTAGCTAGGTACTCTGTTTAGTGTATAAACTGCAATCTTAAATGCTTCTCCTTAGAGTGATTCAGGTAAAGAGGAATAACTGATTATACTCCTTATCATATCCTTAAGTGTTCAATTTCGTTGCTTAGTAATACTATTCATACTAGGTTTTCTCAGTATAATTTATTATGGGACGATTCCACATTCTTCTAAGCATTGGGCAAAGAGTCCTAGACATTATTCACCGAATGTATCATACCTACTGTAGTATTCTTCAACACGATCGGATTTGACAGTTTTAATTTTCTTATCGAGTTGATTTTTAACTTTGGCTTTGAAAGGTTTAAATACATCTAGGTATTGTGATTTTTCATGAATTAAATATAGGTACCCATAACGGGAGTAATCATTTATGAACATGATGAAATACTATTGGCCATTATATGAAACTATAAGGAATGAACCGCAGATATCAATATATATCAATTCTAAAATACCATAAATCCTATTGGCACTTAATTTACATATATTTGTTTATTTACCTTTAATACACTCAATACAAAATATGAAATTTGTGAGGTCAAATGGGTCAGGAATTCTATCTGACTCAAGGCATTGTATTCTCTGTTTAGAAATATATCCTAATCGTCTATGCCATAACATAGAGGAATTCTCAATAGTTTTGCATTTTGTACCACGTTTCTCGACATACCATGTTTCATTAATTGAGGTAATAGTATTGATCTTGTATAGGTTATCTATCAATGTACCAGTCGCAATAATATTGGAATTTTGAAAAAGACTAAATTTATTATTTTCAAATGGATAAGAATAACCAGATTTGTCCAAAATTGAAATAGAAATTAAAATCTGTCCAAATGACTGTACAACAAATGTCTCATCCAAATCCAAAAATAAATTGTATCCTAATTGTAACCTAAATAGACCTATTGCCTCTACTATAATTGTATCATCGTTGCCTATATAGATGTATCTTTCAGTATCACTTGGTAGACGTCTTTTCAGACAACCCTGTATAGACACACTTATGTAAGTAGTGGCACCAATATCCACCCATCAAGCATAATTGGGTATAGAAGCAAAATTAACATCAAAACAAATAAAATTGAGAAGCTTACCCTTCTTGATACACCAGGCGGCATATTTAGGACATTCCCCCTTCACATGTTCTACCCTCTTGCAGAAGAAACGAGCAAATTTCTCATCTTTTTCTTTTGCACTTTATATTGTAAAATCCCAGATGTTGCTCCTTTATCCTTAGTCTTTTTTCCTTTTCTTATCTTGAGAGGTTATCGCTAAGTGAACACTCTTTGTCTTATCTCATTTCAATCTATCCTCTTCTTGCACACATTGATATATGAGCTCATTAAGAGTCCACTATTCTTTCTAGATGTTATAGCTCACTTTAAATTGGATGAATTATGGTGAAAAAGAAAGTAAAACTAATTACACTAGCAAGTCATCCGACAGCTCTAACTTAAGTGCCTTTTGTTCTGAAGCCAGGTTAGACATCTCCATGATGTACTCCCTAATGTTCGTTTTTATCTTTATAATGCATAGCAAGCAAATTGCTCAACATAGTACTCATTTTTACTTTTTCACTCGTTTGGAAATGTTCTGTAATTGCATCAAGGAACGCCCTAGCATTATCTACCTCTGACACAACACTCCTAATTGTCTCAAGTATGGAATGTTTCATGATCATAAGACTCATATGATTAGAATGTTCTCATTGCTCAAAGTTCTTAATAGTCGTAGAAGAACTTTCATCTGGAAGAGCCGCAAGTTATTCTTTCATGAGTGCAAGGTCTAAATCCATGCAACTGAGCATAATCATAATATGTTTTTTCTACTTCATGAAGGTTATACTGCTAAGCACATGAATTGAATTCAAATTAGCAGATATGCTTGAAGTAGAAACTGAACAGAGTACAAAAACAGAAAATAACAACTCATATTAATAGCATGTCATAAACTAAGCATTTAATAATAAGATATACTAGCATGGCATACAACAAATAAGTAGATAAGGCAGACTTCCATCGCAAAATACCTAGAACAATATCAATAAGTCTTTCTTTGGACTAACTTATTAACTTATAAGTAGTACTCTTCAGTTTAGAATCAAATATTAACAGCAAATCCTATCAGATAATTCTTTCTTTGGGCCGATTTGCAGTCCACATGAAAGCTTAATAACCATCACATATCTATTATCGCAAGTGTATTCATTATTTGGCCAAATAATCACCTTCCTTTGAGCCGATAATTATAAACACACAATCGTTCAACTATTTCAAAACAAATAAATTTACATAATAGAGATTACTTTGGCAACATGTTGTTTCAACTCATCTATTTTAAAATATTTAAGCAAATAGTGTAAAGAAAATAATAACCAAAAGTTCCCAAAATATTAAACTGAAAATTTTAATGCACAAATATTAATAGATAACCAATTAAGTTTTAAGCACTTTTATCAACTCTTAAAGCCAAATAGAGTTTTCAACAAATAAACTGTGGGTCGTACTAAAACTAGGTTGAGAAAATAAAATTGATCAGTTAAGTTTCAGATTGTAACTCCTTGAATTAAGCCGAAAACGACTCAATTCTACCCAAAACTAATATCATATGCCCTAACTAGGTTAAAATTTGACCTAAAAAAAAATTTCTTACTTAGGTGTTGCGCTGCAGTGCCATCGCGGCTGGAAGGTGGCATTGCGATGCCACTAGTGTGGTATTGTGATGCCACTTGGTCTTTAATATGGCATTACAGCACAACTGATATGGCACTGCAGTGCCAGCTTCTTGTGGCTTGGCGCCATAACGCAAAGTTTCGGCCTTAGTGTCAATCACCCGATTTATAAAATGGATAACTCAAATTTAATATGATTTTTTGCTCTTATCTGTAAACTTTTTAATCCAAAACTCATAATTCAACCCTCAAATACTCAATATCTCAACAAAATCATGAAAAATTCATCAATCATACATGTTATATCTAAATCCTAAAAATCCAAATAGGTAAAGATATCATAAAATAGAGATATGCATAATTATCCTAAGCAATTTAATATGATTTCCTACTCTGATACCACTTATTAGATATATATATATAATAGATTGTTAAACCAAATATAATTCTCGAATCTATCATACTAAATTGTCAGAAAAAGATTTGTTGAGAGAAAATCTGTGACTAACTTGGATCCATTATACTACACAGCAAATGATGTAATTACGTAAGCAGAAACAATGTATTAATTAGAGCTTAAGGGTAGAAGGTCTTCGATAACCAGAATACTCTATGTATACTTAATAGGATCTCTCTGTTGATGGAGGCAGAGGAGAAGAATGTATGTTCTATTTGGTTTGGAGACCAAAACCCTAATAGTTATATCTTTATATACTAACAGCCAATAAAGAATATTGGGTAACTTATAATTAGATCGCTTAATGGTCCTACTTAATTAGGCAATCCTAATATATATAATTATTATAAAAACCTGTAGCGCACAATTAGATTATACGTTTGTAACCCTACATAATATACTTATTAAAAAAAAAAAAGTCTTATTTGAGAATAAATGAAAAATTAAATTGGAAAACTAAATATAGACTTTCAAATACTCCATAATACTACAAACGACAATTGATATATATATATATATATATATATATAGGTCACTAATTTAGTAGGTACTTTTTTTTTACCTACACATAGATATTATTTTGATCAATGAAAATTTATAATGCGTAATTTTTTATTATAAAAAATAAGAGAGAGAAATAGCACTAATAATACATGTCTTTTTATACCTCTCATTATAATTATTAAATCACTATTAAATAATAATTTAGTAGATAAAAAAATATCTAGATATAAGTAAAATATATATATATATATATATCTACGGTATATATAGCAAACCGCACAAAATAACCCATATGTGAACATTAAAAAAGGACCGACAAAACCCAGTATTGTAAAAAACAAAATAGCTACGAGATCCTAAAGAAATTTCCATGGACATGATGATTTCACCATCCAAGATTGGAACGTTTTCAATAGCCCAAAATACAAGCACGTAGGTTTCCCAAAGTATAAGATTTGGGAGTTCAATGCTAAAAGAAAAATGTGGACCTAAGTGATATATTTTGAAAAAAAAAAAAAAAAAAACCCCATGTGTAAATGATTATTTTACATACTCAAAAAATAAGTATAATACGATGGTTTAATTTTTCAATTAATTATGATCGACTACATTTTCCACAGAAAAATACACCATCTATATGGGCTACAATGGTGTACTCTTTTTAAATGAAAATTAAATTCATTAACACTGATAGCTTGCATTTTCTAACGGATTGTAATTGTACACTCCTCTATTGCGTACAATGTTGTACATTTTTGTACACCTTACAAACTCATTTATAGTATACTGTTTTACATTTTCCGTTGAAATTAAACCATCTAGGCTACCATGTATACTTTTTCTACTGAAAAAATAAATTTATTAGTACAGACTGCAGATGGCTTAGCTACAATTTTTAATTCGAAGGTAAATTCAAGTTGTATCCTAGCTACAATGTTTTACATTTTTTTAGGGGAAAAAACAAAAACTCACCTACAGTATGCTAGTGTAGATTTTTTTTCATAGAAATACTTGTAGTTTACGTTCTTTTTAAGAATTATACGATGGTGTACATTTTTTAAATAAAACAAATTAATATTGATCATTTCTACATATTTTAGTTAATGGATTAACGATATTAATAACTTTGAATTATAACTTTGAATTATAACTGTTGTACTATTTTGTCTTATAAATTATGTAATTATTGTAATAATGATCCTTTCATTATAATCTGTTAAATATTTAATAGAAATAATTCATTACAGAGTATATAGTTTGGTAATTATGATTAAGAATAAGATTCTAAATTTTTTAAAATTTTTTAACGTAAACAGTTGAGTATCAAGATTTATGCAATTACTGCAGCAATGACCATTTTTTCACAAATTTTTAATTGAATTGAGTCATGTATAAATACACAATTGAGTAACTATGGTTAAAAACGAGATTCTAACTCATAGAATCATATAAGTAAATAATATTTAATTATATGTTTTGTTTATGACTATTTTCTATTAAAAACTTAACAATTTATAATAAAAATGACATTATTATAACAATCGCATAATTAGGAGCTACTAATATAAAAATTAAAAATTTAGAGTATAAAATGATACAATGGGTATAATTGATAGATTTTTATTATATTTAACCGTTAAGTAAAGTATAAACTCGTTTATATTCTACATTGTTTTACGTTACATAGTATACGGGATTGCCTTTTTTTTTTTTTTTTTCCTTTTTCAATACTAGCAGTTTGCATTCTTTAAAGAAAGAAAAAAAACCATCTCAAAAAAAAATACCATGTTATACTTTTTAATTGAAACAATGATGATTTACATTTTTCCACATTTCATTTTTTAATTGAAAAATAAACTCATCTATAGACTACAACCTTTTTTTTTTTTTTTTGGGACGTCGGGTCTGTCTAAGTCTGAACTCTTTTTATAAGAAAAAAGAACGGTTTTGAAAGGCCTTAAAGGTTTTAGCCACACTAAAAAATCTTTGGCTAAATTGTCATTAGTTTAAGAATATTGTGCAAATAAGTTGTATAAAGTAAATTAGATACCATATGATGCAGCAATGGCTTAATAGATACTAAATGATGTGGCACTAACTAAGTAAAATTTAACAAGCCAAATTGTCGGTTGATTCAATACATAAACATATTAACTTAGAAAAAAGAATCGAACTATAGGCCTCCACGTTATTTTTAAAAGAAAAATTATGAAAACTTTACACTCAGTATCCGCTTTTATAACTTATTTTCATAAATATCTATTTTTGATTTTTGTTTCAAAAATACTCATTTTTATGGTACATATTTCATGTGCAAAATATGAGTAATATATATTTCCAATGTAAATTTTTATCTATATAATACATATTTCATGTGTAAATTATGAACGATACATATTTACAATATAAATATTTACCATAATTTATATTTTTCATTATAAATTTGATTTAAGATATATATTTTAAAATATGTGTTAATTTTCAATATAATTTTTATTCATGAAATATGTACTACGACATACACTTGATATATAAAATGTATATCACAAAATACATATCATGTGTAAAATATTGGTGGTCTATATTTCTAACAAATCATGTATAAAGACAGATATTCATGATATAAAAATAAAAAATAGATATTTATGGAAATATAATTTTAAAAATAGGTATTTATGTACTTTTCCAATAATTATCATAAGCACTAAATAATTAATGACTTAGGCGCTTAAATATACTTTCAATTTTCTGTTTATAAAAGTTGAAAACAAAAGCAAAAATTTTGTTTATGTTTTCAAAATTTTAAAATAAAAAACTTGCTTAGTAACACATCATATCATTTTAAATTTTTAAAAACCAAAAACCATAAATATGCTTGGTTACTATCAAAATTAACTAGAATAAAATTTTTAAAAATTTATTTCGGAACATATCACTTTTAAAATTTAATTTTATCCACGAAATACTATTTTTAAAATTTATAAAAAGATCACTTCTATAATTTTATTTATGAAAATGCCACTCAAAAAATTTTATTTAGAAACATATCACTTTCTAGTTTTATTTTTCGTTTAAACAAAATTCTGGAGTGAAAAATTTTAACTTCTATTATTTTTTAAAATTGTTTACAATTTTTTGAAACAGAAAACAAACATAACATTACTAATTATGTTTTCTAAAAAAATTTTTAAATTTTCGTTTATTTAAACAGGAAACAAAAGTGTATCCAAGAGTGTGCTTGGATACACTATTATAAATTGTAAATCACTATTATAAATTTGTAGACATTGCTATTTTTATAATTTTTTTGAAATGGAATTTTTCAAGTTAATTTTTATCTTTACCAAGCATTTTTATGTTTTTTGTTTTTAAAAATTAAAATCATTCGACGTGTTACCAAGAAAATTTTTTATTTTTAAAATTTAAAAACATAAATAATTTTTGTTATTATTTTTAATTTTTACAAACAAAAAAATTGAAAATGTATCCAAATATGGCCTCAATGTGTTTAACTTTATTTTTTGATCATATGCTTAGGCCATGCTTAGATATACTCTCAATTTTTTGTTTATAAAAATTGAAAACAATAACAAAATTTTTGTTTGTGTTCTTAAATTTTAAACATAAAGAACTTGCTTGATAACACATCAAATCACTTTTAATTTTTGAAAACAAAAAATATAAACATGTTTCATATCTAAAAAAGTTAATTAGAAAAATACTATTTTTAAGAAATTAGAGTAGGTGTCTATTTTTATACTTCGTTTTTCTAAATATATGTTTCTTCTTTTTGACATATATCCAGTAACATACCAATTTTTTGTTATGTACTTAATATATTTGATCGTATGATCGTATTTAACATCCGACATATCCACCAATATACCGAGGGCTTGCATCTAAAGCAGAGACAACATGTCGTTTCCACATCATTCTCGCTGCCATGTGTACTCATTTAATTGGTCGAAAAAATTACCCCAAAATAAATGAATATAAATTTAAGCAAGGCTTATGTAAGTCCATCTAATCTTTCTGTTTTAATATTCTACAACGAAAATAATTCTGTTCAACAGAAAATGTCTTTCTTTCTCCCTTGAATTATTTTTCTTTCCCCTTTATGTATTGTTTTGATCAAATGATGAACTAGATCACGTACATGAATTAGATCACGTAAAATAATTGTGACACATATAGCTAAATAATAATAATAATAATAATAATAATAATAAAGCTAAAGAAAATTCTATTTCGTCGCCTGTCCATATAGATAGTAGATACGAACTTCTAAGAAAATAGATTGTACCAAAATCGAAGTTCAAAATTCATTATGCTTAAGAAAGACAAGAAAGATGGATAATTACGATTAAAAAAGACATTACATCTACACCAGCCAAAATCAGTATCTCCCCTCAGTTCACTTCTTAGAAAACTTAATGTGAACGCCTTTTCCAAATCCTAAAATGGGATTTCGTGAAATCTTTGCACCCTTGATTATTGTCCACCTACATATCATTATCAAAACGAAAATGTTAAATAAGTGCTTGATATAGCTCTGGCAAAAACCTCTGCCGAAGTATTTATGTACCTATATTTGGTTACCAAGACATGGAAAAAGGTAGCCATGAACACTCTACTATACTCTGCACCTGCACATTGTCGATTTCCTCCGCCAAAAGGCATGAAATTCTTCGATATCACACGAGAATCAAGCTCCTAATTTCCCATCAAATATCACAACTAGATGATTAGCTCCGGTAAATTTGTGACTTAATAATCCTCGTAAAAATTGAAAAGAAGTATTTGAGTAAAAGGGTAAATGAAACTCAACCTTCCAACGCCACGGATTGAACTCAAGGGGATTGTGGAATGTGTTGGGACTTAACTGCAGAGCAGAAGTGACCAGCATAATGGTCCAACCAGCTGGAATAGTAAATCCTGCAAAGCATTTTGACCCAATATTTCATTCCGAATACATTATGAAGCTTTACACGAAAAAGAACATTATCTAAACAATTTGTGATTGAGAAGGGGATACCTTTTACTGGGATATCTTTCAATGCTCTACGTAATATCCCAGGTGCAACATTTCCCAGCCTAAGAGTTTCATTGATAACCTAAATATGTAACCCAGAGAGTAAAACATGTTAATTTAAGGCGTCAGAAACGCTTATTTATCAGATAATAAGGTATTAATTTTTTATGATTGTGAGACTAACTTGAAGAGTAAAAGTCATCGACTTATATTCGTCCCATGTAAGTGGAGAGTTTGGATTTTCTCTGTTTTTGAGAATTGCTTCATGCTCTGCCTGACAAATATCAATGAAGTTAACCATCATATGTGATATTAAGCACTACAAAAGTGAATGGATAATGAAAAGAACTGATGCTCGAACTTTATTCGCTTACTATCATCTCCTCCAATACTGAAGGATGCTCTGAGAGTTTTGTGAAAGTTAATGCCATTACAGCCGAAACCGACTCAAATGTCGCAAATAGGCCCCCAAAAATCAGTTGCACAATGAAGCCCTCCGTTAAGAACTTTTCTTTTTCCATGTCATTGCTAATCTGGTCTAAGAAATCCCCCCGATGCGACTCAGGTGAGGTCCGTCTCTCGTTTAGCAAATCCTTCAACATGGACATCACCTTCTTTTGGGACTGGTTTTTCATTCCAAAAGAAGACTAATAAATACACACATTGCTACAATTTTGAAGAAATAGAATATTATCAACCAAAAAAAAAAAAAAGGTATGGTATTGATACCTTTAGACATTGATGGTATGCTGTACCGGGAATATTCAAGGGAAAAGACATAAAACTTTCTATGATCCTGCTATATGCCTCACTCAAATTTTCAGGCGAGTTTTCAGCATCGTAACTGAATATCTGCTTTGCGCTAAAATCTAACACCATCTGTGTCATATTACAAGACTAACACCATGAATATTCAATAAGCCTAACTAGAGGAATTTATCAAGTGATTAACACTAAGCTTGAAACTTACAGCTGAAGAAACATGTTTAACTTCAACAGAAGCCTGAGTTGACCAAGCACTCAGACTCTTGTTGACCACTTGTTCAAGTTGAGAGAGCAGCTTTTCCTTAAGGCTCTCTGTACCAAAGTGATTGAGAAAAATGCTCCTCACATACTTGTGTAAAGCGCCAACTGCGTTGGTTCGAGATTCGCCTTCATGAGCAAAGATGTTCGAAAAGGTGTCCATATACCAGAGCTCAACCAGCCTCCCTTCTTGCTGAAAAAGGAAATTGTTGAATTCTGGATCAACTGATATAACTGCTGGTTTACCTGCAATGCTTGTTTTGAAAATAGGCCCATATCTGTAAGAAAATAAAGAGAACACACACCTAAAATTAATAATTTGGCTCAAAATTTAGAGCCAGCTTCTGCTGAATTTTCAGTTGTAAAACATTTAATCAACTATGAGACACGCACCAGATGACATGTTGAACATAACACTAGCAGACATATATGCATGTGCACATGTATGTATAAACATATTTACCTTTGAATTCTTGTTTTGATGAAGGGATGAAGGTCAAGAGAGTAACTGGGAATGATGAGAGGGAGAGTTTCTCCAATGAGAGGTAATCCCATTGAACCAGGAGGCAGAATCCCATTGCATTTCGGGTTCCTCCATTTTCTAATCCAATGGCTAAGACATATTACCAGCAACCCCACCAGGCCAAATCCAACGTTATTAATCCACATCTTAATTTGAGAGCTTGATTTACACAACTTCTCACAACCAGAATTTGTGAATGAATTTTCAGAGAGCTCTGTCAGACTGGTATATAGTTGGTGGAGAGAATTAAAAAATCAGTACATGTAAAGCCACCAACCCTGACTACATATATTTAACAAGAATATTACAAAGAAAAGTAAATCGAGTCACCAGTCAGCAGAAGCCCTGAATTTGACCGCCACATAATTCTCTCTCTCCCCCTCTCTCTCTTATTTCTACAGAAAAAGTGAAACTATATCTTTAACTAATAAAAACTTACATTTCTAAATTAACACGTCGTACACTTAAAAACTCAGAAATCTTGATATAAAAGCCAGTAAAACAGTTATCAGTTTGTTTTCTAGTTTAGGAGGATGGTAAACCGGGCCTTACAATTAGCGAACGAGAAATTCTGAAGATACTTATTTTTGGCGCTAAAGATGATGTGATGTCATTTTCAATTTTTAACGTATATACTAAAAATCAATGACCCTCCTCCGTAAGTCATTTCAATAAGAGAAACATTTTATGCATGACCCATTTTGTTAATCGTGTAATTAATAATCCAGTGAGTGAAGGAGCTATTAACTTTTTTTTTTGTATTAAAAAATGATTGAAGTCAACAAGATAAATAATTATAATAAGCTGAACACTCTCCTCATTCAACATCAGAAATTACGTGTTGGAAGAGAATGTTGATTTGTTGTTGTCCAAAGTCATTGTTTAATAGCTAAAACTCTGTCGTTTGTTTTCGTCTTCCTCTTCTTTCTTCGAAGCTAATACGTGTGTTTTGAGGTCGGAGACATAGTTAAGGAGTTTGGAAAAAAAAAAAAAAAATTGTTCTACTCAAACTCAAAGACATCATTTGTTGGAGTTTCAAGCTTGAATGAGTTTATGACGAGAAGTTAAATTAACTTTGAAGTATGGTATTCTAACAGGAAAGGAAAAAGAAAAAAAAAAATTCAACAGTACTTATAAAGTATTAGAAAGTTTGTACATAAATTAGGTTATTTTATTGAGGCTACACATCTCGACAAACTTTCTAGTAGAAAATAATTTGACCGATATAGCATCATATTATTTATTAGTATTTAAGATATATCTTTTCTTACGCTACTCATTAACTGTCACCTAAAATGTTATATAAACCATGTTATTTAATCTAGTGTGTCATGAGATTTAGTCTTTTCTTATTAAATTATCAATCATTCAAGATTCATAATTCATAAACTAACATAAAAATCCTCGTAAGAGTAAAATTAATTAAAGTACCATAAAATAAGTGAATAATTTAACAGCTGAAACGTGTATGTGTCAACAATTGCTAAGCAACTGATTTAGCAATATATTGCTCATAGTTTATAGTCAAATCTTATATTTGGTTTTGGGTAAGATTTTCGGTGGGGTTGCCATTGCCATTTTTCTTTATTTGATCATTTTTCTATGACCAAACAAAATAAAGCATGAATAACGACGATGAGTGAAATACTTTAAATATAAAACTTTTCGCTTCCCTTATAAACTATTTGGCTTAGGACCAAAACTTTGACGTTATAGATAAGGAGTAGAAAAAGTCTTGGTATCCAATTTTGAATTTTGTTCATCTGGTGAGTGAAAGTCAAAATACAGCTGATGAGACAATTCAAAGGCTAACTTTTATAAAGAGGAAGTGACGCTGCGACGAGTTGCGAGGACTAAAAACGTAGAACAGTATACAAATACACTTGTTAGTCTCAATGAGCAACCCGCCGAATCAGGGGAATTGCTTACAAGAAATATAAAGAGTTGTAGTAAATTTGTGAGACAAAAGAAACTCTAATTTTCTGGACCTCCTAGCTTAAAGACTTCTCCCGTAAGAAATGTGTTACACCCTCTGTCACGAAATATAAAGTATACAATAGGAACTAGCTGAGTAAATATGAACTGTCAGCAGCTGTTAACAACCTTTTAGCACTTTGTGAGTGTCGTATATAAATATATTATTGTAATATCAACATGTCTAATTATCAATGGTGAAAGAGAGTTACGTGGGTTGAAATTAGCCTAGCTTCTCTTAAAGAAACATATAGAAGAAGACTTTTGTATTACACAACGGAGAAATTGATCAGTTAGAAAAGGTCTGCTGTCAACTTAAGCTGTTATCTTCTACAATTCAAAACGAGGATCCAAGACTTCCGCAGGGTAGGAATTATTAGAGACTGGTAAAAGAATAAAAAATATAGCCGACTAATGTATCTTCTCTCACATGAATAAAAAATTGAACCAAATGTGAACTTCCTTTTGGATGGGTCTACTATGTCAGCATATTTAATATGCGTGGTGCAAGCCTGCAAGAGTTGAATGTAATATAAAACTCTACTACTAAATTACATTATTAGCATCATCTAAGACCACCAGATCAAAGGTCTCCAAGAAGGCGTTGATGGTGCAAAACATCTCAATAAGACTAAATGAACAGAGATAAGGGCTACAACAAACTTGTCCCTTCTGCAAGGAGTAACATGGTCAAATATAGTTGCATTTTTTCTTTTTGTATTGCTCAACAAAACATCAATTCACATGATTGAACAAAATCGAGTCAAAAGGACATTGAATTATAACTTATGGTCAAGAAAAAAACCTCTTCTGGAACGTTTATTGCAACACCGACTACAAGATCAACTCGGATTATTTCCAAAAAGGAGAAGGAAAAAGAAAAAATCACGCTTTCTGACAATGCAGAAGATAAGCTAACAATGATATAGCCGAAGAAACCATGTCAGGAAGCTGGTAATGAATAGCATGAAGTCATGACCAACATAAACACTGAACATTTTTCCCAATCCATCAGTCTAGGTTGGCAATAACAGCATCAACCACCTCTTGGGTAGTACTGCCTCCACCAAGATCTTTTGTTCTGTACTTGCCCTCTGAGATTACACGCTTCACAGCTGTCTCAAGACGATCAGCAAACGAAGGAAATTGAAGATGCCGCAGCATCATGGCTGATGACAAGAGCAATGCCACTGGATTTGCCTTCTTTTGCTCCATTAATTTTTCATTTCCAACGTTTCCAGCTGAAGCACCTTGCTCGAAAACAGCATGGTCAGGTCCCACATTCCCTGCAGTTAGGTCAACAACAGTTGGTGAGAAGCACATCACAATGGACTGAACAGTTATTTCAAGCAATCAATCTTTCTAGATGCACACTCGCTGAGATAATGTTCATGCTTGTATCTGACCATGCATATGTGGTGGGCCAAGAGTTCTATAAAAAAAAATAATACTCTCATGTAATGACCTTTATAAAACTCATTTTACGGGCTGATCTGGCAGGTGATGTGCTAGCATACGATATTCAGCTCTGACGTGCCATAGTCATTTCAAAAGTTTCACCAAAATTTGGTAAACAGACTACATAAGAAGTTTACTAAATGATCGTTTTCCTTCAATATAAAAATAGAACATATTGAATGCTTGGTTGGTACCTCCTGGCATGACACCAGTGCCTCCTGCAATACCAGCTGCTGTATTTGCCACTAAATTGCCATAAAGGTTAGGAGTCACCTGCAAAACATACGAGACAGTCAGTTCCAATCAGGACATGAAAAAAAAAAAATGGAAGGAATGGCCAAGTCTCAAACTTACATAAAAGAATATACAGCAAAGGAAAAACAAAGATAAAAAGATGGCAGTAACTCCTATTTGACGCCATGAAAATTCTGCATTACTACATCATGGTTTCCTAAAAGTGAATAAACAAGTTCCACTCAAGTTCATCATTAATAAGGATGACTTGAATTGAAGCGGCAATATTTGAACTAAAATAGTTTAGAAAGTTCACTTACCATGACGTCAAACTGCTCAGGCTTGGAAACAAGTTGCATGCAACAGTTGTCAACAATAATCTCATTGTACTTGATACTGGGATATTTTGTGGCAACCTCACGACAAGATTCCAAAAATAAACCATCTGNTTTTTCTGTTATTCAGGTAGGCATACTCAAAGGCATACTTGGCAATACGCTCTGAGCAAAACTTCGTTATCACCTAGGAAAACGACTACATGAGAGACAAAAATACTATTGGACCAAAAAAGAATTACAAGAATAATGAATGAAAACAATCGCCCAATTGCCATTCAAAAAAATGCAGGAAAAATAAAATAAGTATGAGGAAGAAAAATATGTAGCTGAATGACAAATGGAGCTGAGTACTGCTCA
Organism: Parasponia andersonii; assembly: GCA_002914805.1. NCBI lineage: Eukaryota > Viridiplantae > Streptophyta > Magnoliopsida > Rosales > Cannabaceae > Trema > Trema andersonii. Next base: position 400,164 of record JXTB01000081.1, read on the forward strand.
TGAAAACACAAATCTAGGTCGCAAATAGAGAATGAGAGAAAATCCACATCTCATTCTAGTTCAGGACACATGGAAACAATAACCAGGGACAGAAATTTTCTTTCTTATCTTGATCTTGGAAATTAATTACCCATAATTGTTCAATGTACTTCACCGTATTTATTTTCTAGTCATTAAAGTTATGTTTTGCCACAACCAATGAAAGCACTACAATCAAGTTTTCATCCCGAGCATACAGCATCCTGCCAATCATACCTATACAAAGAAGAAAACTAGATCCTTCCTTTATAGCATCTAGTTTACCTGTGCCCATTCAAGACCCCTATGAACACTAGGGAGTCTGAATGGCAAGTTGGTAGCTCAACCTTGAAACCGAAACCTTCTTAAGTGTAATAAGGTATTCAGTCAATGAAAAGCACAACAGGTAGTGATTAGTTTGAGGCAAAAAGTTTCACGCTGATTAGAGAATTGGCAACTAAACCTTAATTTCAAATGCTCCAAACACTATAAATTTAACTTGCTCCACAACACATTCTATCAAAATAACCTTTAACCATCACTAACAGAAACTTAATGCATAAACAAGCACACCTTAATTCATGGTAAAGCCCAGATTTTTCACAGAAAACAAGGCCGGGGAGGGGAAGCACAAGGACAAAATTATCCAGCTGAATAATGCTCATGGAACCACAAAACTAGGTATCCAATGAATGATACTCCACATCACGTTCTAGTTCAGAAGACATAGAAATAATAAAAGGGGAAAGAATTTTCTTCGTTATCTCAAATCTTTAGCAGTTAATTACTGGTAATTGCTCAATGTACTTCACTGTATCTAGTACTTACTTCCTAGTCTTATAGAATTATGCATTGCCACAAGCCCACAACCAAAGAAAGCACTACAATCCAGTTTTCAACCTCCAGCATACAGTACCCGTTATTTCCCATACAAAAAAGAAATCTAGATCCTTTTTCCCTCAGCATCTAATTTACCTCCGTCCATTCATGTCCCTTGTGGACACTCAGGAGTTAGGATCATGGAAAGTTAACTCAACCTTGGAACCAAAACCATTCTGGGTCTATATTTGTTCGAACAAAATGCTTGGTTAATTCCATGCGTTAACCGAAAAATCCTAAAGCATAATAAGCTATTGAACCAATGAAGAACACAACAGGAAGTAATTAGTTTGAGGCAAAAAATTTCAAGCTGATTAGAGAATTGGGCAATTATCCCTTAATCCCAAACAAACTTAACTAGCTCCATTAAATACATACGTTAAAAATAGCCCTTCATCCATCACTAACGAAAAACTCAATCCGTAAACAAGCAATCCATAATTCATTCACGGTAAAGTCCAGATTTTTCAAAACCCGGAATCGATTGACACCAAAAACCAATCAATAACCATAAGATACCAAAAGTTTTGGACCAAATTTATCATTACCTTAAGACTCTCCACCACGCCAGGAACGACCTCGTGCTCGAGCCCAGAGTACTCCCCCTCGGTGTTCTCCCTGATCACAACGATATCGACGTTATCGTGGCGCGTCGGCAACCCGGGCAGATTGAAGCAATTGACGAGCGAAGCGTACAAATCAAGCCCCCTCCTCAGCTGCACGTTGAGCGAGTTCACACCACCTCCCACCGGAGTCTTCAACCCTCCCTTGAGGCACACCTTGTTCTTCCGAATCGACTCGAGGACCTCCTCGGGGACGCGCTTCATGTCGCCATGGATCTCATACCGCTCGAAGTAGACCGGCGCGTGCATCGCCTCCATAACCTGCTCCACGCCATTGGTCACCAAGGGCCCGATGCCGTCGCCGGGGATTAGGGTTACGGGACGCGGTGCTCCGTCACCAGGGCGGGGCATGTAGGTCACGGATCGGGTGTTTGGCTCGGTTTTGGGCCCGAACGCCGCGGGCGTGGGCCGGGCCGTGAGGTTCCTGATTATCCGGAGGGCTCGACGAGCCATGGGTTGCGGAATTCGATGCTACTGGAGAGGTTAGGGATGAAAATTAGGGTTTCGATTTTTCGAACTTTCAACGGTTTCAGAGGGATCAAGAAGAAGAAGAAAGTCGCGGAGTTGACATCGAAAGC
>JXTB01000081.1:402321-439237 GCA_002914805.1 Parasponia andersonii
AAAATAGTTAATGAAAGGTGTTTGCGTCTTTTAATTTACTCATAGTATAAATATACAAAGAAAATAAAAACTAACAAGTATTGATTTATAGAAATCGTAAATACTAGATATTAATTTGCAGAATTTAAAAGTAAATATATTAATTTACAAAAATCGTAAATGTATGAATATTAATTTGTCGAATTTCAAAAAATGAGGTTATTAATTTACAAAAATTTAAAAAATAAGATATTTTTCACAAAAATAAAAATAAAAAATGAGAGTATTTTTACACAATTAACCCTTTTTGTTTCATGGATTGAGAGTCAAGAGAAATGAAAGGTTCCAAAATTTGATCGGATCCACTAGTTTCCCCGTAAGAATTTTGACCCGATTCTTTATTGAGTTAAAGAAAATAAAAATTAATAATAATTATAACTACATTCATAAGCACAATAAAATGAATAAAACAACAAAATATAAAATTACACAAACTAAACACAAGAAGCAAGGAATAGAGATAACACTTGCTTTTTCTTTTTGAGATGGACACCATTTCTTACTGTTCCATCATTTCTTAGTGAAATTAAGGGACAACAATGTTAAAACTTATAGGTGACAACAATGACAAAACTGGAGTGGAGATTGTCATTCTAATGGGGAGATGTTTAATTTTTTAGTAAAGTTCTTCATGACTGCAATATTGATGATTTGGTCTACTCTGGTGCCAAACTTACATAAGATAATCGAAGAGAAGGAACGAAGAGCATTCAAGAATGACTGGACAGATTTTTAGCCAATTCAGGTTGAAAATCTCTTTTTCCTAATTTTAGAGTTTTCAATTTGGATTTTTGGAGACACAATCATAGAGCTGTTCAGATTTTCCTGGATTTTTCTGAAGCAGAAATTAGAAGAGGTGGTAGATTGGATGGTCCTTTTAGATTTGACCTGTTTTGGTCTGAGGAAGAGTCTTGCCATGAGGTGATTAAACAAGTGTGGTCTAGTACTCCCAGTCTGAACTCCCCAGCCTCTTTTATGATTCGTTGTGCTTCAAAATTAAAGGCTTGGGGTAAAGAAAAATTCGGAAATATTCCTAGAAAGTTACAGATAGTTTGCAAGAAACTTGATAGAGCTTATTTGGGGTATAGACATATTAGTGCCTGGACTCATATCTTTTCTTTAGAGAAAGAGAGGGATAGGCTGATTTGGTTAAAAAGAAGAATATTGGCGTCAGCGGTCTAGAGTAGATTGGCTTTTAGGAGGTGACAAAAATACTACTTTTTTTCACAGAAAATCTTTGATTCGTAGGAATAAGAATTCGCTGGTTGGCTTGCAAGATGAGAGTGGATCTTGGTGCGTTGATACAGAAGATATGGTTAGGATAATTGAGCACTACTTCAATGGGCTCTTCTTGAGTAGTAATCCAACAACAGAAGCTATTAAACATGACACAAGTGGAATTGAGGTTCGGGTTTCTAATGATATGAATGCACATTTGACTTCTGATTACTCTGTTGATGAGATCGAGAGTGCTTTTTTCAGTAGTAATCCAGACAGTTTTCATGCCCTATTTTTAAGAATCCGGTGAAAGTTTCTAACTATGGTCCTATCAGTCACTATAATGTCATTTACTAAGACTATCGCCAAACAGGTTGACTATCGTCTCAGAGTACTTTTATGCCTAGTAGATTAATTACGGATAACGTCATTGTTGCTTTCGAGACTATGCACTCTATGAGGAAGAAAACTGATGGTAGGAAAGGTTGGTAAGCTTTTAAACTCGATATGAGTAAAGCTTAGGATCAAATTCAGTGGGTGTTTGTAGAGGCTATGCTCCGGGCATTGGGCTTTAATGAGTCTTGGATTGCATTTCCTCGTTGAAGTTTGCATTTATGATTAATAGGAGAGTATGTGGGAAAGTTATTTCACACAGATGCCTTCAACAAGGGTGTTTGCTTTCTCCTTACTTGTTTCTAGTTTGTGCAGAAGGTCTCTCAAGTCTCTCATCTTTCGTGTAGAGGAATGTAGATCCCTTACGAGCTTTGTTTGCTCTCGAGGTGGCCCGCGAATTACCCACCTTTTTTTCACCGATGACTGTTTGCTTTTTTGCAGGGCTACCTTGGATGAGATTAACTTCATTAAAAATATTCTGGTCCAGTATGAAGAAGCTTCGAGGCAGTCTACCAACTTCAAAACGTCAGCAATCACCTTTAGTCCTAATGTGGGGGCTAATCTATCCAGCAAGCCCTTGGTTTAGAGCTTGCTCGATCACATAACAAATATCTTGGGTTGCCAGCATTTATAGGAAAGATCAAATGATTTCGCTTCGATTAAGCATAGGGTGTCTTCCAAGCTTCAAATATGGCATGACAAATTATTTTCTGTGGGTGGTAAAGAAGTTCTCGTCAACGCAGTTGCTCAGTCCATTCCCACCTAATCGATGAGTATCTTCAAACTACATATTTCAGTTTGTTCTGAACTTCATGCACTGTGGTGGCTAGCTTCTGGTGGGGTGATACAGCTGATAAGAAACAAATGCATTGGTGGCGATGGGAGAGACTTTGCAGGGGAAAAATGGAAGGGGGTATGGGTTTCAGAGATATTGTTGCTTTTAACCAAGCTCTCCTTGCTAAACATGCGTGGAGGTTAGTTTGCAATCCTGCTTCTTTGGTTAGTCGTGTTTTAAAATACAAGTACTTCAGAATTGAGAGTTTTCTTGAAGCCAAATATGTCAGAGGCAGTAGCTCTTTTTGGCAGAGCCTTTTATAGGGAAGAAAAGCTCTTAATTTGGTCTTCGCTGGCGTCCAGGCAATGGTTCTTCTATATGGGTTTTTAAAGACCCCTGAATTCCTAGGCCTTTTTTCTTTAGGCCTATCGCTTGCCCCAGTGATCTTAACCGGAATCTTCTTGTTTCTGATCTCTTGTTGGCTCCGGATGTTTGGGATCTAAATAAATTATACTTTACCTTTTGGCCAGTTGATGTTGATGTAGTCCACAATATTCCTTTGAGTTACAGAGCTATGGATGGCAGATTGATTTGGCACTTCAGCAAGGATGGCACTTACTCTGTCAAAACTAATTACAAGGTGATTATGGAGAATAGACCCCAACGTGTTCTTCAAACTCATATGTTGTTTCTGCTTGGTGGAAAACCCTTTGGCACCTAAAGATTCCTAGCAAAGTTAAGATACACATTTGGAAGGCATTTCGTGACATTATTCCGTCTACTTTTAATCTTTCTCACCTAGGCATTCCATGTCTCAATGTTTGCCCGCGGTGTAAGGAAGCTCTTGAAACGACTATTCATGTTTTAGTGTCATGTCAAGCAGCTAAGGAGGTTTGTTGGAATAGTTGGTTTTGGCCAAAGATGCTTAATAGATCTTGGCGTTCTTTTGTTGATTGGGCGATGGAAATGAAAAATTCTTTGTCGAAAATTGATTTGGAGACCTGGTATATTTTAGCTTGGATGCTTTGGGGTGAGAAAAATGATGTGGTTCGTGGCCATCATCCCAAAACTGCTAGTCGTATCTTGGAGGATGCGGAACTATGGCTTTTGGAGTTTAAGAGCCTTTATCAACATGTTAGGTCTTCCACCTCTTCGTATTCTACCTCATTGTCCTGGGCTCTGCCTCGATTAAATGAATTGAAACTAAACGTTGATACTGCTGTTAATGATAGTGATGAAAAGATGAGAACTGGGCTGTCATTCGAGATATTGATGGTTCTGTTTATGGAGTAATTACTATTGTTCTTAGAGGATTCTCTAGTCCATATTTGGCCAAGTGTTTGGCTCTCAGAAAAGACACTATCTTTGCACTCTCAACATAATTTTGTTGTCTCGGAAGTAAAAAGTGATTCCAAGAAAGCTATCTCAACTAGTTCATGTAATGATATATTTTCAGTAAAGAGTTGTTGAAGCGGTTTCTCACCAGCCGTCCACGTGTCTCTGAACCGCTGATGCTGTATTCTCCAACTGTCCACGTGTCCTCGCTTTCCCAAAATATTCTGAACTCCAGGCAGGGTCGGAGAGGCGGGGGTGGCCACCTGCAAAGACTTTCTGATGCTTAAGTCAGTGTTTAGTCTTTGATTTTGGGTAGCAAGGATTGAGTTCTATATGAGTATATATTTGCTTCTTGCTCATAAGCTTTTTTATATATACTTCTTTTTTGTAAGCATACATGCCTCTCTCGGGAATGCACGGCTCGTATATATGTAATCCTGAGATTGTGAACCACTCGGTTCTCAATCTCAGGACTGAGTACCTTTTTCTCCAGGGATGTTTCTCAGAGATCACGGGCCGAGATTACCGTGATCACCTCTGTATCGCTGTAGCCTGATTTCCGCCGCCTCCTACGGCTTGAATCTGTCAGGGGTGAGGTTTGGTCAAATCGCCGCTTTGTCAGGACGGCTTGCCCCCCTCCCCTGAGCTCGCCTACCCAGCACCGCATTAAATGCTCTGTCTGGGTCTGGAGTTGTGAATTGCTTTCCATCGTACTTTGGCGGAAGACCCTTAGAACTTCCGACCCTCCAACTGTCGAAGTAAGGGTCGGACTGGGCCGAGCTTGCTCAGGATCAGCGATGGGCCCGGCCCTAATCTCGGATAGCCCAACGGCTGATTATGATATCACGTGTGGCCTTTAGCTAATCATTCTTGACACCTGTCGGACGGTGGGCTCCGTTGGTGATCTGTTCTGCCACTTAATCGTCCACGTGGTACATAATTTGGGAACGGATCCCACAAGAGTCATATTATTTCTGACATCATTGTTAATTGTAATATGTTGGACGATGTTATTTGTCATCATATTTCTCGGTCTAAGAATGTGGTGACTCATAACCTAGTTAGATTTATTTTAGGTCTTGATTCGAGTTCGTTTTGGCTGCACGAAGTTCCTTCTTGTGTGTCTTCTGTTGTTTTAGCAGACTCACTTAATATAGACATAAATTGAACTCGTTTCCCTTCGACAAAATACTGTCTCAAAAAAACATAACAAAAAACCATTATATGAAATATTAATTTGTTGCTTATAATGTATAAATCGGTTATGAAAGATAAACATATTCTCAAATAAATTCAGATAATTATAACGATAATAATTCTCGAAACATAGTAGTATACAGAAAAATCAATGAGCAAAGAGAACTACTATTTCTACTAGAGAGAGAGAGAGAGAAAGGGGGGTGGTGAAGGCGGTGGCATTGTAATACAGAACAGAGTTTCATAGTAAGCTTTCTTCTTTTCTTTCATGGAACTAATTTGGGAAGAACCGGTACCGGTTCCATCAAACTTCTAGCTGTAATCGTATTCTATTGTGCGTAAAATTTTGAAGAAAATCGAGCAGCAAGCTTGTAGTAAGGCTAGTGTATTTTCTGAAGTTGCTTACGCGGACATTCCAATGGAAAAAAAAAAAAAAAAAAAGCCAAACAATATCGTCATTTGCCAGCATCCATGACAATATAATTAAGCTAAGTTGAATAAAACTATACAAGTAATGACAATCAAACAGTAAGAATCACATGAGATATTAGAGATTGCGAGTATTTCCAATAACAGTATAATTCCATAGCACAAATGCTAATTTGCAACAGTACACTCACCTAAAAATGTGCAAGAAAATCTTAAAAGATAAGCTTTCAATTAGATCAAAGAACAGGAAGACGGTAAATTTTCAACCATAATTCAAAACTATCCAAAAAGCATAAAACTATGGGGGCAATTGCAAAAATCAAATGGCAATTCTTTCCAATCCTCAGTTGACAATAAGTACCATCTGAGAACCATTATACAGGCGTTACAGAACAAGGAAGGAACACATAGCCTGCATCATGAAGTGACAACGAGGCATCAAATCTTATATAATTTGCCGACGAGGGCGTCTTAAATTCAGATGGCCATCCTTCTTATCCTCAGACCATTAAATTGCAGGAATCGGATTCTTATGTAGAACATGGATTATCTTAATGTGTTGAAGCAGCAGCAGGAGCAGCACTGCCCAATCCCATTTTTTGACCCAACAGTGAAAGCTGGTCCACAAATTCCTCTCCGGTCAGTATTTCTGTTGTTCCATATATAACATGTTTGACAGGATGTTGGCGATGCACGAGCTCTTGCAGGCTCCCATATTCAACATAATTACCACCACCAATCATGAATACAATAGCTTCCTTAAAAGGTCCTTTTAAATGGCTGCTAGCAGATCCGGAGCTTGATTTGGGAGCACGAGGATCAAAAACAAGGTAAGAATCAACTTCCGGGTTTGGCTTCCCTTCCATCAAAGCGTCCACCGTTCTTGTTAATGCCAACTGCCTATCATTTGATAAAAGATTCTTCACACCTGCAGTCACGGCACTGATGGACTGCCCATAGAGTTTCTCAGCCCAATCAACAATATTGCTTCGGCTAGCTGAATTGACAGATGCCAACGGGACATTCAGTGATTTGATCTTCTTTACATACTGAAATGCACTGGTGTCAACCTCGGACTCCCTAAGGGCCGCTTCCACAGACTCCACTTCCGCCTGATTCATGCTTTCTGAAGAAATAAGATACATGATAGCAAACCTCAGCTTATCTAACTTGGTCCCTTTACCTCTAAGTACACCCAGAAGATCACTTCTATCAATTCCCCCTCTGATAATCATATCGTTCTCCTTTTTCGCATAAGAATCAAGAGACCTCTCCTTGATCTCACCCAACAACACCGTTGCAATGTTTGTGTGCTTATCAATCACCTGCTTCCGCTCAGTCAACTCCGGAAGTGAGTTCACTGCATTCATCAAATGTTTTGTGTTTCCAATCAAGTCAGTCCCATCAAACTCAGCTCCATCAGTTCCACCAGTTCTTCTATTGACATCGTCAACATCCTTCTTATACTTATTCAACTGAGTCTCAATCTCCACTGCAACTTCAGGAAATTCAAGAGACCCATTTGCCACCCAAAATGGATCTGATCTATCCAACTCAAACGATTTTGTTCCACCCTTTTCCCCTGGGACAGTTAACCTATTTAGCTTCAATCCAAGCACATCATGTACCAAAGGTCGGTACCTAAAATCATGCTGTATCCCCACAGACAACTCAAAATTCCGATCAAATATGCACAAAATCGGCCGCTGGAAAGAGCTCACAAAATTCCCACCTTCAGTAAATAAATTATTCTTGGACAACAAGTGATCACGCAGTCTCTGGTCTAATGCTGAAGCAACCATCTCCGCCGGACCTCCACGAGGACATCTAATGATTGGCACCACAGCAAGTGTGGCCAAAACACAGAACAACCCACCAACTATCTTCTCAACTATCTCCTCAATCTCCCGATCGCCTGCAGACGGATCATTTAGTTGAACATAACTGGATTTCTGCCCCAGTGAGAACAAATTATCCTCCAGTGTTACAAACTCCAAATACTGATCATGCACCTTCGAAATCCGACTAATTGAATCCGAATTCAGAGTCCCCGAAGCTAGATCCTCGAGAAGCGGGCGAGGAATGGAAGATGAGAAATTAAGGTGGAAGGTATCATAGAGTGATCTAGAGGCATCAGCAATGATTCTCTGGACATTGGCCGAACTGGGCTGAACAAAGTAGACAGCAGGAACATCGAGAACCGGTTTGCGATCCTTGTCGATGAGAAAGTAAAGGGTCACACCATGTTTACGAAGATCCTTAACATGAATCAATGGCGATAAGATATTTTGGCAAAACTTGTCATAGATCAAGATCTTGTAAACCTCTTCGTTGGCTGTACCCGATGGGTTCACGGGCTGGTTCATATTCAATATACGAATAATACATTCTGAATCCAAAATTTCACAAAATCAGATTCAACGTCTTACATAGACGAAATTTAGAACCAATTCACTCACAAGAACTTAAAACACAATACATGTATATACATATAGATATATAATAGTCTTCTACCACTCTAGATCGTTAAAATTTCATCTTTGAGTCGTTAATTGACATGAATTTACGAAAAATGTTACAGGATTTTAGGTTTTAAGTTCTGAGATTTCATTTCAGAGATAAATATCAAGATCAGAGAAAGACCGAGAGAAAGATTTGAAGTACCTGTTTGCCTTTGACGAAGATTGAGAGCCATTGCCTCAAATCTGAGATCTTGAACTCAGAAGTTACGAGCTCAATCGAAGCAGAAGAAGAAGTTTTTGAGAGCACTGAAAATTTTGGGGAGAAGAAGAAGCCTCTGAAGATCGAATCGAACACGGAGCGGGGCACAGATGTAATAAAAGAGAAAATTTAACGTTTAGTTTCCTGTGCGGCCGGTTTCTCTTGAATATAATGTATTCCCGACTAATGTACGGCCACGTGTGTGAAAGGAATTAATTATTTGCTGTTGACTCATAGAGTTGACCCAAGGACTATTTTTTGCAATATCATTGGCTAGCAGACGTACCTTTGGTTGATATCTGACCAATCAGAGAATAAGATCACGGTTCGTATATATTACGCGAAACTAGAGCGAGGCAAGCAAAACGTTCTTAAGAGCGTTCCAAACGAGAGGGTGTGTGGTGTGGTGTGGTGTGGTGTGGCGTACGGAAATGGAGTCGACGACGTCATTTTTGAGAAACGGATACTGGGTTCTCAGGCACGGCAAGAGCATTCCAAACGAGAAAGGCCTCATCGTTTCATCTCTGGTCTGTTTATATATATATATATATAAATATATATATATTTTTTTTTACGACATCTTTATATTTATATATACTTACATTTGTTTCAAATTTTGGTCATCACATGTTTAACGATTGAGAACGTACTCCCAGGAAAATGGGACGTGCCCAGAATATGAATTGGCATCGGAAGGTGTAAACCAGGCACAATTGGCTGGACAATTGTTCCAAGAGGTACTTATAAAATTTCGGTCCTATGTTCAAGCGATATTTCATTCCCTTTTATTTATTTATTTATTTTTTTGTTATATAGAAAATATATACATATATATATACAAATCTGGGTTTGTTAGTTGTTGCAATTTCATTGGTTTAAATTATGTGAATATTGTTTAGAACTTACTTATTTCTGCTAAAGATTGATTTGTCGTTGGTTTCAGTTTAATTTTTTTGTCGTGCGGTTGTTAATTAACTGAAACATACTAAAAGGTATTAAAGGTATTAGTAGCGTTTAGCACCAGTTATGTATTTATAGCTGTGAGATCTGTCTTTTTGGTACTTGGTGCTTAGCGGGATAGGTGATCATAGTGCTATTCTAATTAGCTAGTGGCTAGGAAATGAGAAAATTGAGGTGGGAAAACTTGTTTGTTAAGATAAAGAAATGGGTTGTTTAGATATTTCTTATGTTGTATGAGTAGTGAGTATCAGGACTCATTTTTCTGATACTTCAACTGGTGGCTTTTACGATTTAGAAATGTGGTTCATTTATTTTGTGAGCTGACTGTGTTGTGTTACATTTGCAGGAACTCGAGGAAAATAACATTCCACTTGAAAACGTCCGCATTTGTTACTCGCCATTTTCAAGAACAACTCACACTGCTAAAGTAGTTGCTTCTGTTCTCAACATTCCGTTCGAAGGCGCTCAATGTAAGGTAAGCCATTTCACCCCTTTGAAGAAATTTACTTTCTAGAGGTAGTAGTAATGTTTGCTTAATGACATAGAAGGTGTACTCCTTTATCCTCTGGCTAACTATTTTACCCAGAATATATATTCAGCTTGAGACCTCAGTCAGTTTCAATTAACTTCACTATGATTACGAAACTATATTTCGATGGACAGGTTATAGAAGATCTTAGGGAGCGTTACTTTGGTCCTTCATTCGAACTTAAGTCACATGACAAGGTAAGAAGAAACAGATTGTGGGGTTTAAGTCTGTTTTCATCTGAACTTTTTTTACTAGAATGCTGAAGTTCATTTAAAATTTGGATTAAGTTTGCAGTTTTTTCCATCTTTAATAGAACAAGTGCTAGTCATGATCTTTTGTAGTGCCATATAAAAATTCAGATCTTTTTTTATTTAACAGTATGCAGAGATATGGGCACTTGATGAAAAGGACCCATTTTTGAGGCCAGAAGGTGGAGAAAGTGTTGATGATGTTGTGGCTAGACTCACAAGGGCTATTGCAACCATAGAGGCACAGTTTCAGGGGTAAATTAGTCATCTCGTCTTGGCATCTTCAAATGCTTAAAATTTGAACATTAAGCTACCAAATATGTGGTCTGAGAATCTGAATGGATTTATGGAATTTTCTGTTTTAATCAAATGCTTTTACCCATCCAAGCCTTCTTTTCTCTTGCCTTGATTTATAAACATAGCATCATTTGCCTAAATTCTGAGTACCGTTGTAATAACAAAGTGCTAGCTTTTTATTTTAGTCATTCTTGATGATTTTGTAGGTGCACAATATTGGTTGTCAGCCATGGTGATCCTCTTCAAATCCTTCAAACAATTCTTAATGCAGCCAAGCAACAGACAGGACCTGATTGCGATGACTTGGAATCAAGAATTCAAGCAGTTAGAACCCCTCCCATCTTGTCACAGCACCGGAAATTTGCTCTGCTTACTGGGGAGCTCCGAGCAGTTATACATGACTAAAGCTGCTTCACTGATGAAAAGCCGAAGCTTGCTTAGTTGAAGAATTGTTTCACCAATCTCATACTTGATTTTCCGGGGAAAATTTGCCAGCTCAGCTGGTTAGTGACATTGCTAATAAAGACTAAGTTACAATAACGCATAACATGCTGCAAATTCATGGCATTCTGTTGTTAGCTTATACTAACTATTATACAAGACATTCAAGCAAAAGAAAAGGCCTATTGAAAGCACAAAGCTTATGAAGAGAAATGCTTGGTTGAAATTTCATTTCTCCCAAGGACAATTCATTGGTTTCTATGTCTAACATCTGAAGATCTTTCTGAAAAGATTAAAAGTAAGAAGTACCCGTGGAAAAAATCTAAAGCACCCAACAAGAATTGTTCTTATCACTCTATAAACAAGACCCTGATTTATAGGGAAGTTCTGTACAGGAAATTTCAGGAACCCATCATTATTGTAGTAACAAATATGTCACCAGCCCCAGTGCAGAGAACCTTATCATCATTACAGCAGAGAGGGATGCAGATCAAAAGCCACAGCACCTAATCCTAAAGACAGTTGCATTAGTAAACACATGCTAAGCTGCCTCCTTCCCATGTGTGGAAAATCACTGAACCATCACCAAATCCTAATGACACATATGCCTCCAGCTCCAGCATTTGAATCTTCATTATCCAATACCATGATTTCGACTCCCAACTTATCTTTCGCAGGCCATCGACAGCCTCTAATCAGATACCCACCGTAGCTTTGGTCGCTGCTGCTCCCTTCCCTGCTTTCTACGGTAGTAAATCCTTGTTTTGGCGATGCCTCTCTTCCCTACAGGATCATCCATTCCATGCAGGAGGTGATGCAATGCAACTGTCATCCTGGTTCTTTTTCCCGTGTCGTGTCTCATAATGTTGTCGCAGATCTGATGTAAATTTCTCATTGAACCTCATGTTCCCCTTCTCAATTGGCTTCACTGCTTGGGTTACTGTGAACTTAACATCATTCACAATCAGTAATAGAGACACACAATACACTCAACAAGAAGTCTAAAAAAATGAGAGAACTCAGCAACTCTCATTTGGTTATTTTCGCTGCAAGCTTTATGCATCTAACTTAAAAGAAAAGAAAGAAAAACTAGCCCTACATGCTGGAACAAGTTCAAAGTCTTTCATCCTTAGTAATACAGATCGAAACTTACATATTAGTATATTACCAATCGCCCTAAAATATGTCACACTATATTGATGATATATTGAACGAAAGTTTCACTTTTGAAAATATTTTGTGAGACGTGAACTAAGCAGGGTATATAAGGACAGAACTTGAAATATTTTTGCGCACATGCGTAAACACCTTTGAGATATATTTATTTGCATTCAAAGACACGTCAGAAAGCGGTGTGCGTATATTATTGTTACATGCAATACAGCAAAGCCAATTCCTCATTGAAAAAGATTGAGAGCCATTGCCCCAAATCTGAGATCTTGGACTATTATTAAGAAGTTACTATCTAACTCGGGGAGCAGATCAGTCAGGGTTACGGCCCGGAAAATGATGTCAACGACGTCGTTTTTAAGAAACAGATGCTGGGTTCTCAGGCACGGCAAGAGCATTCCAAACGAAAAAGGCCCTATTGTTTCATCTATGGTCTTTTTATCTGTATCTTTTTGCTACATTTAAATATATATATATATATATATATATATATATATATGTTACAATTGATTTTAGTTTGGTTATTTAACGATTGACAATATGTGTTGGATATATCTGTTTTAGTATATAGTGCTAAGCACCATAGGTGCGGATAGCACTTTTTTAACTAGCTAATAATAGGAAATGGGAAAATTGTGGAAAAACTTGTCTTAATGAGATACAGCAATGGCTTTTGGATAGTTCTTATGGGGCATGAGTTGTGAGTATCAGGATTCATATCTCTGATACTTTTTTTTTTTCTATGAACATATTTCTAATACTTCGACTGATTGGCTTTCATGATTTAGAAATATGGTTCTTTTCTTTTGTGGGCTGGTGATGTTGTGTTACAATTGCAGGAACTCAAGGAAAATAACATTCCACTTGAAAAGGTTCGCATATGTTACTCTCCATTTTCAAGAACTACTCACACTGCTGAAGTAGTTGCATCTGTACTGAACATACCATTCGAAGGTGCTCAATGTAAGGTAAGCCATTCCAACCCGTTGAAGAAAGTTACCTTCTAGAGGTACCAGTAATCTTTGCTTAATGAGAAAGTAGTTTTGCTCCATTATCCGAGCAGTGATCATTCAATTTTATTTTGATGGACAGGTTATGGAAGATCTTAGGGAGCGATATTTTGGTCCTTCATTCGAACTTGAGCCACATGACAAGGTAAGAAACAAGACAGATTTTGGAGTACAAGTTCATCTCATTTGGACTCTCCCATTAGAATGATAAGTTCATTCAAAATTTGGATCAAGTTTGCAGCATTTTCCATCTTTAATAAAACATGTACCTAATCTGTGATCTTATTCAGCGCCAAAATAACAATACAGGTCTTTTATTGAACAGTTTGCACAAGAAATATGTGCGCTTCATGAGAAGGACCCATCCACGAGGCCAGAAGGTGGAGAAAGCGTTTATGATATCGTGGCTAGACTCATAAGGGCTTTGGCAACCATAGAGGCACAGTCTAAGGGGTAAATCAGTCATCTCGTTTTGGCATCTTCAACTTCAAGTGCATAAAATTTCAACATGAAACTTCTAATACATGCTGTGAAAGTCAAGAGTGTATTGATTCAATAGTGTTCTAGTCAAACGCTTTCATTCATCCTAGCATTATCTTCTCTCAAGTCTCACCTTAGCTTATAAAAATAGCATCATTTGACAATTCTGAGTACTGTTGTAGAAATAGTCTCATCTTGTCATCGTGGTAATAGTAGCACACGATTTTTGCAGGTGCACAATATTGATTGTAAGCCATGGTGACCCTCTTCAAATTCTTCAAACAACTGTACACGCAGCCAAGCAACACACAGGAACCGGTTGTGATGACTTGGAATCAAGAATTCAAGCAATTAGAACCCCTCCCATCTTGTCACAGCACTGGAAATTTGCTCTGCTTACTGGAGAGCTCTGGTCAGTCATATGAAACTAAAGCTGCTTCATGAGTGAAAAACCATGGACTGCTTCAAAGAAGAATTGTTTCTCCAATCCCAATATATTTTCCTGGGAAAATTTGCCAGCTCAGCTGTTTAGTGAGATGTTAATTGAGGCTACTGTTACATTAATGATTAACACACTGCAAATTCATGACATTCCACTGTTAGCTTATGCCAACTACTCTACATGTGACATTCAAGGGAAAGAAATTGTCTGTTGAAGCACAAAGCTAGTGAATAAATAATTGGTCGACATTTCAATCCCGACAGACAATGTAGTGATTTTTACATCCCACATTGGAACATCTATTCAAAAGATTAAATATTTGGAGAAAATCTCTCGAGCAAGCGAGAAAAACTGGTTTTTTGCCCTCTATAAACAAGACACTGTCCCGGACTCATAGGGAAGTTCTGTACAGAAAATTTTACAAGATCACAATAGTAATACATATTTCACCAGCCCCCGTGCAGTGAACCTTATCATCATTACAGCCGAGAAATTCAGATCAAAAGCCACAGCACCCAGTGAAGCCCACTGTTGCATTAGTAAAACATGCTAAGCTGCCTTCGGCCAATTGTGGCAAATCACTGAAACATGATCAAATGCCGAAGATACGCCTCCGGCATTTGAATCCTCATAATCTGATGTCATGATTTCAACTCCCAACTAATCTTTCGTAAGCCATCTACGGCCTCTAATCTGGTACCCACCATAGCTTTGGTCGCTGCTGCTCTCTCCCCCACTTTCTGCACTAGTATATCCTGATTTTCGGCGGTGCTTCTTTCCCCTAGAAACCCCACTATCGCTAATGCTCCCATTCAACAGAGGGTCATCTATTCCACGGATCACCCTCCGTGCAGGAGGTGATGCGAGGCAACTGTCATCCTTGGTTCTTCTTTTTTCCTTGTCGTGTCTCTTAATGTTTTCGGAGATCTTATGTAATTTCTCATTGAACTTTGTGATCCCCTTCTCAACTGGCTCCACTGCTTGAGTTACTGTGAACTTCACGTCATTCACAATCTGTAATAGAGGCAGTACATTCAACAAGTCTAAAATAAACCAGCTATTTCACATGGTTACTTTTGCTCCAACTTCAAGAAAGAAAAGATAGCCCAGATGCCAAAAGAAATCCAAAGTTTCACCATTAGCTATACAGAGAGAAACTTACATATTCCCCACCACCAATAAAAACATCCCGAACACTTTCTCTGATAGTCATACCACTCTTGGCATCAGTATCAGAAGTAGGAAGGCGAAGCTTTGTTGGGCGTTCGCTGTCCCTAACCTCATCAGGATCTAAAGGACCATCAACAGATGCATAGTCTCCTAGAACTGCAACACTTCCAGGGAAGCGTTCTCCCATTAGCTCATATGGTTTTGCAGGAAACACGTACAGGTGAACAACAGAGGCAACGCACATCTGTACAGGATAAACACATAAATATATTAAATTAGTATACTCAAAAAAACTCTCTTATTACAAGAATTCTGGAGCTCCTGAACTAAGCAGGGTCTACAGCTATAAAGGACAGAAATAGAAACATTTTTTGCAAACACACCCAAACAACCTTTAGATATGTATTGCATTCAAAGACACGTCAGAAAAGGGTGGATAAGATACAGCAAGCAAATTCCTCATCTGTGTTAATTAATAATATGCAAGACCACATCTAACCTCTATACAAATGATGAAGTGTGCTTGCTCATCTGTGTTAATTAATAATATGCAAGACCACATCTAACCTCTATACAAATGATGAAGTCTTGTACGCTTGACTTTAATTGTAAGCCTTGAGCAATTGGACTTTTGAACAAACCGAGGGCATAGAGAACAGCGATTGCCACACCTTGCCACCAGGTCAAAAACACAATTGATTTAAAAGTCAGAAACTTGTACAATGGTTTTATATGAGCTAATTCATCCTTTGTAACAGTATAGAATTGAACTAGACAGTATAACGCCCATGACTGACTGAAATTCAGGACAACTGCGATATACGGGTACCTGCATATAAGAACAGGGCTATAACCATTAGGTTCTTCTTACAAGTTAGATGTCATTACCAATTTTTCCCAACTTTAAAAGTGAGAATGGCAAGATCAAAAGGACTTCTAACATGAAAGTAAAATGGAAATACATAAGCATCATAAAACAGAATATATACCCCCAATAACTGAAAACGAAAATGTGAATCATTTTCTTTAATTCTTTTCCAACCACAATAGTAGAATATATAAAAACTCAATGTTGCCACAAAGGACAAAACAAAATTCCCAAGATTTTCTCTACATTTGTTTAATATATCTTACCCACATCTCCATTTAAATTCTCCTTCACAATATGCACCAAAGGCTTCAAGAACTACAGCTAAGATAGCACTTAGAGTCTTGATTAACATCTGTCAGATGAAAGAATGTATATAAAATCAATACACTTCCATATGAAGTGGATAATAACTTGGAAAACAACACTAGAAAGTAAAACAAATTTTCAGAGTGATAGCAAACATACATACTGAACAATTCCAAATTTGATAATCTGGTAAAACCATTGGCCAAGTTTCCATGGTTTTAGGATGTAGTTCATTGGAAAAGGATGATTCACAGTTCCCTTTTCCACACTGTGCTCTAATAGAGGAGTCTTAGAACTGGCACGTCCTTGTCTTTCCATAAATTCTATAGTCCTCTCCTCCCCACCTTAAAAACCAAAAAGAAGATAAAGTGAGATTTATATAGGTAGGTTTAATCATAAATTTTAACCAGAAAAATGTAGCAGCAGTCCAAGTTAAATCACCCAAATACCATTAACAAATGAAGATAAAGGACAATTCAACATAAATATTGCATGATGGTCATGAAAAGGTATCACTATAGCAGCATTAGACTGACACTAGAATCAAAAAGGAATTCCGCCTTATTTGTGTTTATGAAAAGCAAAATCACCCCTTTCAACCCTCTTAAATCTGTCAATGGTGATTTAAAAATGTTGAGATTAACAGTCAGTCAGTTAATGTTTGAACATATTGTTGCTTTTCAGAAACCATCTTT
Source organism: Parasponia andersonii (assembly GCA_002914805.1). Taxonomy (NCBI): domain Eukaryota; kingdom Viridiplantae; phylum Streptophyta; class Magnoliopsida; order Rosales; family Cannabaceae; genus Trema; species Trema andersonii. The sequence goes on from JXTB01000081.1 coordinate 419,048, forward strand.
TATCAGTATTTTAATAAAATCCAAGATGCAACTATCAATGTAACAAACCCACACACTAATTTGCTACTGAAAAAAAATCGTTTTTGAAAGATGAATTTTTCAATATCAACAAAGATCCTGAGAAGTACATACCCAAACAAGCAACGAGATATCTTCCAAAGCAATACATGGCAAAGGATTCATAACAATCCCGAAGTATCTCACAATCAACACTAATGGATGGGTCCACCAAAGACACGAACTGTTGATATAAACCAAGTTAGAAACACTGAAAACAACATATAAGCAAGAAGGTAGGTGGAATCAAACTGCGTTATAGTCATTCATCTGACATAAGCGGGAATAAAATCAACAATATTAAATACAGAAAATTAAAACTAAAATGAACAGAAAACTACTTATTATTTTTACAATCAAACAAAACCAGGACGAACTCTATGAATTAAACATGTCTGATAAACAATTAGCTGAACCTCCAACTAAAACCTATGTAATACTCGATGTAGAGTAAAATGATTTATGCTATACTTTCAAACCCTTTCTATAAATTATTAGGGTAATTTCAAGCCATTCAATAACCAATCTACAAAGCAACATAAGGATGAAATATGATTATAGATGAGTCAAAGCTAAACACACAGCAATAATAGTCGAAATCCAAAGAAAATAAAAATAATAAATAATAAATAAATAAAAGAAAACCGACTCTAAAGGAAAGAACACTATTTATGATAAAATTCAGCTAACCAAAATATATAAAATGTTAGGTAAGGATTCACAATGCAAATAAGGGGAAGATGCATCTGCTCACCATAAAAAGATCTTGAGCACAAAAAGTTCTTATAAGATCATATTAGTGTAATTTCATAAAGTTTTGTAATTGAACTTACGGATTCTATTGCATAGCAAGGAACCATGAGGATGACTCCAATCAAAAATTTTTGTTCCTGAGTTTTGGGGACAGAACAAAATGGAATATTATTATTTTTAAAAAGGAGAAAAGAAAAGAAAAGAAAAACTAAGAATGTGTTCGTTATATACCTCAGGATTCTTGTATGAAGAAAGGTGCTCAAACAAAAGGTAAATAGAAAGGGTCAGAGTGACAAATACAAAGACACCAGCAACTAAACTTGCCCATGTAGGAGGCGAGTAGTCCAACTCGATAAAAAGATTGAAATCAGCTATGATCCTCATCAGCTAACTAAAACTTCACACTGTGCAATATTTACAACTAGGCCAGCATAATGGGATTAAATTCCCAACTGAGAGCACTGGATGGAGAATCAAGACAGGCGAAAACATATGAACCTGTTCACATACATGATGAATAATTATCAATTATCATCCCATCGAATATATCTGATAAATCCAATAAACAGATTGATAAATATAGACAAAGGGAACATAATCCTATCCCACAACACAAATTTACCCTCCAGAGCAAAACAATGGCATCACAGACTGTTGCAATCAGTATTATTCAAAATCCTAAATTCATAGAACCCAAAAAAAATTCATGAGAACCAACAAACAGTAGGTGCCCATAAAAACTTTCAACTCAATGTGAAGCACCCATAATTTATCAGATATAGCATAACTCAGAAACCCAATTTAAAAATTAAAAGGAAAAAAAAAAACAAAAAAAAAGCAAAAAATATTGAAAGAGGGAAAAAAATAAAAAAAAAAACAAAATAAAATGAAAAAAGAATAAAAAAAATTGAAATGCTGGGTCTCGAAACCGTATAGTAAAAGAAAATCTGCACGACATGAACTAGTAAGACAACACATTCTTTAACGTATATATGNCAAATGCCAAAGAGAGTTGTCAGAGATTTAATGATTTACTACCTGAAAATCTCCACGCTGGGTTCAGTATATGGATTATAAGCAGGCTTGAAACGAAGCGTTGACATGCTAGATGACATAAGATAAGATAGTGAAGAATTTAAGCTTGCGTGGGGGGAAAGAAATTCAGGACTGATGCTGCGGCAGAGTAACATATTATGAAATCACGAAAATCAAACATATTATGTATTTGCTCAAACAATTCCAGTATATTTACCCAGACGGGAGAAAAAATAATGCAAGAATCCTATCAAGTCACCAAGTGTAAGCCTTCGATCACATACCAGGCCTAAAAAAAAAAAAAAAAAAGGATCGAAACAGATTGAAACCCATTTCTCTCCGTTGACTACCCACATAGATGATTTGGACTTTGATTTCACATATGCTTATCTGGGTTTGCAAAATTGTAAAAACTAAAGTTCTAGTAACCCAAAAACTGACTTAAAAACTTAAGCACGAATCGATTATGGAAAAAGTATCTATAAGAGAAGTAAAGAAATTATGAAAAATTAACAAAATTTTCCGGTGGTTTACCATCAACCAAACAGAACCCGGAAAGCAAAATTGTATAATAAATCGATCGTCTCAGCTACACAATTAAAGTGATGGCGCCAAAGCCAAAGAGAGAGGTTCGTTCCCAGTTGAATTAAATAAACCCTAGAAATCAGATACTCAACGCTCTCCGCGGATAGGACATCTGAAGCTCCCTCAGAATGGGACACAGCACGTGAACGGGAAACACGTGCTATAATTTCGATATGTTCTTGTTTTTGAAGGTTATTCTTCCACCCACCAATACCATAATCATTTGGTCGACGTAATGTGAGTAACGATTTTTTTTTTTTTTTTGGAACAAAAGAAAATAATACTATTAAACTTTTTTAGACACAACCACGGCTATAAGAGATCCGTCGTGCTCAATACAACATGATACGATTCCAATTAATAAGCGGACATTACATAAATATAAGTATAAATATAATTAATAAAGTAGGTCTCGCTTTATCGCAAATTCTGATTGGTGGTTTTAATCTGAGTTGAATTGTTTAATTACATTTAAACGGTGATTTGACTGCGGTCGAACATTTTTGGCTACCAATTGAAAAACTATCAAAATAATCAAGAAAAACGGTCAAATAAATTCAACCACAGTCGAAATTTTTTGAACAAAGTCGAGTGGAAGCGTTACCGTGGGAGTCAAAATCGGGACCAGTAATAGTGATTAAAGTAGTTTAAAGTTTATTAAAGAAATAGGAAATCTAAATAATTTTACACATATGACATCAAAATAGGATTAGTTTTGAAAATATTAACGAGTAAGTCTTATTTTTTATCACAAAGATTTAATAAACTCCCTAAATGTAAATTCTTATAATTATAATTAATAAATATAGTCCTACGTAAGTGTAATTATAATTAACCAGCATACATCATCTGGTATTAGATTATATTTGAAGTCCTAACAAAGTTCATCAAAGAGGGTTCCTACAATGAAATTCAAGAAAAATAAAAAAAAGAAAGGGGGAAGTCATCCGAGTTTATTATTTGGACTATTTCCTTCTTAAAACAAAAAAAAATAAAGTATGATATTTAGAATAGTTATTTATAATTTGGCATTGTCATTTTTTACTCAATTTGAAAGTTAGTTTTAAAATATGGATAGACTAAAAATTCATTTTTGAATATGATATCTTCGTCTTAAAAGAATTTTTGAACCCAATTATATCCCATTCAAAAGGTAGTACGTTCCATAAAATGGATATATCCAATATTATTGAAAGGACTTGTGATTTGTTCCATAAAATGTATATATCCAATATTATTGAAAGGACTTGTGATTTCTAGCGTGTTACTTATATTATTGAAATGTAGAATTTATTAAGCTTCTAAACGTAAATATTGGAATCAGTGTATAGTTAGATTTATCAAATTTGTTAAGAAAGAAAATGACGACATTTATCCTCATTCCTAGTTGAATTCAAAGTTGAGGATATTTCATCGCCAGTCAAACTTGTTCAATTCTAATCCGATATATATTCGATGGAGTATGTTATAGACAAAACTAGATAGATGACCAACTTTTTATAATGATTTAAATAGATATTCATATTTTAAAAATTATAGTTAAACATCTATTAATTTTTAAAGTTTTAGTTGTAGAATATGTTGTATTTCTATTTTCACTATTAAGTGAATCAAACATTTAACTACAAACATTTAAATTTAGTCATATACTGAGTTTTGGACTAAGAAAATAGTCAAATAGTTAATCAACTCGTTCTAATCCAATCAAACACAATTTAGTTAAGTATTATGTCTTTGGTTTTTCATCCCATCAAAATTGACAAGGAGGGTAATTTCTTAATAAGATTTATTAAATGATTAAAGGGATAATAACATTAAAAAAAAAAAAAACAAATCCACTATTTTTAGCCTTTTAGGGAAAAAATGACGACTTTTCACTAATATCATATAAAACTTATCTATTTGTATTATTAAATCAAATCTCGCAAGATTCATTTATATAGTTAAAATTAGAATTTAAAATTATTGCAAAAACATTTTTATTCTTTAAAAATACCTATTGGAATCTATAGAAATAGCTAGAAGATTACCATATAGACCGAAAAATAATATCTCTTAGGAATCCAACATAAATAGTTTTCAAATACACAATTTCTTTTTTAATTCTACTATCTGATTTCAAAAGTTAAAAATATTTATTTTCAACAATTTTAACTCCAATATTAACTATACATGTATATTAGGTGAATTTTGATAGCAAAATACAAATAAAAGATTTTATTTGATATTAGTGAAATTGCACGAGTTTTTTTTTTTTATAAAAAGTTGAAAGTCATGGATTTCTCTTAATATTATCCCAATAATTAAATAAGTGCCGAAGGGGTATTAGTAGGCCTTTTAGTGTTAATCCTCATTATAATTATTATGACTAGATATGTAAGTGTCTATGAAAGAATAAGAATTTTTATTGTGATAGGTATTTATTTTTTTCTTGTTTTTTTTGTCTCAACACATAAAAGTAGAGATGTCAATGTGGACCGAGCTTTGTGGGTTAACTCACATTTCGAAGAAAAAGTACAGTACTGTTTTGACCCGTTAAATATAGTAGGGATCGGGTTGAGCCTCAACAATAGGCCCACAGGGCCTAATCCATATTTCTGTCGGTCCACATTTAGTCATTTTATATATAATTTTACACATATTTCTTAATTAAAATTTTAAAAAATCTTAATTAAATATTTTTAGTTATATGCTTTTAATATTATTTATTTATTTATTTATTTTCTTTTTAATTTATTCAAATTTTGAAAAAATATAAATGAGTTTTAAGCCTATATTTTAGCCCACATAAACATATATTTGATATTTAAAGCATATAATAATAACGAAATTAGGCCTACATAAGCATGACCCACTTAGGACAGACTCACTTAAGCTCACACAAAATATGGATTGGACTTATGGTCCGTACCGAACCTTTTAATAAGAATATGGGCCGATTCAACCCATATTTTAAATAAGCTAGACCTAAACTCGATATAAAACTCGTATGGACTTATCAAATACCCGACTCATTTTACATTTCTCTACGAAGAACTTTTATTTCTAAAATACTTATGCACAACTTAAGTGCTTAGAAAAACTAACAACCACTCTTTCCATGTGTGAAGGGGAGAAAGCAAAAGTCAAACCAACTGTCCTAATTATATCTATTATTATTATACATATTTTTATAGAGCTACAAATGTTTTCAAAACGAACAATTATTATCATTTTATTATATTATCGTAAGTACAAATCTCTCATTAATTATAGTAGTATAAAAATGTAGCTAGTACAAAATGACATTGTTTATGTGTTGAAAGTTTGAGGAAGTTTTAGTAAACGACTTGTCATTTAATTAAATAGTGCTATTGGTTAGAGATATCATGTTGTTTCTGATTTTTTTTTTTTTGTTTTAGTTTCTCTGTCATTTCTGATTTAAAAGCAACTATTCTAATCTTGAAATGTTTGTAAGAAGTTTGAAACATATGTTTGTGATAGTAAAAGTATGTCCTTATTTGGTTCATGGAGAAATAAAATAATCGTTTATTGATTGAACATCAGTTGAGTTAGACAGGTTAATCCGCTTGTCTATTCAATTTCAGGTTGCATTTTTGCAACCCAAAAGTCACCCAATTTTAGAATTTTAAATTTACAATCCAACGAATAATTTAGTTAGGTTAGTCTGGTTAACCAGACTTAGTGTTTATCAGAATAATTTTAATGTTTTTCTTTTACCTTTTTTTCCTAATTTTTTGACTTTTATATAATATATATTTAAAAATAAATTTTCAAAAATAGAATAAATCCTATTCGGTCGAGTTGGATTACATTGGGCGGGTTGTCAAAACTGTCCAATCCAACCATTGTAACTTCAAGTTAGCATATATTAACCCGAATTCAACTCGGGTTACCTTTTAATTAAGTTGGTCGGATTATTCAGGCTGGTCGGATTAAAAAGTTTTTTTATACACCCTTAATCGTCTATTTGAAAGAGACGTCATTTAAGAACAGGACGATAAGTAGTTTGTAATCGAAATTTGATGTTGTCTACAAACTAAACAATACCTCGTCTTAATGTAAGAGAGTCCTTGATATCATCCCTGCCAAACACGCAGTTTTCATTTTAGCATTAAAAATTAGGATAAATGACTAAATTGGTTTCTAAACTATGAGAAAATCTCATTTTAGTCCTTAAATTTTAAATTGTGTTATTTTGGTCCTTAAACTATTAAAAAAATATCATTTTAGTCCTTTTTTGTTATATATTTTGTTTTATTCTCAATAGAATGAGCATATAAGATACCTTTGTACTTATTACATATCTAGAAATATAATCTAGCATTATAAAGAGATTAGATCATGAATTGAATTAGTTTAAAAATGTCTGGTTGAACAAAAATTAGTTGCACACTAGAAAAGAATGCAACGTAAAACTATCCAAAATGCAATATTTTGTTAAAATCACTGATACAGAATGAGAAGTGCAACTCACGTGCTCGTTCTGATAAGAATCAAATAAACTGTATAGCAAAAAAGACTAAAATGAAACATTTTTAATAGTTTAAGGACCAAAGTGAGACATTCTCTTTAGTTAAGAACTAATCGAGTCATTTATCCTAAAACTTATGATAGTTATGCTGCATAAGAAAACAACATTCCTCACACTTATTTTTGAAAATACGATTTTTTTTTCCCTTCTATTTCATAAATTGAAACAAGACTTGCAAAAAAGAAGCTACTAGTTCAGGAACCAAAGGAACAGTTTAACTCAACAGCAAACATAAATCTCCATACATCAATAATTTACTCAGTTCAGTGGGGTATACAGAATCAATCTACACTATTGGCAGTCACCGAAGACCTGATAAAATGATGATGATTTCATATCCTACAATTGGCAGCTGGACAAAAGAAAAGGATATCAACATGATGATTTATGTTGAAATTCATAAAACATAAGTCAGCAAATATTTTCATGTGTGCAATTAGGAGTTTGCTGTAAAGAAAAGTACTCACTGCAATAAACAAATTGGTTGAGATCAAGGGTCACCCGGCCTTGCTTAGCAGTGTCAAATGAATCAAACAGATTACTGCAACAAACAATATGACAACAGAAACTGAGTAAGCCTCCTTTTGCACATCAGGTCTATAGTTCAAGAATATGACCATTTTGAACTGGTTTAGATGCTAAATCATAAATTTTCAGGCACTTCACTTGAAGCTAAATGCCATTAAAAGTGCGAGTGTGGATCTAGATACGTCTATAATAGTACAAGACAATGCTGAGACACATCAACTCTGTGCTCAAATTTCATTCCAATCAGATACACCATTTCAGAGAGAAAAGCACATAATTTCTATGAATTTGAAATAAGCTTACCGAGCTGACTGCAAAAATATACATAGAGATATAAAGTCATCTAATCGGAATCTCCCGTTCTTCTTTTGATCAAAACTCTGCACAAATTAAGAGAGAAGTACAACCATTTAACTATATCGAAGCATTGTTTGGTACAAAACTCCCCAATATTTAAGTATGTCATATGTATCACCCCCCAATATTTAAGTATGTCATATGTATCACCCAAGAATGAGCTACGACATGCATTAGCTGATTATGTATTTCATCAATTTATGAATCCATGTGCAGCAAACCTAAAGATTAAAACAGATGAGAAAAAATATAAGCGTCTACTAATCTCTTTAAGCAAATGTATACAAAGAAATTATCCGAATTCTCGCAGATGCATTAACCTTTTTCCATATTCCACATGTAAACAATATATCCTTTCAATTTTTCTCTAGAAAAAATTGAGGTCCATATATAAAAGGAAAGTAAATGCTATACCTCGCAGACAGTGTAAAAAGCAGGAGAGTCCAGCGAGAATCCAATTTTTACCAATGCCTGTGGCCAATGGTTTAGCAGTTGAGAATGGAAAAAGAACAAATGAATATCAAGAAGAGAAAGAGCAAGAAGAAGGAGAAGAAGTAGCATGGCATTGTCAATTACACACCAAGGTCTTGTTGAACGATGCAGCGAACTAAAAATAAGAATCAGTAGACACAAGAACTGGACATATAATTACGATCAATCACTAGTCAACAGAGAATCACAATTACAAACTTCACTTTCATCCAAAAGAGAGAACTTACTAAAGTTAAAAAATTACCTCATAAACATCATCAGTAACAAGATATCCGCGATCCCTGTAAATAACAAACAACAACAGTGAAGAGTTTGGCCAACAGTTTCTCATCCAAAGAATGCTACTGCTACACTTGAAGAACAAATATATACACACACACACACACACACACACACACACACACGAAAAAATCAAAGACGTTAACCTCCAAACACTCGCTAAAGCAGTGATTTTGGTGAAAACTTAAAATAAATTAGAACTTAGATAGAGACTAAATATGTATCTTATTTCCACAGCTAAGGTTTGATTAAACTCAAAACATCCATGGAATGGAAGAACAATTGAAACACACTAGAGCTTAAAATGAATAACCTAAGCAAGTTTACAAGAGCAGACGGAGGATAACAAGCGACATATTTTTTGTATCCAAAAAGCACGCAAAATCACCTTTCCAGGTCTGAAAACGCTTGTTGAACCTACAAGCATAATGTGATTACTTGTTACATTCTAAAAAATATCAATTGCACGTAAACAGTCGTAATAAAAAATCGAATATTTCTAACCTTGAGAAGAAACTTGTTTAGCGCAACAAACTCTAAGAAAAACATAGAATGGGTATCAGGCATGAGATTTATCAATTTTCTTATTTATTTTCCATTTAAAAAAAAAAAATGAACAGATTATAAATTGCTTGGGAAGATAGTATACATTTCTTCCCCAATATACACTTACCATCAAAGCTCATAGTTCCATTCCTGTCAAAATCGTACATCCTGCATAAAATCATCAAGTATATATATTTGTAAGGAAAATCCCTGTACATGAGAAACATAAATATGTCTATATATATATATATATATGAATAATTCTAGGTAATGTTTAACACAACACACGGCTGAGTTGTTACTGTTTAATTGGTGAATGTAATTTACCATGTAATTTATTAATTTGGTGAATGTAATTAATTAATTTATTTGGTGAATGTAAACTCACATGCTACGTGTGTGTTGTTATCAAAAATTTGACACAAATTTTGAGATACATAGAGAGAGAAAGGTATTGAGGCGGAAAATTGAGACCTGATCATTTGCAGAACAACGGAGATAGGGAATTCGAGGTTTCCGACGGCAAGAGCTTTCTGACCAATCACAAAACAAGATCAAATAATTATGTTATATGTGACGAAAAAACATAGAATTTGATAAATAATTAACGAGACAGAGAGAGAGAGAGAGAATAGTAGAAGAAGAAGAAGAAGAAGAAGAAGAAGAATGGAACCTTGAGCTGAGAAGGAGTAATGTTTCCGGATTTGTCGGAATCAACTCGGTCGAACCACTCCCTGAGAATATCGGTATTCTCCATTCCCAAATTACAAGACTATACTCCCCAAACTATAATCCCTCCTCGTTCCCTTCGTTTTATGAACTTGAATCGTCTTTTGAACAGACGAGACGAGTACAATTTGGTTCATTGACTATTTTTTTGTTACAATTTGATCCTTATCATTATTCATTTTGGCAATGAACTCCCCTCGACTTATAGATTATTGGCACTAAGAGCAATTTGAAAATAAGTACTAAACTCGTAATGAAATATTTCACACCAAGGTCTTTACTGAAATTTTGCCAATTCAATTCTTAATGTCATAACTCGGATGATATACTCCTTAATAACAATAATATTTAGGACAAGTTTAGCATTGTTATGTTGTGCTATGAGCAAGAGTTGTGGGAAAAAAAAGCTAAACTATATACGCTGTAAAATGATATTTTAAACAATTTATATTAGAAAAGTAGAATTAGTTTCGAAAAACAACTCTTATTCTGTTTCTCAAATTCTATTTAAATCGATGATAGCACAATAATTTTTAGAATCTGCTCACCAAAAATAGAAATTTACCCAACATAATATACTTCCAATTTTTTTCGCTCAACGCGTTTAAAAGCTAAAATTAACAGTCATAATCACTCAAAGACATACGTTTATTAATTAGTTTTACAAAAGGCCGTAGTGAATCATTATCTTTCTATTTCTCTTTAATGTCTTCAACGAATAACTCAAATACCATAGTTAATTGATCTAACTCAAATACCATAGTTAATTGATCTAGGGAAAATAGTACTCTATTTAAAATTTAATTACCTAATAGAAAGAGAAAAACTATTTTTAGTAATTTCACTTTGTTGATAGCATCGAGTTTAAAGGACGCAGTGATCTAATTGGATACTGAAAGTCTCAAGTTTTTCAACAAATAACTCAAATATTTTAGTTAATTGATGTAGAGAAAACAACCTATTTAAAATTTAATTACCTAACGGAAAGAGAAACACTAAGTTTAGTTTTTTTTTTTCCTTTGTTGATAAAATCGAGTTTAATAAGTTATATATTGATCACAACAACAACAGCAACAAAAAAAAAAAAAAAAAAAAGAAAACAAGAAACATAAAGATTTTTCGGCCTGACGCATGATTGAATTGCTCCATAGTGTGGCATTCTTTCTTTAAACTTAAATACGAGTGAATGAATCAAACATCTTTGATTCGACTTCCAAAATTTCCCTCAAATCTTGACTTTCAATAATTCTCACATTTTTTTTTTCCTAAAATTAGTGAGGCAAACATCAATTAATTGTGCCAACTAATTAATATATATTTTCTGAGATCTTCAGACCTTTATTTACAATAGAGCATGAAATGAATGCCAATCTTACTTAAACTCCTTTAACTTGATAAGTCTCAATCAACAAGGAGTGAAAGAGATAAAGATAAGATAAGATAAGTAGTCCCAAATACTCTGGGACTCTACACAAGGCCTATGCCCCTTACGTTCCAACCAGGGTTTTGGAGTAGGCTGCTCCATGATAGGCTAACAATTTGGCCTCTCTACTTCTTTTTTAAGAAGTCTAATTTTAAGTTGTGTAGGCATTTGGCTGATTGATTTAACTGATTAATTTGACCAAATCTATTAGAAAATCAGTCTCAATAGTGGTTCGTAAAATTAAGAGAAAATTTATTTGGTTAATACACAAGCCAACAAGTGGCACCATCGCCTCTCTCTCTTAGGTGTTGACCCCCTTCAGTTCTTCATTTAAAAATAACAATCCCCAAAGAATCTACCAACCATACAATATCATTTTGTGATCTTATTCCATTTTCTCACTAAAACCGTACAAAGGATATGATATGTTCATTTATTGTTTCAATATCATGTACATGTAATATAAAATTTATACTGATGTCAATAACCACCCAAGACTGTTAAAGCATCTGAATATATTCCTTGAATATTTATTCCATTTTCCAAGGATCTAATCCCTTAGCTGATAGGCGCGTATTTCTATCCATATTATTCTAACCAGAGTTGAAGCATCTTATTTGGTCATTTTGTTTCACTAGAATTGGTCTCTTTTCGACATTGTTATAAGCCCCTAATATCATTGCCTATCGTGTCATCCTAGATCCATCTCCAATCCAAGCCACCCAAAACAACATATAATATACAACTTTTATATTTCAACCAATCCTATATCTGTAGCTTAAAGCTCCATAAATTCTATTCCACAGATATCTATATATAGCCAGGTAGCTGTCAAGAACGTGTAACTGTGCAAGTCTTTCCTTTTTTTTTTTTTTTTTTAATTCATGTTTTTGACATCAGTCAAAATTGTTCGATCGAAATCAATAAGGTCTTACTGAAGATAGGCGAGGACATGGGAGACAACCGCAATCTCGTGTTTTCCGTTTTTCGTATTTCTTAAAAAAAAAAAAAGAAAAAAAAAAGGTCTATGAAATGGGTGATAACTTCCCCAGGTAATTTGGTCTCAAATTTTTTTTTTTCTTTTTATAAAAACTGACAACCATTATGAAAATGCAAAGAAAATCGTGGCCGAATAGTGGGTGGGAATGGAGGTGTTCTGACTGTAGAGAGAGATTATTTTTTTTTTTCCCCCTTTTGGAATCTTAGTAATCACATGCGATAATGGCGCCTATTATATATCACGCAATCAATCATTAAAAGATAATCCTTATGCTCATAAAATGAGCCCTATTGTAGGGGCAAAAAAACAGTTCTCTATTATAGCCTTGTCCTTGCAGTAGAGGAGCTATATTAGTTACATGTATATGTATGATGTCCTTGTACCAAACAACTCTTCATCGTATTGCATATATATTATGACTCAAATACCGGATATAACGGATATATATCATCATATACGCATGATGTCCACACAGTCACAATCAAACATGGTATACTCCATCTATGTATTTGGTTCTGATAAGGTAAAAACATATATACACATACGTATAGTCTAGTTCTTGGAAAAATAAACCGTAATTGCAAATATATGCTAGAGAGTTTGAAAGAAACATTCATGGTCTCGTTGCTAAATAACAAGTTTTGGCTTGGCCACAAAAGAAACCCATCAAAGTTGAGTATCTAAGACTTACCAAAAAACTTGACCATTCACGAGTTTTGGGACCAAAAATACTTTGCAGGGCAACTTTTGTTGCTAGGTTGAAATGAGGGAAAGAGCTCAAAACTCAGAAAAACCCAGTAGAAAGTTAGCTGGTTCGGCTTTAGCCGCGAACCCAAATTTCTGTGTGTTGTACTTCCTGTAAACTCCAGTGAGTTTCCTGTCCTTTCCAGCCTTTTGATGGAAAGCAACCATCAATCTTGAGCATTCTCTGCGAAAAAAAAAATGGAAAAAAACCATCACAATTTTTGGTAAGTGAATAAATTCGACTAATTTGAACGAGAACATGACAAACTTATATCCAACACAAAAATGAAGAGTACAGAAAACTCACAGGAGTTGATGTTCTGAATAATTAGAATACCACTCGCTGGTCTTACTCCACTGCTTGAAGCCGTAAAGACTACACTGAGCAGTGTAAATTGCTGCAGCAGCGAGCAAAGAAGGCGGAAACTTGAGCATTTCATACTCCACCAAGCATAACTCAATGATGAAGGATGACAGGATTTCTAGCTGCTTTCAATTCCGCAAGTGGTGTTAGTTGTCTCATTACCGGGATGACTTAATGCATATTATCATGTGGGATTGAACTAATACTTGCCTTTTTGTTTGATTGAGCAGCTTTGAGAAACCTCCTCATGAATACAAATGGAGTAGGCAGAGAAAAGCTGAACTGTAACTCATTCACAATCAATTTCTCCTGCTCATAAAAGAAGGTGCATTGTTAGCTTGACATCATTCTTAGGGATGAAGAGAATAAATAGTAAAGTTGTGATTTACCATATCAAGAACATCTTGCTTCGTGTATGCCTTGTCAGTTATGAGAACAAAATCCTCAACTATAGGGACAGAAACTTCCTCATACTTGCATGCTAATAGCATAGCTGTCACTCCAACCAATTGAAGCTTTTTCCTGATCACTATTTGACGCTCTAAGAACCTGTCTATAAGATTGACAGTAAGGAATAAAGTCTCCTCCATAAGCTGAAACTTGTGATGAACCTGTTTATAAAAAGCCAAAGCTCTATATGTAACTGAGTCTTCAAGATTAATAAGGCTTTCAAATACTGCATAAATCATAGAAAAGTGGCAGATGAAGCAAAATTTACATGGTCAGTGTCTAGTACCATGTCAGAGTTATATAAAGCAAATAATACCTCAATAAGCCAGTCAATTAGGATGCCCCTCATTTTTTCATTGATGTCAGGTTGATGATTCATGTAATTTGGAGACACACGGCTGAAACACTGCGTCAAATGTGATATCTTTTCAGTTAAGCAAACTATAATGCTGAATGTTACAAGCAAAAGTCACCTCCCAACTTGTTAAAATAGCAATGTAGTTTGACACATGGACTGTCATAGACCAAAACTTCAAATTAATTTTTTTCAAGTCCGAAAACTTTTGATAACCAGATCCGCTTACAAGTTTTATCACATTATAATTGCATGTAGAAGTCCCAGTGGTTGCATTCACACACACACACACACACACACAAAAGGTCCGTATACAGAAAGATAAAGATGATCAAATTGTATACACACTGAAATTTTAGACGTTTGTTCCAATTTCAGATATCAGAAATGAAGCTACTAGTTTTAAAGGTATGCTTAAAGCAAATATGAAACTTGGAATGATCCAATGGCCTGAGTCAGTAATTATTAATCATTTATCATATTGATTTGGACTAAACGAGCACATATTTACCAACAACATAACCTTGGGTTTGAACTTATATTACAAGTAGGAACATAATTTCAACTGCTAATGCAAATTACCTCGGTTTTCCTATAGTGGGCATAAATTTCATTTACGTACTCAACTACTGAAAGGGGATCTTTCAAATTGTCGCTGTCGATGTCCATAACAGGTTCTTCCTCCACATCTTCCATTTCAACTTCCTCCTAGTGTTTATATATCCAGTTTATTGACAAAGTCATTTTTGTCAAAGATAATTAGTATATTTGAACCCATTTTAATATGACAAATCTAGGTGTTACAATACAAAAAATAACATACCACCTGATCAAGTTCATCTATAATAGCTTCTGTGTGCTTCACAAACATTGGCACTGGAACATCTTTATTATCCTCAAAGTCCACATCTACAATATGGCAATCCTCTAGACCACTAGACTTTGTTGCCAATAAGTTTAGGTTCTTAGGTTCGCGATCATAAGCCTGCAGACCATTAAAAGTTGCAGCATATTAAGTCAGTTTCCTAGATTCCTAATTACAAAATTTTGAAGGAAAATAATTATTAGAAAAAAAAGATAGAAATTACTTCAGAGCAATGTCGAACGACTTCAACTGGTGGCAACTTCCTATACAAACGCAAAGAAACACGTGTTGAATTATTGAAAAAAAGAATAACGAGGAACAAGATAAAATCAAATATCAGTACAAGTAGTTTCCAACCTTGTAAATGGTCTATGTGCTAAGTTTGCCCTCTTTTTTTTTTTTTATTATAATGCAAAAGCTTAAGATAGAGAATCAGACGCAAGAGTTAAAAATACCCGAAAAATTCTCTTTTGGTGACAACATGCGGATTAAGGGTAGCTCCCAAAACGTTGGGGTTGATATTACTCAGAGCCCTTCGGTGATTGTTTCCCATATCCTTAACAAACTTGGCACCCCCAATTCTTGGAGCTTCTTTAAAAGAAATACAGACCACAAAAGAAAAAGGCTTTAATATCAAATTTTTACAAAACTTTAGAGCTATGAGAACTTCCACGACTAGTAACACAAAGTCATGTTTAAGAACCAACCTTGAAATATTGTGGGGTTTAAACTGTCCTGATATGTATTCTCTAATCCACCCATTGTGATCACTAAACCCAATTGCAGAGAACCTTGAAAAACAAGCAAGAAAATAAAAAACCCCAGATGCAAATTGAAGAAATAATAAGATTAAGATGAAGAAAAAGAGTGGAAGGGAACAAAGATCGTCGAGTTTCGACGAAAAGACGAAGACCCACTTGTCTTTAAATTGGCCTTAATCAAAACCAGTGTAAATCCAAGCTAATAAATCAATTAACACTCAGCTTCAGTCCTCCAAAACACCAGAGAGAAACTCCATTACAAAAACCACCACCAAAGAGAGACCCTTCTCGTCCTTCAAACCCCCCTCTGTCCCTCTCTCTTGGGCCTCTTTAGAGGATTTTGATTGTTCTAAATTAAGAAAAAAGTTATTTAATTAAAAAACAAAAGGAAAATGATTTGATAGGGAGGATTATAATGAAGAAACGGAATAAATAAAAGGTAAAAAAAAAAAAAACGAACCAAAAAGCGAATTTGGACGGAGGAACGAGAAAGGGCAACGGGGCATGTCTCCGCACGCATTCTTTATTTCTTTCTTTTTTGAAATTAACGGCTACTAAATTCTAGCCGATGGATCTTCTTTTTTCTTTCTTGATTAAAACATAGCCGTTGGATCTTCATACTATACAAAAGGGTCGTAATGGTTCGTCTAACGGCTATCTCACGCTTGTTGACGTGGCCATGGTGTATTCAAAATATTAATAGAGAAAAAGAAAGGGCCCATGAAACAAATTATGATTATTATTTATTTAATTTTTGTTTCATTATTATTTTTTTATATGTGTCAATTAGAACTAATTCAGTTGGATTAAATCTTGAAGAATGTATGCATGAGTTTAGGAAATCGAGAGTTCAATGTGTGCGCGTGAGTTTAAGAGAATTCAAATATTGATAATGTGTGTTATTTTTTTTTTAAATTTATAATAAGCGATCGTTGTTAATTAAGTTTTCTTTCTTAAAAAAAAAATAAATTATCCTTTTGTATGTGTCTATTTTTAGAATGCATTAAATGAATATCAAATTTTCTGGTTTTAACAAAAACTTTGTTTTCTAGCCAAACTGAGAAAAGAAATAAGGATATATATTTTATATATATGGCAACTTTCGTTGATTTGCTAATGAAAGAGATGGAGCCAGGTTTCGACCTATAACTACGCTCTTCACCACTAAAGGAAAAAAGGAAGAAGATTCTTGGAAGCTCCCAGCGGCTTTTTCATATTTTTCTCATCACAGATATCTGAAGCTCATGGGAAAATAAAAATTAGTATTTATGTCATATAGTTACTTATCCTTTGTTAAAATGAGGCTTTGAAAAATATACAATTAATGCAGAACAATATTTTCTCCCCAAAAAAAAAGTTGGATTAATCTTTGAAAGGGTATGGTTTGGCACCGGGTGAGTGGAGTGGCACTGAGAAAGAGGAGGGTCCAAATTGGGGACAAGTTTAGTCATGTGATTTATTTTGTGTCCTTAAGGTGTACCCTAGATGAGCAAAACTAAAACTCGAAGTTGTCACATTTTTGCCCCATTAAAATGAGCAAAACTGAGCTGTACCTAGACAATCCTAACTGTTATCTCTTAGCCAATTTTGGATTTGGTTGCCTTCAAAAACAAACAATCAAATAAATAAATCCAATTCAAAATTGAAGCCCTTGACGTAGAATAATGCACATACAACTCATGCCTAATTCACGTTAATTAGCAATTGTATGGATATTTATTGTCGGAGCATTGATATTTGTACGCTTTAGGATAAAAAAACACTACATGTTTACAAAATATGTACCGACTGTAATATAATCCCATAGGATCTATGAGTATTACACCAAATAAGTGCTTAGTAGATGATAGACCCCACCTATTACACCAAATAAGTGCTTAGTATCCTATTATTTTCCTTTAAATCCAAAATTTATGTTTAATTTTAGTTTCTTAATTCATGTCCAACGATGTTATACATATTAAAACTTAATTAAAGTGATAAAAAATTTTAAAAATGATTTAATAGTTTCACTTTTTTTAAAAAATACAATGACAATGATTCATTAGTTTGACATAAATTAAGAATTCAAAATTACACCAAATATTATGGGAGTTATTTTTCTACCTTCTCATAACCGGAACCGAATGTAAACTAGTTAACTAGCCACGAGAGAGGTGACTTTGAAAAGAAACAAATGTTGTACAGCTAATTAGCCGTGCTTTTTGTTAACTATTTTTTCTTTTTGTGCTAGGGCCATTGAACTTTGAAAATGAAAAAAATAAAAAAATAAAAAAGATTTCTTGTGTTATGGCAGTGAGTGCACGCAATCGCACAAATCAATTAATTTCGCAACGAAATTGACTTGGGCTAAACTAAGTGTCGGCAGTCAATAATATAGGAGCAAGAAAGATATGGGTATAATAGGTGGCCCATTAAGGATTTCGATAAAAATCACATGAGTATAGATCACTTGGCGTGGACTGTGGACCAAGGAGCCTTAGTCTATCTATGCATATCGTGGATTACAACGAAGCCCAATTAGTCCAACACTCCAACGAAGCAAACGACAAAGAGAAGGCAAGGTGGACAGTGCCCCCCATGGAGTGGAGCTTATATAGCATTTTCTTAAAGGTAGTCCCCACATAGAATGCGGTGGTATAGTTGACTTGAAACGACCTTGCAAATTTGGAACATATATACATGCGTAATATATCTTATATACTTGAGGATTTGATATGATCTTGTTGATGTTGGGTGTGGTTACTTATTTTAGATGGATACGTTTTTTTTTTTTTTTGGGCGGATGAATGTGCCTAAATTTTACAACTTGATCATGTTTAGCAAATTTGTAAACAAGTGTTGTAGTTGAACCTTTAGACAAATATTTGTCATAGGTAAAGCTACGCGGGTAAATGAATGGAAAGTCT
This sequence comes from Parasponia andersonii, assembly GCA_002914805.1. Lineage (NCBI taxonomy): Eukaryota > Viridiplantae > Streptophyta > Magnoliopsida > Rosales > Cannabaceae > Trema > Trema andersonii. The sequence continues at coordinate 437,814 of JXTB01000081.1, forward strand.
ATGCTTTTTAACTTTATGTGTGGAAAATTTACTTCACGTAAGATTATATTATAAAAATATGTAGTATCCAAACAACATGTCCCGTTTCAAAAGAAAAGCTTATTTTCGTAATTGACTAAAACAGATGGTGTCCGTTTTCAGTTTAGAGGGGAAAAAGAAAGAAAGCTGAAAATGACTTCAAATTATTACTTTCCATTTTTTCGGTGGGGCGGTGGTTGGAAGAGGACTTGTTGTGTCTATCATATAAACATTAAAGATTCTTAAAAGAATAAATAAATTTGTGTGATTGGTAGGATCCTAAATCATAAGAACATTTACATTAAAAAAGACGAGAGTTTTCCATGTATGTATATATATATATATACACATTTACATAACGATGATAATATTTAATCCACATGGAATATTACGATCTTAAGATAACTTAAAAGACATATTTTTACTGCATCTTAGTCATCTAGTAAATTAATGTGAGTTTTACTCTAACTTACTCTCTCATTGTCCCAAAATAGTTTGTGTCAGAGAATTGCTAAACGCAATTTTTTCTGTTTTTTCATTTTCTTATTATTCTAGTTGATTTACGGATTCCATAACAATTTGTTATATTATTAAAATATGAAGAAGAATGCTAGTTGTATAAATTTTTTACTCTATTTTGTATTTTCTTAATCACATTGTTTGTTTGATACATAAATTCTATTATAATTTATTATATTATTAAAATATTAAATTGGATAGTGAAATTCATATGTCACATAACAAAACTAAATAATGTAAAAAAATAATAATGCATTTAGCACTCCCCAAACATGAAATTGGATAATATATCAAGTAGTAAGATTATATAATGAAAATGATAACACATTTAGTATTCCTTCTTTCTAATTTTTAGATTTGCTCCATGCTAAAAATTATACTATTTTGTATTATAATCATAATTTTATTTAGAAATTATCATTTTCTTCTATGAACTCCTATTGTTTAATCATCAAACTATCAATCATAAAAATTCTATTTCACATATCAAGTAGGAATAATTTTTTTACATTTTCTACTCACTTATGGTTTTCCAATTTTTTTTTTTTGTTTTAGGAAATATGTGAGTAAGAAAGTCGGGAGCATAAGCTCTAAAGTATATAAATTTAGTTTTGATAGTATCATAAATAATATTTATTGAAATTTTTTTTAAAAAAGGTATACATGTACCAATTTGGCCATGTCATATATATATTTTCTAAATTTTAATAATGATAATATCATAATATTTAACACATATTGTAATGAAAATATTATAAATTTTAACACAAGTTATAATAGCAAGATTATAGAATTTAGCACTTATTATAATGACAAGATTATAAATTTCTAAAATTTTGCGTATATTATTCTTCGTATCAACGAATAGAATATGCAAAAAAAAAAAA
>JXTB01000081.1:439311-450143 GCA_002914805.1 Parasponia andersonii
AATATAACCTATCATTAGAGACATTGTTTCGTTCGTTTTTTTTTTTTTTTTTTTTTTTTTTTTAAATGTTGAAATTTTAGTACCGGCATGAATTATAGCACCCTATTGAATGGAGATGCTCTTACTAAACAGTAACATATTATTTACAAATTTCATGAGGTGCAAAACTCACGCACATTCAAAGTGAGTAAAAGTAATCCTCACGAGACACACAAACTTTAATAAACTAACACTAATTGCGGATTCGAGGGCGGGGCCACCTGTCATATGATGGTGTTTGTTTTATCACATATATGGTGCATAATTATATATAGTCACAATCGTCATGGTTAATTACCTTTTTTTTTCGGTAATGAGGTTAATTACTTGATTTGAACTGTAAATTTTCTTATCTTACCAGCTCACACTTTGGTCACTGGCTGTGGTTTTCTAATTTTAACGACTTTGAGTTTGAAATGAAAGACAAAATGCTTTATATTATTTTAATGGATAAAATGACTTGGTCTTGGTCACATTTTGATGACCCAAAATTAGAGCGTGATTAGCACTGCTAAACTGACAGCCGTTTAACTTAAATCACAAGGTCCGTATAACATTTTTTTTTGTCTTTGGCCCCAAAATCACTTTAGAAAAAGCAGCAAAAATAAAAAATAAAAAATAAAAAAAATTAGAGGGAGCTCAGTCAGTCAGCTCCCTGTGTGGGACCCGAAAGCACAAGGAAGACGCAAAGCAATTAAAAAAAAAAAAAAAAAAAAAAGGCACACGTGAAGACGCGTCTTATTGTCAAATAAAACCGCGTGAAACCGTCCTACCCCTATGTATGTCTCTGACACAGAATTCATTCAACTGTTTTTCAAACACTTTTCCTCTTTTTAGTATCGCACAGCCCAACCTGCGAAAACACAAAACTCTATCCAATTCCAATTCCAGAATATTAAACAACTTTCAATTTTAAATATTCTAAAAGAAAAAAAAAAAAAAAAACATGAAGCTTCCTACTTATCTTTGTCATTACTAGATTGTTATCATTATTTTAAATTCCTCGAAAAATTAGTAAAGAGAATCCATCATATTGTCCGGGAAAGCGAAAAATCTTCAAGACCCGCTTTTTTTTTTTTTTTTTTTTTTCCCCTTTTCTTTTGACTGAGCTGGGAACTTTGGATAAGAATATGGAGGGAGAAGAGAAGTGGAGCATTGTCGTCTGCGATGAGTACGACGTCGTTGGGAAGCTGATGGGTTTGATCGAGACCGTTAGATCGTATTCCGGGTACCGGAAAACGATACGGAAGCAATGCTTGAGCTTGGTGAGGAGGCTTGAGCTTTTGGTGCCGCTTTTGGAAGAGATAAGGGAAAACGACGCCACATTGATTTCGGCTCAGGCTTTGAATGGTTTGGTCAATTTGAAGGCCGCTCTTCTTCCGTCTAAGAAATTGTTAAAGGATTGTAATTATGGTAGCAAAATTTATTTGGTTAGTNTTTTTTTTTTTTTTTTTTTTTTTAATTATTGATTTTTGACACAGTAATTTTTGACTAATTTTTATTTTATTTTATTTTTAATGAATAATTTAGGCACTGGAGAGTGAGGCTGTGATGGGGAGGTTTCGTTCTGTTTATGACAAATTAAATCAAGCTTTAGATGAAATGCCTTATGATGAGCTTGGGATCTCAGTTGAAGTGAAAGAGCAGGTAATTCTAAGATTCACTTCCTTTGAATTTGTATTTGAGCTTAAAATTTTTTTTTTCCACTGAATTTTTTGTCAGTAGATGAGATGACCCTTTTTCACATTCTGTGAACCTCATACTATTCAGTCTTTAGAATGCTTAAGTTTTATGGGGTTGGTTTTGTTTCCAAATTTTATAGGAAAGACCCTTGTTTCAGATAAGTATTAATGCTTTGATTTTGCCCTGAACTCCAATTAAAAATATTCTTGAGAATTTCATAATTGAAAAACTTTGAAGTTTCTGTTATTTATTGCACAAATGCAATGCCCTTTTGTTGACTTTTAAATTTCTGTTTGATTGCTTTACTCCAGGTTGATTTAATGCATATGCAACTTAAGAGAGCAAAAAGAAGAACTGACACTCAAGATATGGAGCTAGCAATGGATTTGATGGTTGTGTTCTCGACGAAAAAGGATGATCGAAACGCTGATAGCGCGATAATAGAAAGGCTGGCAAACAAGTTGGAGCTGCATACACTTGCTGACCTGAAAGAAGAAACTGGCGCCGTTAGAAAGCTCTTTAAAAGGAGACGTCATAACGCCGAAAGCCTTCAGCAGATCATGGATCTTTTAGGCAAGTTTAAGGAAGTTGCAGGGATTGATGAGGCTCTTTTGCTTGATAGTCCTGTGTCTAAAAGTCTTCAGAGGAGTCCATCTTCGTTGATTCCTCATGAATTTCTCTGTCCAATCACGTTAGAGATCATGACTGATCCTGTTATTGTTGCAAGTGGACAGGTAAAAGTTCTCTACTACTTTCTTGTTTTGATATATAACTCATGACCAATCTATTAAATGAGCACATTTATTGACTTGGTCAATAATTAATGGTAGAACATTAAAGACTTAATCAGGAGAAACGTACCCTTAAAAGATCATTTTAAAGGAACTGAAAATCTTCTAGTGATTTATCAATTATGCCATACAACTGAGAGAGTTTTCCCCGTTGTTTTCTGAAGACTTATGAAAGAGCTAGCATACAGAAGTGGCTATATTCGAATCGTAGAACATGCCCGAAGACGGGACAAACATTGGATCATTTGTCATTAGCACCAAATTTCGCTCTCAAGAATGTAATTCGGCAGTGGTGTGAGCAGAATCACTTTGAGCTTCCCGTGAAAGATCCTGTGATACGACCTCCTTTTGGATGTTCTGCTGAAATCATCGAGGAAATCTCTTCTTTAGTCCAAGATCTCTACTCTAGTCAACTTGATGTGCGGAGAGAAGCCATTGTGAAGATACGTATGCTGTCGAAAGAGAATCCAGAGAACAGAATTTTGATTGCCAGCAGTGGAGGAATACCTCCTTTGGTTCAGCTCTTGTCCTATCCGGATTCCGAGATCCAAGAGCAAACTGTCACAGCCCTTTTGAATTTGTCAATTGATGAGGCAAACAAAAGACTCATAGCTAGAGAAGGAGCTATTCCGGCCATAATTGAAGTCTTGCGGAATGGAAATGGTGAAGCTAGGGAGAATTCTGCAGCGGCACTGTTTAGCTTATCAATGCTGGACGAGAACAAAGTACTTGTGGGGACTTTGAATGGAATCCCTCCATTGGTGGAGCTTTTGGGGAATGGGACAATTAGAGGTAAAAAAGATGCAGCCACTGCTTTGTTTAACTTGTCTTTAAACCAAGCCAACAAGTCCAGGGTCATTAAGGCTGGTATAATACCGCCACTACTACATTTGCTTGAAGATAACAACTTGGGTATGGTTGATGAAGCCCTTTCAATCCTGCAACTCCTTGCATCACATCACGAAGGACGAAGTGAGATTGGAAGGCTATCTTTTATCGAAACACTCGTGGGAATTATTCGGAATGGAACCCCGAAGAACAAGGAATGTGCCACATCTGTTCTTCTTGAGCTGGGCTTAAACAATTCTTCCTTCATTTTGGCTGCACTTCAGTTTGGTGTGTATGAACATTTGGTGGAGTTAGCAAGGTGTGGAACAAACAGAGCTCAAAGAAAAGCAAATTCTCTTTTGCAGCACATGAGTAAGTGTGAACACATTCCTTGATTTGAAAAGTATAGATAGAAAATGGAAAGAGAAAAGGGCAATATACCTTATTCAGTAAATCTCCCTCCTTCCTTTGGGGGTTCAATTGCATTAAAAGTACACCCAAAAAAAAGAAAGGAAAAAACCTAATTAGAAATTACATAGGTTGAAGTTCAGGGTGTGTCATGTTTTTTCTTGTGACCATTAAGACTGAGAACTGATTCAAAAGGTAATTTTGTCTATATACATAGCTAAGAATTCTCTTTCACTTCTAAAGAGTTGGTTACTAGTTAATTGCAATCTGAATCTTTATGAAGCTCATTATAACCTTTTTTTCCCTTCTATTTCTTCTTTCTGTGATAGTTAATACATTTTATTATGTTACCAATGACCATTTAAAGTTAAGTATCAGCTTAAGTTATTGAAGGCATCCTACACAAAAACACAAATGTGATAACTGACAATATTAAAAATTTTAGAGAAATTATTATAAATAATAATAAATCTAAAAATGTAAGTTCTATAAAAATAACAATATTATATCAAATAACATAGCAAAATAAATCATAATTAATTCGGTATAACTAGAAAATAATAATCACGATAGTAACAATCAAAATAACAAAGAAGTTTAAGGAAATCAAACCGAATCTTATGTGAAAATACAATTTTCTTAAAACAGTTATGCCTCCTCACCGAAGTACTTAACGAAATGTTAATGGTATTTATCTCAAGATAAAACGATTTACGAATAACAACGTCGCACTAATTTACTATTCTCAACGAACTGAGCAGCCTTAAACTCTATCACCAGAACTACATAAGAATTAATTATAGAGTTCGATCTAATCAAAAGATTCAAACTCACAATTACTAACAAACAGAAGCTAACTGTCATGGAACAAATAAGAGAGAAGGGAGAGATCACAACTACCAACTAATAGAAGCTAATCGCCACATAGCAAACAGGAGAGAAGGGAAAGATTAGATTGTTTTGGTGTGTTGGGACGTGAAGAGGAGCTTCCCTTTTTATAGTGCCCAAGAGAGAACTATGCAATAAAGAACCTCATTAACATGGTGAAAAAATGTTTGGTTGTTATAATGATAAACATTTTGGTTGTTACATGTTGTTATTATTTAATTCTAGTAGCTTTTTGGACTGACAATTATGTCTGTAGGACGCAATGGTGCACACAAGCGCATATTGTATAGTTCATGATTTGCACCACATGCGCGTGCACGCAAGAGATAGTATTTCAGCTTATTATGTTACTAAGCTTTAAATATGCAATCTAATATATATATTTTTGTCAAATGCTATTTTTTCCATTTAGGACTTCTCCCACTTCTTATGTTTTTTTTTTTTTCAATTCAAACCTTCTTATTTTGGGTTTTAATTTCTTATTCACTTAAGTTTTATTTTAGGCATATGAATACATCATGTCGATGTATTTGTGAAGGAGAATATGATACAATGAAGAGTGTCCACTAACAGGAAATAGATCCTACTTATTTTCATGCCTCAAAATGGCTATTAATAATTGTTTTTAAAACCATTTTTCTTACAAAAAAAATCCCTATAATTCCAATAGTTTTTTGTGTTATGTAACTTATTTTAGTTTGCAAAATGCCAAATAGGTCTTTCATTCCCCCCTATCTGCTTATAAACCAAAATGGTAGTCCGATATTCTCCAATTTTTTTAGCTGAATACTTTGTTATTTAAGCAAATCTGAAAAAGGCAAGAAAAAAAAGAAGAAAAAGGAAATTACTATAAAAATAGGGAGAAAAAAAGTCTTATATCACATGCTGTCCCAACATTTTCCCTAGCATTAATTAGGTCCCCATTTTTTTTTAAAGTTTTTAGATCCCTAATCTTATGTATTCGTATCACTTTAGTCTTTTTTTTAGTTTTCCACCAAATTTTGCCGTTATTTAATAGTTTTAATATTACTTGGATCCTAACTTTTATACAATATATTAGTTAGGTCTTTATTCCTTATTTTGTAGTTTTTGACTCTTCAAACTTTCATTTTTATAATATTTAGTTCCTTTTGAGTTAAAATCAAATTTTAATCAAATTGTATTAAATAAATTAATGAAAACTACTATATTTAATAGTAACACTAAAATGACTCACTTAGATACTCATCGAAGTACATACCAAAATTGCGCATATCAAAACCCATATTTTTTGTATAATTAAACTAACATTTGTTTGTCAGTTGAGAGACATTTAAACTATTTTTAAATGAATGTGAGTTCATAAAATTGCAGAAAATAAATTTCCATGACTATTAACAAGAAATTATGATTAAATAGTATTTTTTTCTCTTATTATATCCATGTATATACTAGATCAATATCTGTTCATAAATAGTAATTTTTGTGTTATTAATTATTATCATTGTCAAAACTATAATTTCTATAAATTAGTGTCTATTTTTTATTTAAGAGGGTTTCAAACTTCTTTTCTTATTTATGAGTTTTAACTAAAAAAAATGTTGTGAATTTATGGAACTGGAGAAAATGAACTTTACCAACATTAGTAAAAAATCCACAATTAAATCCTTTAAAAAAAGAGAATTCATAATTAAATCGTGCAATATTGTTGATAGTAAGAATAATTTCATTATTTAGATTATCTGTTTCGAAAAATGTCTTATTAGTATTGAACATTCAATTAGTAGTTTTCATTAATTTATTTAGTATATTCTGATTAGAGTTAGATTTTAACTCAATATTAACTTCAAATGACAAGTGTTATAAAAATAAAAGTTTAAAGAGTCAAATAAAGAATATGAACCTAAATAATAAATTTTGTAAAAATTGAGGACCCAATTAATATTAAAATTATTAAAAAACGACTAAATTAGATAAAAAAAATGACTAAAATAATACGAATATGTATGGTTGGGAATCTAAAAATTATAAAATAAACGGTCGGGAGCCTGATTAATGCTCGAGGGAAAGGTTATGGACTACGTGCTATATATACCTAAAGAAAAAATTCTTTTGGATTTTGTTCTCCGACAAAACATCATTTGAATTTAACTTCAAATGATTCCCTTATGAGCTTGTTAAAATGGGAAAAATATTGTCAAAATGATCAAATTGCCTTATTTTATTAACCAAACATGTTTACACTAATAAAAAATATCTAAAATCAAATTAATAAATTTATAATTAAAACAAAAACATAAAATGCCTAAAAGAGCCTATATATCTTTTGCCATTTAAATCTATCAAAAAGTTAAAATAGAAAAGTGGACGTATGCTTAGTCTTATTGGTAACTAAATTCACTTTTTAATGCTAAGTTTTTTTTTTTTTTTGGAAAGGGACCCAGTGTGGGTGAAAACATTAAATTAAAAAGCACAACAAGTTAAGTCTTCCTCACAGTGGCATAGAAGCCAACGAGGAAAATCCTCAAACAAAACAAAATCACCAGTATTGGACACAACCCATTTGGCTAACACATGCGCCACTTTGTTACAAGATGTGGGGGAATACGAAGTAGCACTACCAAGCATTGAAGATAGCATATTTTGGATTTCGTGAGTAATAATGCCAATATCAGCCATTGAGTAAGAGCGGTTGTCTATCAAACTGACAACATTGGAGGCATCAGACTCGACAATGAGAGGGTGAAGTCCATTGTCACGAGCAATTTGTATACCTTTGTGGACGACCATTACTTCTGTGACCTCTGCTGAGTAGTTGAGATGGTGAGAGTAGCTGAAAGCTACCATGACTTTTCCCCTATAATCTCGGACGACGCCCCCTAGACCCATCTTGTTTCCTATCACCATTAGTGAGGCATCAGTATTGAGCTTAAAGAACTGAAAGTGAGGGCAGGACCAACTTTGAGGCTGGGCTGCTTGGATTGGCGTGGGTGGAAGATTTGGCAGTCTGAAGTCATTCCATTTTGCTTGGGCTTGAAAGGCAATAACATGCACTGGTATTTCTCGTTTGTTATGGACCCATGCGTTCTTGTAGAACCAGAGTATCCAGGCATGCCAAGCAAAAAGCTCAATTGCTTCGATCCCATAGGCATCCTGAAGGGTTAAAAGGTTCCCCAAAAAATTTGAGTCATAAAGCATGCCAATCTTATCTCGTAGTACGCTAGAATGTCATTCAAGGACCCGTCACCGAGGGGATGTTCAGGATTAGATTGGCATCTATGGGGAGAAAATGCACCTAGATTAGAGGGACTCTCCAGCGAGACTCATTGTCTATGAGGGTGCTAACTGTACTTTCTGCTGGTAGCAAGGGTGGGGAGATAAATCTTGAATGAGTGTGGTCGGTGTGGGGCCCATTCCTGAACCTCGAACCGTGAGAAGGGTCACGCGGATCGCACGTGATCTCGCCATCGGCCTGTGGGTCTTCCGAATTTAAGGCAAAATCCATCACTGATCCCAAACGGTTCAATCGGTCAGACCTCGAATCCACGACAGCTGGCGGTCTGAAGCCCCAAGGGTCTGCTGTCTAGGAACAGCGACCCTCGCCTCAACTGTCGTAGGGATCAGAAGCCCCAAGGATCTTCAGACCCCAAGGGTCTGCTGTCTAGGAACAGCGACCCTCGCCTCAACTGTCGTAGGGATCAGAAGCCCCAAGGATCTTCAGACCCTAAGGGTCTGCTGTCTAGGAACAGCGACCCTCACCTCAACTGTCGTAGGGATCAGAAGCCCCAGGGGTCTTCAGACTGGATGCAATGGAAGACAGCCCCACGGCTCCGGACCCGGACAGGGCATTTAATGCGTTTCTGGGTAGGTGCGCGCGCAGGGACAAGCCGTCCTGACAGAACGGTGGTGTGCCCAAATCTCGCTCCTGACAAATTGAAACCATAGGAGGCGGCGAAAATCAGGCCGCGGTAGCACAGAAGAGGTCACAGAAATCTCGGCCCATGATGGTTTAAAAAGATCTGGAAGTGAAAGGTACTCATGAATATTTATTTTACTTTTCAAAAGATAGAGAAGAACACTGTTGATTATCAGAGGACTACATATATGAAAGCTATGCATTCAGAGAAGTTGGTTGCTTTCTTTGGTACAAAAAACACTTACAAAGAAAAAGACAGTCTGAGAGCAGAAGAAAAACACGAAAAAGAGATAAACTTTTGAACTGATATATTTTTCTCCTTGCTACCAAAAACGCAAAGAAAAACTACTGACTTAAGCATCGGAGAGTCTTTGCAGGTAGCCACCCCCGCCTCTCCGATCCTACTTGGAGTTCAGAGATTTGTGGACTAGCAAGGGCACGTGAACAGTTGGAGAATCTAGCATCAGCAGTTCAAGACACGTGGACGACTGGTGTGAAACCGCTCCAACAGTTTGGCGCCGTCTGTGGAAAAGAGGTTGAGCGTGGAAAAAGAGCGAGGAGCTCACAAACGCGCCATCCCCGAATACAAAAGCCATACAACGTTTGATGGCACCTTCAAGAATGACGACCAGGAGTACCCATCCTGATACCGAAGGGAGCTCCCGAGAGGAACGACCGGACCTGGGACAAAAGCTGGATCAGGTGCTCGCCGCCCTGGCAGAAACAAACAGAAAGGCGGAGAGGGCCCATGAGGCCGTCCTGGGCTTGAGGGACGAGGTCGCGGAGGTACGCAGAGATAATGCCCGCCTCGAGGGTCTGCTAGCCAGCGAAGACAGAACCCAGCCGAGGGAAGATTTCGACGAGGAAATCCAGCAGGAGTTCAGAAGCCAACCGCAGGGAGAGGCTCCCGCCCCGTCCGGGACACGAATGCAGGGGGAACGGCAAAGCCAAAGCCAGTCGAGACCTTTCCAAACCAGGGGGGCAGTGGGTGGAAGACACCATGAGAGCCCTGGAGGTACACCCCCCGACTGGAAGCAGGAGATGATGGCAGAGTTAGGGAAGAGACTCGGCAATCATCACAGCCAGACCCCAGACGATCTGGCGGAGCAAACCGTGCGAGGCATCAATCGGACGGCCTTCGCTGACTGGATCCAGATGGAGCCAAGGCCGAGAGACTTCACGACCCCGACTTTCAGGCCGTTTGAAGGGAAAACTGACCCCCTCGACCACATATACCACTTCCAGCAGAAGATGGCTTTAGAATCCAGGGACGAGGCTGTAGCATGCAAAGTTTTCTCTACGACCCTTGCAGGACCAGCCCTACTCTGGTTCAGGCAGCTCCCAGAGAAGTCCATCAACGGGTTCGAGGATTTCTGCAGGGTTTTCCTGAGACAGTACGCGGGCGCCCGAAAACAGCAGAAGACCATGCGAGACCTAGACCGTTTGGAACAGGCCGCGGACGAATCCCCGCGGGAGTACCTCTCGCGTTTCCTCGAGGTCATGTCGCTGGTCCACAATGCAGATTCAGTCCAAGCCGCAGGCTCATTCGTCCGAAGCCTGCAGCCGGGATCGATGCTGGCAGACCACCTCCTTCTAAACTTACCGTACGACATGGCAGACGTCCAGGCCAAGTCGGAAGGAGTGTTCAGGGTGCTGGAAAGCCGCCAACAGACACCTAAGACCTCTGCCGCAGTAACGACAGCACCAATACAACCCCCGGCCCCACTGGGGATGAAAAGGCCCCTACCGGGCCAAGGGCTGACTCCGAAGCAAGAAGCGCCGGCACAAGGCAGTTTGGAGGGAGGCAAGAGGAGGAAGACGACCCGTGACCCTCTACCCAAATACGAACTTAACACCCCCATTGACGTGATATACCTCCAGAACAGGGACAAGAGCATTTTCAAGGACCCGCCCAAGTCCGGCGTCCCTGAACATATGAAGAATAGGAATAGGTACTGCCAATTCCACAGGGACTTCGGGCACGACACCGTTCACTGCCGCAATCTCTATGCCCAGGTCATGTTGGCAATCCACACAGGCAGGCTCGGGCAATACGTGAAAAACGATGAAACCCGACCGCGACCAGACACTGCCAGGACTGAGAAGGGAAAACAGATCCAAGCCTCGGGCTCGAAAGAACAGACCCTCAGGGTGGTGCCGACTATCGTGGGCAGGCTTGACCTGACCGACGATCAAGAAGAAAATCAGAGGCGCCTCAAGAAAGCCGAGGGCAGGGCGAAACGCTGGAAGGGGATGGGCCACTCCGTCAACAACGTGATGTCAGAAAAAGACCATATAAA
>JXTB01000081.1:465747-497171 GCA_002914805.1 Parasponia andersonii
TTATTGCAGAATTTACATACGACGTCAATCTTCCCACGGGAGTACTCGAGAAACCCGCCTCAGATACATCAAAGTTGTGGAAGCTTTATGTTGACGGGTCATCGAATGAAAATAGAGCAGGTACGGACATAGTTTTAATCAGTCCTGAAGGGCACAACATTCATTATGCGCTTCGCTTTAAATTCCCAGCGTCGAATAATGAGGCTGAATACGAAGCACTGATAGCTGGGCTAAAGCTCGCACAGGAAATGAAGGTCGAAATAATTGAGGTGTATAGCGACTCCCAGCTAGTCGTCTGTCAGGTTAAGGGTGATTATCAAGCGAGAGGAGAAAGAATGATGGCCTATTTGGAGAAGGTGCAGCAGTTGTTCTTAACGTTCGACACTTATGACATACAGCTTCTTACTCGTATTAAAAACACCCGGGCAGATGCACTCGCTAAGCTCGCCTCGACAAAAGATACAGAATTGTTGAAGGTAGTTCCTGTTGAATTTCTTATATCACCAAGCATCGAGGTCGAACCCCAAGTAATTATGCCAGTTGATGAAGAACCGTCGTGGATAGACCCCATAATGCGATATATACAAAATGGCGATCTCCCTGAGAATAAAGACGATGCAAGGCGGCTTCGCATGAAAGCAGCTCGCTATATCATCCAGGATGGACAACTTTATCGAAGGAGTTTCAGCTCGCCATTATTATTGTGCGTCAATGAGAAAAAAGCACGCTATATTATGAGGGAAATTCACGAAGGAATATGTGGAAATCATTCAGGGGGCAAAAGCTTGCAAACAAGATTCTTCGACAAGGGTACTTTTGGCCAACTATGAAGAAGGATACATTGGAATTTGCTAGGAAATGTGATAAATGTCAACGATTTGCGACCATTCCTAGAAAACCACATGTTCCTTTAACTTCAATGACTAGTCCATGGCCATTTGCTGTGTGGGGAATTGATATTATCGGGATGCTTCTATTAGCGCGAGGTGGTTTGAAGTATGCGGTGGTCGCGGTCGATTACTTTACAAAATGGACGGAAGCCGAGGCCTTGAGCACCATCTCCGCGAAGAAGATGATAGATTTTGTTTACAAATCTATAATCTGTCGATATGGTATACTACATACCATAATTTCTGATAATGGAAAGCAATTCGACTGTGACGAGTTCCGTGACTTCTGCAATAACTTGGGCATCAAGAAGAGTTTATCCGCTGTTGTTCATCCGCAAGCCAATGGGCAGGTCGAAGCGATAAACAAAATACTTAAGCAGAATATAAAGACAAAACTGGAGGAGTATAAAGGAGCTTGGCCAGAGGTACTTCCAGAAGTTTTATGGGCTTATCGTACCACCCAATGAACTACTACTGGAGAGAGCTCATTCTTTTTGGCTTATGGATATGAGGCGATGATCCCTGTCGAAATTGGTGCGGGCTCTCTGCGGCGATCTGTTTATGAGCAAAATCAGAATGATGTATTACTGAGAATTGATCTCGATCTTTTAGAAGAATGACGTGAACAATCTCAGCTCTGAATTACATCATATCAACGATGCACTGCTCGTTATTACAACTCCAAAGTCAAAGATAGACATTTTGAAGTTGGAGATCTTGTCCTTCGATGAGTTCTACCTAATAATAAAGAACATGGTACTGGTGTATTTGGGCCTTCTTGGGAAGGGCCTTATGTTATTGATAACGTCATTCGACCTGGGACTTATAATCTAGCTCGCATCGGTGGACAAAAGATCGAACAAGCCTGGAATGCAGAACAACTTCGTCGTTATTATCAATAAATCTTCATGTTATCTTCAACAGCCTACTGTATCTTCTTCATTAATATTCGTCAATAATACTTCTTCGGCTATTATTTTAATTCGTTTCCGATCTTCTTTTTATGGCAGTTTTTGGACACCATAAAACTCGGGGGGCAGTAGGATCAGAATGTTATCTCCTACTGGTTTCCTAAGGGACTATGTAAACGTCCATTTAGAGGAGACAGAGGTTTTAGATCGTCGAAGTATCTGAATCTCCTTAAAATCCTAGGATTTTCTCCTCGCTTCATGCCTCAGCATGTCGTATTACGCAATTTCTCTCCTCGAACAGAAAAGTAACTAAGCAAAACGTTCATTGTTCGAAGTGATATATTGCTATGTTTTATTTTGACATGGAACTTTTGAAACACAGTTAAGAGTTTGCATCACTCGTATTGACTGTTTTCTTAAGCGACCTAACCTATCCTAATGCTTAAAATTCATTTTGAGTTAGTCGAATTCAAATCGCTAAAAGCGTACTGATCAATCACCTGTGATTGACTGCTTAGTTAAAGTTACTATTGTGTTTTCATTATTTTACAGGAGCATATAAGGAAAAATAATATTTATTAAAAGAAAGTCATCCGAAAATGCATAGAAAAGAAGAGGGACAAAGCCCGCATTGTTCTAAAAAAAAAAAAAGAAAAGAAAGGAGTTATGTAGAAGGGCTCGCGCCGCCATCCCCAGTCTTGGTGGTATCCTCCCTCCAGCTTTGCACGAGTTCGACTATGTCCTTGCTAAGGATGGAGAAGTCAAAATCCGGATGCTCGCAGAAAATGTTGAAAATGATAGTCGACAAGGCGATATCACTAGCTTTATCTTCGAGTTCTTTGACTTCAGCTGCCTTGAACTCCTCGATAGCTTTGTGAACCACCTCGGTGGTCGCTTCCCTCATACGATCCGGATGCTTAGAAATGACCCTCTCGAGCTCCTTGACTTTCTCCTCGAGATTCTCCTTGGCGGGTCTCTCCTTGGCCAGGTCCTCGAGCATCTGCTCCTTCTCCAAGTTGAAGGCCGTTCTCTCCTCCTCCTGAGCCTTTTCCGAGTTCTCGAATGCTTGTGTTATCTCTTCAACTTTCTCAGACTTCTCCAAATATTCGAGAACCGGGTCGTACATCAGGACAGCAGTAGCCGCAGTCTAAAAAAAAAAAAAATCTCTAATTGTCAACACCAAGAGAATACACTCGAAGAGAAGATAGAAAAGCTTACATTGGCCAGCATCCTCATCGCAGATCCAAAAGCGACCTTGGCAGAACGTCGCTTCATCCGCTCCCAACCTTCCTCAGATGTGAAGCGATCAATAAAGGTTGCGCTCATACCAGCCTTCTCTGGTAATTGATTGAGGAGTGTGAAGAGCTCTTCACCCTTATCTGCCAAGGTCAGTTCCGAAGAAGTGGCAGCTTCGGTGGGGGGTTCAGGATGACTCGCTGACTGAGGTTGTGGTGGAGGCGAGCTTGCAGAGAAGTCCTCGAAGGCAACTTTTCTCTTCTTCGAGCTGTCGACTTTCTCCTTCCCTTTTGATGGTGGAGTACTCTCAGGTGTTTTGGTTTTTGCCATGGACCCGAGAGTTGAAGGTGGTGCTCGCAAGCCGCTACCAATGGCCATCTCTGTATAGATATGTTAGTGAGCAAGGAAATATAGTATAAGGGTAATTAGAATGAACGTGTAATTACCTTCTTCTTGTGGAGCTGGTTGAGGAGCTGGTGGTGGCACTGTCTCTGGAGATGAAGGTTCTGAGTGTGAAGGTGTGGCTGATGCTTTTTGTTTTCTAATTCTTGAAGACGAGGCACCTAAATCCGTCCTTTTTCTTGGCTTCTTCTTCGAGCTCGATGGTTTAGACGAGGGAACCGGGGGGTCTGGGAATGCGGCACCCTTCGGAAGCAGACCGTAAGCGACCAGGTTATTCGAAGTACCTAGTACCTTCCAATTAAATTCCTTAATTAGAAGGTCGTTGATTTTATATACTTTTGCGAGTTGTTCCCTGGAGAGTCCGAGTCGATCCCTGTTATCTGCGATGACATTCGAATACGATCAGTATAAGAGTATAAGATTAAACATAGAAACAAGACGATAAATTGGAAGACTACCTACCGGGATTCTGAAAGAAGCCATTAACTGCATAGTCAAAATGGAAAAATAGATTTTTCCATTTTCCCATGTTGTTGCGAACCCCGTAGATCGTTTTTATTGCTTGGTTCGACCATTTGCTCGCATAGAAGAAACCGAGATCTGATAGATTTGATTTCACTTGGTAGAACCAAGCGAATTCTTTAGGTGAAGGGGTTTCTAAACCTAGTTTATGGTACAGTATATACAAACCTACCATGTATCTATAGGTATTAGGGGTCAATTGAAAAGGGACGACCCCATAGTAATCAATAATCAATTTTATATACGGATGGAGTGGAAGGTGCACGCCACATTTGAGTACTGCCTCAGAAAAAGAAGAGAGTCCATGTGGGGGAGTGTGTGGTCGGTTCAATTCCATAGGTAGATGAAGGGGTATGGTGATCTTATAGCTGCTTGCAATTTTGCTGAGTTTGTTCGATGTACAACTCGTCCTTACATTGGTACATGACCAATTCTCTTCTACGTATTGGTAGCCAGATGAAAATGCAGGGGCATCCCTGATGTGTCTGGGCCACTGGTCCTGGGGGAGATTGCCTATTCGAGGAGTACTTTGTCTGACCCCTGTTATTTCTATCTCGGCTTCTGACTCAAGATAGTCTTCAAGGTTAATGGAGCTAACACTCGAGTCAGATTCTCCAGAAAACACATTCTCTTCCCCAAATTCCTCACTACTAGACATCTGAAAAGAAATACGCAGGGGTTCAGGCATCGAGGATTCTCACTATGCCAGCACTTTGGGTATTCATCCTAAGATTGTACTAAGCAAGCAAGCTCATTTCTAAAGAGGTCTACGGATTCGTAAAAATTGTTTGAGCAGTTCATCAGAAAATAAATGTTCGAGCAGTTCGTTGGGAAATAAAATAGGGTATCATACCCTAGAAATTCTTTTCACAGGTTTGTTTTTGGTTATTATCTAGTAAGTCTATCCTACGGACTGAAAAAAGGGGGAATAAAAAAAATAATTCTCATTTCATTTCAGTGTGGGATGAGTTTTTATTCCTAAAGATTGAAATTACTTTTTCAAGAACAGAAGAAATAAGAGAAGAAATGAACTAACCTTTCTTCAGAAGCAGAGGATTTGAGATGTTTTGAACTTCGTCAGAGAAGAAACTATGATTGTGCGAGCTGAAGGACGAAACGGCGCTCTAGGGTTCTCTGAAGTTTTGATATTTTCTGAAAAGATGGAAACAGTAAAATAAAAACAGGAACAGACTGGTTTCTGATATTTATACTCCAAGCACTGTTAAATCACAACCGTAGATCAAGGAATTTGATTTTTAGATCTGAAGGCCGAATTTTACACTGGATTTGATTCTTTTCGAAAAATCAGAATTGTTTAAAATTTGAAAAGATTTGATTTAAAAACGACGGTTGGTATTATTAGACTTCCTCGAATTCTGCTATCTTTCTCAGAAGAGGCTACACATGTTTTCCGTCCGTCAGAAAAAAATATGCGTAATCTTGAGANATGGGATTTGAAATCTGGCGACTCTTCGACTCTTCAAAGATCTCAAGTTTAGGTCATGACATTGCATTTTTAAGATCGTACGTTAAAAGGAAGCTCCATTTTGTCCTAAAGAACTAATGGAGCTGGGGGGCAATTGTTGTGCGGTCTAAAATCCTAAGGTCGCATAAGTAAGGGTTAAGTTCGACCTCCTCCGTGTTGGATATGTGCGACATCTTCCACTTAGGTTATATGCGACCTCCTCCGTGTAGTCGTATGACCTCTTTTGCATAAGTTGTGTGCGATCTTCTCTGTATATGTTGTGAGCGACCTCTTCCGAAAGAAAAGGGAAACAAGTCTATGCTTCGTCAAACAGGAAATCTGTAAGGAAAGGGAAACAGAAGTCCTCTATTTATGATCAACCAGTTACCCATTTTGAGTGGTTATTCAATTATGTTGTTACTCGAATTGTATTACCCGATTATATAAGTTACCCGTTTTTACAATTAGGAACATTGGGTTACCCTCACCTATATAAAGGGGACTCGATGTTTCAGAGAGGGGACTCCAATTTTTCAAGATCCCGATTTTCTGATTTAAAAACTCTTGACTTCCGATTTGAGAGAGATTTTCAGACGAGACAATTGTAACTGTGCTTGTAATTCTCCATAAAATAGTGAAGAATAGTGGACGTAAGCTCATCGGACTGAACCACTATAAAATCCTTTGTCTCTTTATTTGTTTTAATAAATAACCCAATTCATACAAACCACGTCTCTTAATTTTTTCTAAATTTATTGTTGATAAAACCTCCATCGACACTTCCTAATTCGCTTTGTTTCTTCTTCAGAATCATTGTCTACCTGTTGCTTCATTTTTCCTCCCTCTATCACACATTTACATCCATCTTGGAAAGGAAGCAAGATTTTCTACTACTGCTTGGATTTTTGGCAGATTTCAGGGAAGCTTTCTTTGGACTGAAACAGTGAAGACCAAGATTGCTTGTGCAACTTACTAGTAGGGAATTGGATATTGGGGTTCGGAGTACGCATTTCCATTTTTTGGTTTGTCCCGCCTTGTTCCGGTGTTGCCACACGGAGCGATTCTCCATATCTAGTTCTTCCATAAAACGCCTGTCCTCGTTCTCAATGCACTCCCTAAAGCAGTGCCCCATGATACCACAATAATAGAGCAAAAGTCTGGAAGCTTTTCATATTGAAGTAAAACTGTAATCTCCTCCGTCGATATCTTCTTACCTGAATTGTTATGTTGCGTCTTAACGGTTTGGTCACATCAAACTTCACTCCAACTCTCATGAAAGTGCCCAGGCAATTACATGTCCCTCCCAAATCTATCTCCTCGATCTCGCCGATGACGGACCCTAGAAAACGTGCTACTTTCGGGGTCATACAAGAGATTGGAGCATTTTGGATCACCCATGCCCCCATGGCCTACCCAGAACAATCAGCTGTTTTTCGAAGTGCCAAGGTCCTTCCACGAAGATCCTCTGGAGGTCGTCTTTTAACTGTCTCCTTACCGACGGTTTCAATATCTAAGGCGTGTATTGGCCTCCAAACTTCTCAAAGCTTCTCTGTTAATCCCTTTGTTTCCTATAATTTTGCTTATTACGCATAAGTCTGTATTTTGTTTTCCTGATTTTAAAAAGTCTCCTTGTTACTGTATTTGGACCCTCATCAAGTCTTAGCGCCTGACACAGTTTGGTGATTTCACGTGGATCCATAGAGACACTAGTGTGAGAAGAAGAGATTACTGTGTGGATGTAGTCTTCGTCTAAGAGGACGACCGAGTTCCACTATTGGAAGTGGAAAGTTATTGAGCTCAAATCCAAGCATCCTTTTTTTTTTCTTTTTTTTTTCTTTTTCTTTTTAAAGTTAAACCTAGTAATTAGGGCAAATACAAAAATATACCATATATTTTGGCTCATAGGACCTTCTATTGTTAATATTTTTTAAAAAATTCTATCGCTAATTAGTGATGTGCTTTATGTGTGTTTTTAAATAAAATACTTTTTTTATTTATTATAATTTAAAAATAGTAGCAAGAATTTTTCAAAATTTATTTCTTTTTATTTTTTTCAAATATCATTTGAAATAGAAATACTTTGTTTGCCAATTCAAATGCCACTAAACCTATTTATGTTTTGTTCCGCTATATATTAGAGAAAAGCATACGAGTAGGGTTAATTTGGGACAAAATGATTTTTTTATACCCTTTTCAAAAAAATAATATTTTTAGAAATCATAGGTCAAGAACTTTTTAATCATGAAAAAATCATTATTTAGAACTTTTCATAATTAAGAATTTGTTGATCATAGCTCACAGTAGATCAAGTTGTCCTTGATACTTCTAAACATGTTATTGAAAAAAAAAAAGTATAAAAAAGTCTTTCGGCTCAAGTCTCTATGTCATTTTCTAATAGCCAAATGCATATTTTGAAAATTTGGCCTAACACTCTATCAAGGTATATATTTACAAAAGAAGTCAAATTCGAAGGTTAGATAACTTATTTTGAAGAATAAAATGTTATACATATGTCACAATGTCAATAAAAAAGTATGTCTTTTTGCAATTATTCTAGAATGAAAAAAACGAAAGGAGTAAAAGAGCAATTCATCGGCTTTTTTTTAGATTAATTACAATTTTACACCTTGCATTTTAGTTGTTATTCGATTTATACCCATAATTTTGATAATTATCAACATTAACTTTCACATTTTAAACTTCTTTCATATTCGTACCCTTTCTAAGTCGACCACTAATTTTGATTTATAAACTTACAATAATACATTTTAGGATTTAAAAGTATATATTTAGAAATTAAAACTAATAACCAAAATATAAAAAAAGCAAAAAAAAAAAAAAAGAAAAAACGATGTCTTTTTTTTATAAAGTCAAATTTTAAAATTTTTTTAACATTTGCTGCATTAATTATTAATAAATATTTTTTTAAAAAATTTAAATTGATTTTAAATATGTAAAATTTATAAGAGTATTTTAATTAATTTTTTGGTCAAAATATGTGTTTGACTCGTTAAAAGTATAAATTTAGTATAATTTAGAAACTTGAAGGTTAATATTGATAATAACAAAAATAAAAGATATAAGTTGAACAAATAACTAAAATATAAGGTCTTTATTTTTTTTTCCTGGTGATGAAACAAGATAAAGGAAACATTAATCGTACCAGAAATAAATATATATTTCACCCAAAGAAGAAAAAGATGGTGCTGTGCCCTGCCCTTTAATTAAATAGCCTCCTTGGTATTAAAGGGCTCCTTGGCCCATACTTTAAAGTAGGGCCCATAGCCTTCTATCCAGAGCGTATTCAAATCCAGGCCCACGCTGTGAAAACCCCCGTAATAACAAATAGTGAGACGCCACACGTAAGGCCGCACAATCACATAGTGGCGTAATCTTATTGGTAACCGTACCAATTGTAAAGACTACCAAACCTAGTTGGAACAGAATATGCGAACCTAACCGGAGAGAAGGTGACCTCTTTTTCTTTCTTCTCTTGTAAGAGCTCTCTCTCTCTCTAGCGTTTCAAGGACACCGGTGCTTATTGTTATTTCTATACTTGACTTTCTCCAATCATCTTCCTGTGATCTCTTTCTTAAGGCTTTTTATTTTTATTTTTATTTAAATATATATTTTCTTTTTAATTCTTTTTCCTATATTTTTTAATTTTTATTTTGCTACAAAATATTTTTATTTAATAGTGAACACAATTTATTTCTTCATCATCTTCTTCACAG
Source organism: Parasponia andersonii (assembly GCA_002914805.1). NCBI lineage: Eukaryota > Viridiplantae > Streptophyta > Magnoliopsida > Rosales > Cannabaceae > Trema > Trema andersonii. The sequence continues at coordinate 474,908 of JXTB01000081.1, forward strand.
ATACTTATCGCTCTTGGGAGGGTTTTGATTTTGTAATATCTTTTTGGGATTGGGGTTAGGGTTTTCGATTTTGATCGATCTATTGGCAGAATAGAAAAAAAGAAGAAAATTATGGGTGCGGAGGGCGATTCGAGCGAGCCTAAGGTCAGTGGCGGTTGTGATTCTGGTGGTGAAGGAGGAGGAGAAGAATTGGTGGCGGTCAATGTTCGGTGCTCGAATGGTTCCAAGTTCACGGTCAGGACGAGTCTTGAATCGACTGTTGAGGCATTTAAGGCATTGTTGGCTCAGAATTGTGATGTTCCTGTTGATCAGCAGAGGTTGATCTATAAGGGTCGCATCTTGAAGGACGATCAAACCCTGCATAGTTATGGTAAGGGGTTGTTCCTTCTTTCTCTAAAAATTGGATACTTGATACTTGGTTGTGTATTGGGCTGGTGGTGAATGTGGATTTTATGGTTGTATTTACTATTGTTCAGTGTATATAGATATATTTTGTTTTCAGTGATTCGATTCCCTATCTCAAATTTGTGACATTTGTCTTGATAATGAGGATTAAGCTTTTGGGCATCTTTGGTCTCGATAATGAAGAATAAGCTTTTGGGCATCTCTGGTCTTGATTGTTTTTCTCATCGCGACCCGTTTTGTTTGCTTATACGGTGTTTTGTGTGAAGATTATTAAATGTTGTGGGATGCTTTATTGCTGTTCAAGCATCTGATTGTATGATCGCGCTTCCTTATAGATATCACTATTATCGATTTCAGAATTTGTTGACCCTTTTGTTACAGCTAAAGGTTTAATAGTTTGCTATGCTGGTCTAGGTCTGCTTCAATGTTTCATGCTTTTTACTTTATTTTGGGGAAGAAGTGGTTTTCTCTACAATCTAATGACCTTCTTTCTTCCTTTTTTAAAGGTTTGGCTGCAGATCATACAGTTCACATGGTTCGTGGGTTTTCCCCAGCTGCATCGACACCCCCTCCTGCACCTGCTAATTCTGAAAACACCAGTCCTAACACTACACCAGGTGTCACACGAGGTGTTGGTTCTACTGAAGGTGCAGGGCTTGAGAGTACTGGTCTTGGGGCATCTTTATTCCCTGGATTGGGTTTAAACGCACTTGGAGTTGGTGGTGGTGGTCCAGCTAGTTTGTTTGGAGCTGGGCTTCCTGAATTTGAACAAGTGCAGCAACAATTGACCCAGAACCCAAATATGATGAGAGAAATAATGAACATGCCTGCCATTCAAAGCCTTATGAATAACCCCGACTTAATGCGAAGCTTGATTATGAGCAATCCACAGATGCGCGATATAATTGACCGGAATCCCGAGCTTGCACATATACTTAATGATCCTGGCATTCTCCGTCAGACATTAGAAGCTGCAAGGAATCCTGAGCTCATGCGTGAGATGATGAGAAACACTGACAGAGCAATGAGTAACATTGAATCTTCTCCTGAGGGTTTTAATATGCTTAGGCGTATGTATGAGAATGTTCAAGAGCCGTTTCTTAATGCTACGACTATGACTGGAAACACTGGAAATGATTTGGGTTCAAATCCATTTGCTGCTCTTTTGGGAAACCAAGGGGCACAAGTGAGGGATGATTCTAACAACTCTTCAACCACTGATACTGAAACAACTACAGATCGTGCTGCTCCAAATACGAACCCACTTCCTAACCCTTGGAGCAGTACTGGTGGTAAGAGAAAAGCTTCTTTCTTCAGTCTTTTATCAAACTATATTTTGTTGTGATGCTCTGTTGGTTATTATGTTATCCAACATTATTGGATATGAATTAAAACATGGAGTGTTTTTTCTCTTTTTTGTATTTTGTATTTTGTTTTTTGTTTTTTTTTTNCAGTCATTGGAGGAAAATATTCCACCTATTGTCTCCATACTAGATGCTTATTAAGAAGATTTAGTAATTAATATTGTATTTGACGTTCTTTTTCTCTCGGAAGGCTCTCCTTTTTCTCCCTTGCCAAATATTGGAACACTGGTATTTGACTTGAAATCTTGATACTCGAATTTGATGATAGGAAAACTTAAAATCTTAGTGGTTAAGACCTTCGTTTCATTGCTTCTTAATACATTATTGATACTCGAATTTGATGATAGGAAAACTTAAAATCTTAGTAATTAAGATCTTTGTTTCATTGCTTCGTAATACGTTATTGCATTGACTTCTTCTTCAAGTTGTATAAATCTGTATGTTTTGTTGTGGACTTTCAGGAGGGACCCAGACAAACACCACAAGACCAAATCGTGCTGGGGATGTGAGGCCACCTAATGTTGCTGGTCTGGGAGGGCTTGGTCTCCCTAATTTAGAGCAGATGCTCACTGGCGGCTTGCCAGACACTACTCAAATGAATCAGCTTTTGCAAAACCCAGCTATCTCACAGATGATGCAGAGCATGCTTTCAAATCCTCAATATATGAATCAGGTATTATCATTAAAGATTTTTGTGTAGCTTCAATATTTAACATTCTTGTATTAAAAAATATCTTTTGAATTGTAGATTCTGAATCTTAATCCACAACTGCGTGGCATGGTTGACTTGAATCCTCAACTTAGAGAAATGATGCAAAATCCAGAAATTCTACGCCAGTTAACAAACCCTGAAACTATGCAGGTACATTTACTACTTTGTCAAGTCTGAAGAACTGCATCCATGAAATCAATGTGTGTGTGTCCCTGTCTCTAAAATTGTGTGTGCTCCCTGAACACGCATGCATCCTTGTGTTCACAGTTGCGTACTTGCATGTATCTTATTTGTACATATGGGAGGAATTGGATCATGCGTGTAACAGTGGACAGCAGGGATATATATATTTTTTTCCCCTTTACAAGGTTTTAGTCGTTGAGGAATTGCAGAATTTCAACTTGTAAACCACTATGCTTGACTTGTTTTCTTTTCTCTGATTTTCTCTTGTAGCAAATGCTCACTTTACAGCAGTCACTTCTATCTCAGCTCAGTCGGCAACAATCAACTCAGTAAGTTCAGATATATCTTTCTGAGTTTACTTGGTGGTGAAAATTGAACCTTTATTTAATGATGATTCTAGAACTACTTTATGCACCTATAGCGCAAATATAGAAACTAGTAATAGGATATTTTTACTTATTTTATTGGGTTTATTTTAATTTTAAATAATTAGTTTCTAGTGTACTGTTTATTTCAATTGCATGCTCGAGTCTGTTTTCCTAGTTTGTGTCCTATGCTTATCTATAAATAAGCCTCTCTATTCTCATTGTTATTTAGACTTGATTTGTGAAATATAACTTTTCAATTATTCGCTCTCTAGAATTCTCTCTCTCTCTGTAATTTCTGTGTTCTTCTTTTACTTCTCTCTTTCTCTCATCTTTCTCCTCTTTTTTCTATTTTCTCTTCTACTGCTATATAATTATTTGTTATGCAAATCATGAAAACTCCAATTGGTATATGTAGCATTTATATCTTTAACTTTACCTATTGAGACATATGTCTGTCTATATATTTTCTGGCTATTCACTGATGAGCCACTTTTGTGTGTTGAATTCTTAGTAAAGTATAACTGTCATCCATTTCTTACAAAAAGAGAGAAAAAAGTTTAAGGTTTAATTATCATCTCCTTAAATTTCATAGAATTGACTTGCTGTTTGAAGTGCTTGTGTTTAAAAAGAGCATGCCAAGGTTACAATAAGCTAACTCTTATTTCTGTCTCCTATTTTATATTTGAATTGGTGACTTTTCTCTTTGGTGGTGATCTTTGAAATTCTTAAATGTTTCTGGGGTTGTCAGACTTTCTTCATGGTCTGATCACCATCTCCCCAACGAAGCTTATGTTGACCTTTACTTGTCCTTAGTGGATGTTTCTTTGCATTATATTGGTGCCCAAGGTAGCTACCCAGATCATTAGTACGTGTTACCCAATTAGATATGGCAAAAAACATAGCTTAGATATCGTGTGGATCTAGCTTGCATCTCAACTAAAAGAAATTTGCTTATCAAAGGTCCAGAAGTAGGAGAGTGACATGTTAACCAAGCTAGATCCCATTGAGAAGTCATGCATTGGTTGGACTTAGTTGCTATTCACCTCTCACAAAAGAATGGCAGTAGCACCTCTGCCCGGTGCCCATTAATGGGGTACAACAAAGGGTACCCTTGGAGTTGACATGAGCTGAAGTCTATTTTGAGATATGGCTTTAAAACAGCTCTACAACATTGACTCTTGTTGGCGTCATTGAGCTTGGAGGCCAAGCCTCTGTACTTATTAGTAATTACAGAGACTTGGCCTCCATGGCTTAATGATGTCATCAAGCACAAATTTGTGTGGCTGACATGTTAACCAATCTTGTTCAGACTGAGAATCTCAAGCATTGCTTGGACTTAGTTACTAGAAATACCCTTGCTATAAAAATGGTGGGAGCAACCCTGCCCATAAAATCGAAAAGGGGTACAATAAGCCTAGAGTAAGTACCCCTGTAGATGACATGATTTGAATCCAAGGTGTAGATTTTGAGATGCGGCGTCAAATCAGCTCTTGATGACAACACAAGCCTTGGCTTTGGTCAGAACCACGACAAACTTAGGAGGCTTTGGCTGTGGTGAGCTTCCTAGAGTGACATAGAAAATGCTGAGTGTGTGGTGCCTTGAAAAAACAGGCAGTGTTGTTCTTTGATAGAATGAGTGATTTCGTGTGCAATTGGAGAATTTGGGAAGGCTGAGACTTGAGAGCACTTTGTCATCCACCTGTTACTTTGTTATTGGAATTCTGTGGGCATGGGCGGAATTGCTGAACCATGTTAAACTGTGTGCTTCTATCTTATTGATATTGCTCTTTTAATTCTCCCAGTTCTGTTTTCATTTATGTTGGCTTTATTGTAGTCGTAATTGCCATTTTTTTTTAATATTGACCAACATTCATTAGTTAGTGTTTTGTTTTATATCATTGCTCATCATTGTACTGTGCCGTCTTGCAGGGATTCTGGTCAGCCTGGTGCAACTACTGGTAAGTAGCACATACAATGGATGACTTAATTGTTACCATCTCCAATTGCGACTTTTACTGATTCTTGAATGAAATAGGAACACCTAATAACACAGGGCTGGAGTTATTGATGAACATGTTTGGTGGTCTTGGAGCTGGTGGCTTTGCAGTACCAAACAATCCAGATGGTTAGCATTTCCTTGTGTTATCACATTTTATGTTTATAATAATTCTACTTTTGATTGAAACTTACTGCGGGTCACCCTTGCAAAATTTGTAGTTCCACCGGAAGAGCTTTATGCAACTCAACTGTCACAGCTTCAAGAAATGGGTTTCTTTGACACCCAGGAGAATATCAGGGCGTTGCGTGCCACTTCTGGGAATGTTCATGCAGCTGTTGAGCGGCTTCTAAATCCTGGGCAATGAACCCTATTTGGTTTCTCTGTCGCTTTCTTTAAATTGGAAATTTCATGTGGACATGTAAAACCAGACGATTTGGCCTTAGGATCTTGCAAATGATGCGAGAGAAATTACGGGGAGCAGCTGTAGATTTCATTTTGGGCGTGTGAATAAGCAAGTACACACCATGATAGAGCTGTGAACTTGTGGATATATATGCATATGCGTCGACTTTACAGGACTTCTCTGTCCCTCTCGCTCTCATGTGTACATTTATTTACATCCTCTTTAAAAGTATTGTTTTGGTTAAAATGTTCTGCTTATTTAATGAGAAATACAGGGACACAGTGTTGCCTTTGCGGTCATCTACTTTTCACTTTGTCTCACTGTATTTCTAATGCCGAACAGGCAAGAAAGTGTATGGTTGCTGGACATTGCTCTTGCAGTTTGCACAAATTTCAGCTAGCTATATATAAGAACTAGAGCTACGATTGGTAGCCAAGTTAGTTAATTTTTCCTGGTGGCATAAACTACATCGCCAGTACGTAATTAGAATGTAAATTTAGCACAATCTACGTGAACAAGGCATCGATAATAATTTATTTTTTAATTAGTGGCGTCAGGTAATTTTTGATACGATAATCTGGCGGTATTGCGTGAGTAATGTTGTAGTGTTAATTTTTTTTATTGGAAGATAGAATAAAAGAGCAAATGGCGTTGGGACTCGGCTCAACCCAGTGCCTGTTTTGAATGCTATTTAGGCAATTTGGCCAGATGTGGCGTGGTATTGTTAACAAATGCTAATTTTTCTATTTTTTTAATTTTTTTTTGTAAAATTACCCACCAATGATAAGTTTTGCCCCTAATCACATAGTGTTGGCGAAAATTAATAACTTTTTGCTACCGAAATAATAAAAATTTTCTTTTCATATCTCATAGTTTTATTATTATTTCATGGTCAATTTTATATAAAGTAAATTTAATATGTACATAATACGAAATTCCAATTTACAATATAACAACATCAAACATATATACAGACATTAATTAAAAGGATACTAATATTGTAGATATTTTTTTTTACCAACTCATAGGTATTATTTTACCAATTAAAATTCATCACGCATGTTTATTAATGGTAAAAGTTAGAGAGAAAAAGAATTAAATGATAGATATTTATTTTTATTATTTTTTTTCTAACTACTTAAATTGTAGTAATCATTAGATTATAATCCAACGGTTAAAAAAAAAAAAAACCTATAGATAGGTGAAAAATTCTTATTGAATTAGAACCATATATATATATATCATATAAAGCGTTTTTTTTTTTAAAATTCCCTATAAATAAATTTATTTATTTTTCAATACTTGTATTTTATATAGCTGTGCCACATATTGAAATATCAAAAAGGTTGAGGTAAAAAGAAGCGTAGCTCAGACTCTCGGGATAAATTTGAAATGTCATAAAAGTTAAGGACCGGTACTGCAACTTTCAAACGTTCAAAATAAATACCAGCTTGTTAAGGGACTGAAAAGGTAAAAATTTCTGCACATGTAACATAACATTAGAGTTAGAGCCAAAGCTTATTGCTTTTCAAACCCAATCTATCTTTCGCGGAACGGCTCCAATGAGCTAGAGGTAATACTTTTCCCCTTCGCCTTTAATTCCAAATTTAATTCAATAAATATTTTCTGTGTGTATATATATAAGCCTAAATAAATTATTCTGTTTTTGTTTCTTCTTTCTTGGTCATGATAAATATATTTTACACATGAGTTTTCTCTGCAAAAATTGAAATTGATCAAACTCATAATGGCATATGATCCTTTGTGTGAGATTCAATGTGAAATTGAATGGGTCTTCGTAAATTTTGATTTTAGTGGAACCCATGTTCAAAAATCTTTTGAATCTTTGGTAATTTGAAGTGATCTGTATAGGTGGTCTACCTATATTGTAAGCTTTATCTTGAATTTTTCTAAAAGATCGAGAAACAATTGAAATTCGCATGAATGGGATAAAATATTTTGATCATTTATGTCCACAAGTTTCTTCTATTCTGAAATATTTATGCATTGATGAGTAATTGGCAAGCTCATTTATGTTTTTATAAGGTTCGAGTTTAGAATCATAAAGCAACTATTCATGTTAATTTCTGTTTTCATTATTCTATGTTCAGCTTTTTGTGTGTTTAGCTGTTAGGGGATAATTTTCTTTTCCCCCCTTTAATTGTGCGTTTTTCTTGTAAACTTTATTGCAAGTTCAATGTTTTTCCAGGGTTTTTGAGTAGATGCTTGAAGTATCTAAGGGCTGTTATTCCTTAATCTGTTGATTGACTTGTATTATACTCTTCTTTGTATCTACTCTGTATCCTTTTTCCCAACTATTTTATTCTTATTGGTGAGATGTGCAATGTATGATTGGAATATTGGATTGGGCCATGGGCGATAGTATATCTTGTGTTTGGAATTATTGTCAACTTATGGCGATCATAAGTAAAGAATAGAGATTACTTTTAAGATCCATCTGTATTTGCAAAAATGCTATATGTTTTATCCTGTCTGATGCGAGAATATACTTGGCTTACGTGTCTACAGCGCTTACATATATTGAGCTCTTTAATCGAGTTTATTTTCTCCTCTATTTTTATCTCTTTGTTTATGACTGTTTTTAATGAAGATTTTTTTTCCCCTTGTAATCAGAAAGTATATTACTTCAAATGGTTCAACAAACCATAGATTCTAAATTCAGGGAATATGGGATGGGTAATTCCGAAATTGACTTGCCTACTGGTAATAAGCAATTGTCAGTTGCTGTAAAGAAGACGGTGTTGAGAGATCTGCAAAACGATAACAGAATCAGGGCGCCCAACTCTACTGGAAACCCTCCTTTACTAAAGGATAGAGGACCTTTTACCAATACCATTAAACTTTCTGGCACCAAGAGAGCTTCACCTGAGTGCCCAGAAAGCCCTTCTCAACACCGTTCTCCTAACAATAACTCCACAAATGGGCACCTTGTCTATGTTCGCAGAAAATCAGAGGCAGAATTAGGCAAGAGCAGTACCTGTGATAGCACAAACACCAATGCTTATTGTCTGCAGTCAAGGCAACTGGGCCAGCAGCAGGAGACCCACCAACCTATTCCCCAAATTAAAGAGCCAAAAGTATCCTGTTTTCCTGCGTTTTCCCCTTTGCCAATGACATCATCCATGATCTCCTCTGGAAAGCCTTCTATCCCCCTTCCTCAAAAGTCTGGTATGCAGTTAGCATCTGCAGAATCAAGTGATCCACTTGTTTCTGTTTTGCCATCATCGGGTAGTTTAAAAGAAAATCTTCGCTGGGAAATGCAATATAATCAGCTGCAGTCACTATTGCAGAAACTGGACCAATCTCGGCAGGATGACTATATTCACAGTAAGTTTTTAATCCAGAAATTTTTTGTTAAGATGCTTTATTGTTACACCGCTTAACTCCTAATAACATCAATTGATTCTTGTAGTGCTTCGTACACTGTCCTCAGCTGAACTAAGTAGACATGCAGTTGAGTTAGAAAAGAGGTCAATTCAGCTTTCATTAGAAGAAGGTAAATATAGTTCTTGATTTTATTTTCATGCTTTATTTTTCCATTTTAACGGCTCAACGTAGTCTATTTCATTTAGAAAGCACCTGTGACCAAAAATATGTTTTCTTCTCATGTTTGGAAATGTTGATATATTTTTCTGTAGTGTGAGAACAAGGAAGTTCGCAAGCATATTGATGCACGTATACGACTCGCTTTTATGTTACCTTTATGTACTTCCTTTGATTCCCCTTGTAATTTGGTTCGCTGTCGTTTGATTGGGAGTCTCTTTGTGTCGTTTGATTGGGAGTCACTATGTGTTTTCAGTAATCTTCATTTCTTTATTCATATTCAATGTCCAATTTGACTGCCCAAGACATTAGAGGAGAAATAGAAGAAGCCTGAAAATTTTCCACCTAGATTTATTTCAGTTTTTGTTATTTCTCAGCAATAAATAAAACTTCATGTTTCGGATCATATGATGTAATTGTAACTTCTTCTAGCGGCTCAGCTGCCATAGTTGTAAAGCGCTACAGATATCACTTTCTTAAAATTTCATTGCAGTTATGTATATTCTACTTTGATAGGGTCTAATCTGTTATCACACGTTACTGCAGCAAAAGAGTTGCAGCGGGTTGGGGTTCTGAATGTTCTAGGAAAACCATTGAAGAATACTGGATCGCCCTCAACTCATCAACACCAACCGGAGAAGTGAGCTGAGTTCTAGTCTCAGCCTCCTGGAGAAGCGGGTTTGGGATTGTAATAACTTTGAATTATTATAAACAACATAGAGGATAGTGTTTTATTCTCTAGTTGAACCAAATGCTACCAACTTGTTTCTTTTCTCCTGGCCTCTCCGTCTTATATGTAAGCCCCGCTCTTGCTGTTTTGCTGGTATCGAACGCAATATGTGGCTTCTCTCTAATGTATTATTTTTCCTCCGTCTCTTCCTTGGAAGCTGCTGCTGACTGTATTTACTTGTAATTAGGGTGACATTTCACAGAAATTCAATACCTCACTTGAAGTTTGCTTTGTAAGTGTTATGCAATATTGGTCGGGTCGCGTGACATTCCAAGTATTATAATTGTACGTCTTATTATTATTATCATGTTTATAGAAAAATATTTGAAGATTTGTGTATTTCTGTGGCCCTTGAACTCTTTAGTTTAAGAGGAATGTGATTTGAATTAACTGACGAAATTGTTTTTTTATTTTTTTTTTTCCCCAATAAAAAAACGAATCTTTTATTCAAAACGAGATTCTAATATAATAACGTGCCCAATTGGATTGGAATTGGATCTTCTTCTAACCAAATTCATTTATCATTAAATTATGAGTCAGACTAATTTTTGTATGAAGTTTTCGCTACTAACAATGTATCATATGGTTACGAGAGATTCCAGTGGATTACTATTTGGTTTCTTATAGTTAATTTTTTTTTTTTTTAAAAATAATAATTCTTTTATAAAATTAGATGTATTCAACACGTGTTGAATAAAAACGGTGACAAGCACGTTACCGTGGGTAGCGAGTGTAGGAAGTGGTTACGAGAGATTCTTGCCCCCCCATAAGTTCACACTGTCTGTTCTTTTTCGCTTAGAATCAGTTCGACAGTTTCTAGTGTTACACTTGTACTAAGATCCTCGAAGATTTCGAATTTCGAGAATTAAACCACGTTTTAGATAAGATCTGATCCCGATTCTGTAGCGCCGCAAACAGATATGTCCGCTCCGAATTTACTCTTCTACCCTCACTTAAAACCAACTCAAAACCGGAACCAGGGAGAGGCTAATACAGTCATTTCAACTAAGAACATGTAACGACCCATATGGCTGTATTCAACCGAAGAAACCCGTCCCTCTCCCTCTCTGTCACAGTCTCCAGTAACCGTTTTTGCCTCTACAAAACCCACTCTTCTCTCCATTTTCCAACTTTTTTTTCCCTTCTACTCCANAAAAAAAAAGAAACCCGCAATGCAATGAACAACAATACTGCCTTCGATTTCGATCTCCGATTCGAGGTCTTGCCCCCCGACTTCTCCGCGAACCGCCACCAGAACCCACGGAAGAAGCGGTCCAAACAGACCCGACCCGAACAGAGCGCCCTCGGCGGCGTCGCTCCGCGGGCCAAGTACGACAAGAGGCCCGACCCGGGGGCGCCGAAGATCACCAGGCCCTGCACCGAGTGCGGGAAGAAGTTCTGGTCATGGAAGGCCCTCTTCGGCCACATGCGGTGCCACCCGGAGCGGCAGTGGCGGGGGATAAACCCTCCTCCGAATACCCGACCCGTTTCGCCTCCGCTCATGAATTCCGAAACTGCCCAAATGATGGCCGGTAATTACGAGTCCGACCGCGAAATCGCGACCTGTCTGCTCCTCCTGGCAAACGGAATCCCCAGTGGAACCGCTACTGGTACGGCCGACCACAGCACTAGTACTAGTTACGATGTCGTCGTTGAAAACAGTGGCGGAGGCGGTGGCGGAGACGGGTGTGTTTTCGAGTGTTCGAGTTGCAAGAAGGTTTTCCGGTCGCACCAGGCGCTAGGGGGTCACCGGGCGAGTCACAAGAACGTGAAGGGCTGTTTTGCAATTACGAAAAGTAGTACTACAACTACAACTACAACTACAACTACAACTACAGAGAGTACTGAGGCAGAGGAGGATCAAACGACAGCGCTTCGGGAGAAACGACAACAGGGTCAGGGTCAGGGTCATAATCAGCACTACTACTACTGCAAGTGTGGGATTTGTTTCAAGGGTTTTACGAGTGGTCAAGCGCTTGGGGGCCACATGAGGTGTCACTGGTACCGTGATGATGATCAAGCTGGGCTTAAAGAACAGGGCTTTATTACTAGTAATGGGCTGGACCTGAATTTGCCTGCGCCGGCCATGGAGTTAGATGATGATTACTCGTCCTCTAATTCGTTTACTTCTTGTTCAGGCCTTTCCAATCTGGACTTGAGGTTGGGTCTCTAGAAGGACCAATTGTTTCAATGTTATTGGGTTTGTTTTTCTTGGGGTCCTATGCTTAGTACTGTTGTTGCTAGCTAGCTATAGCTTTAGCTAATTGCTTACTATTGTAGGATTGATCTAATATTCTATAATACGTATATAGTTAGTATATTTGGACCTCTTGATCTGTCTCCACAATTGGGAGACTAAATGCTTGTTAGTACTGTTGTGGACAACTTGGGAAATATAAATATATACACATACATGTTGTCATTTTTACTAGTGCCAATCGATATGATTCCTTATGATCGAAGATTATAAACAATTTGCCTTTGATGTGCTTATACTATTCCTTTTTTTTTTTTTTTGTGGTTTGTTGATGTGTAGCTTGAAAAGTTGCTTAATTTTGTTCTGCAAGCTTTTCTATGTCAGCTTACTATTTTTTTTTTAATACAATATGTGTTGTTACTAACAATATTTAGTTTAATTTGTTTTCTTTCACTAGCTTGTCAAGATTAAATATTAACCCATGTTCTTTTATTTCAATCTGCAATTTTAGTTTTATGCTTGTAGTTTTGCTTAAAGCTAACTAGTCAGTTCCAACTATAAATACTTTCATTTTAGAGTCGTCTACTTCGGAAATATAATTTGATAATTAAAATTTGAAAAGAACGGAGAATCAAAAACCTATATGTATACTCCCCTCAAAAAAGATTAAAAAAAAAAAAAAAAAACCTATATGTATACAAATACATGAATCTAGCCCCTTGGATGTAGGTCACTACCTTAGCAGTTCACTACCCATTTGATAGTACTTGATTAAATTTTCCCATTGAGTTGATCTTATAGGAACTAAGTTGTGACCATAATATAGTAATCCACATTTCACAGAGATTAGTCAGTATGTATTGTTACTAACGCTATAGACCCATGGTCGATGTCTCAATATGGTCATTAATTTCAATCTGCAATTTTTGTCTCATGCTTCCAGTTTTGCTTAAAGCATATAGCTTGTTAGTTCTAACTATAAATACTTTTTATGTTTAAGTCGTCCCTTTCGGAAATTGGATGATTAAAATTGGAATAGAACAAGGAATCAAAAACTGTATGTACTTCTGAAGCTACTGCATGAATCCTGGCCCTTGGATTAGGGTCTAACATAGGAGTTCATCACTTGCCATTTGACAGCACTGGATTAAATTCTGCCATTGAGTTTGATCTTATAGGAACTCAAAGTTATGACCATGTTATAGTAATCCACATTCAACACTGATTAGTTTAGCAAAACAGTCGCACATTTGACTATTGACATCTTCCTACGTTGGCTTTTTGATGTTGAACTTCACTCTCATTTGATTGGCTTTAGTAGTCTCTGGTCTTATTCGACGAAGAATATGCGGCTATTTGATAAGTTTCATGGAAATTAGGTGCCATACAAGTGCATTCTATTTGAATGATTGGTTTCCAAAACTCCTTGTTTTGACCTGTAAATGCGCTAGGCTATTGGGATTAGAGGACCATAGCATCAGTCTTGCTGAATCATTAGTCCATTGGTCAATTTTTAAGTAATCAGAGTGTCTAGATCAGATTCAAAGTTTTCTAATTAATGTTTGGATAAATATGCTTAAATTATTTTGCAAGGACTTAGTCAAGATTATCGATTCCTCCTCTGCTTCCTTGGTCACATGCCGCAACACTTTCTGCTGTTCTGCTCACTTAACAATTGGAATAGTTGCTACATTCTTATTCTTATTTCAGCTTCTTCTGAGTTAACAATATATGAACAAAGTTGCATTCACATGTCTGAATAGTTCCATATTCTTACTAGTTAGTAGTTAAGTAGCATGGACCACAGACAATATTTATGATTTTGAGAAAGCCAAGCAAAAAGAAATCGATGAACGAATCTACAAGTGTGAATAGAACATGGTCAAAACCTTAACAATTGGTGTATGATAAGTGAGCAATTCATAATGAATCTAAAAACAGATTATTTTATTTTACCAGAAGTAAATGATCATACGATAAAGATTTTCAATTTTTTTGAGGTGTTTGGCTTAATTTAGTCCGCCCCAAACTATCAATGAATAATTGTTAATACTATAAAAATGAGGCATGTTATGCACAAATGTGACAATGCAATCTAGGTCTTTCATTATGGTGGTCTGGAGAATGGAACTGACGCCGGGCCTAGCATTTTGAGCGGCCTCTATCCTTAAAAATTAGCATAAAAAGATTTGGAAAAAAGAGTATCCAATGCTTCTCATGAAGTGTGACGATTTATGATTCAAATCTTTCTTTAGTTCACTTCAATTATAATTAAGTAGATATATGACATACGGTCAACCTAAGATGAAAGTGTAACGTATTTTACTCTGGCCGGCTGGTTTTTATGTACAACATCAGAACTTATTAACTCTGGTTTTCGAAGCTAACATATAGAGTAAATTTTGAAAATGATTTTGATCAGTACTTTCAACAACTTTGACAGTACATTTATAACAATACTGACACATAACTAACAAAGAGCATAATATATTAGGAAAAACAATACAATTAAGTACGACGATAACTGTTTACCCAACACAACTTCATTTACTATTTATAAATTATTTATGAAATTTATTTTTGCAACTCTTTTATTTAAGCATTCATATAGCTCAATGTACTCCACTATATAAAAAGCTCGACAACTTTTCAAAATGTCTGGTCTACCTTAACCTCAGAGTACTCTTTGCACATTTAATATTAATGGGATCAATATGGAAATAGCTTTTGTCGTCCATCACTGTGACCTCACATGGTTTGCGAATTTATTAGTAATACCATTAAGGGTCTACTTTATATTAATAAATCTTTATCGATAATAATCTCTCTCATATCTCCATAACAGAGGATCCTAGTCGGTGATTCACGTAGTAATTTATTACAGATACTCTGGTTTGTGAGACACAGAAAGAAAAGCCATTACACATGTTATTAATGGTATTATTGATCATTTGACTAATATAAGGGTATGAACATTATATAAATTAATTCTTACTTCTAATTCATACCAAAATATTGAACCATCCTACTCTCCGAGTCATCTAGAGTAGAAATTTCCCATATCTAACAATTTTTTTAAAATTGTACTTTATTGCCTCCCTTAAATGAACATCGATAAGTACTTCAAAATCTCTACTAGTGCGATCACTTTTAATATAAAACCATAGACTTTAAAAAAAAAAAAAAAAAAAGGAAACATTTCTATGAAAGTAAGCACCTTTAAGACTTCCTGAATATTATGATCCAACAATTATAGTTTTATCAAAATCATTGCCGCTCTGAAAGGCAATCTATATATTTTAAAAATCTTAAAATCTGGGGTATAACTGCAATACACGCGAGCATAGCACTTAATAGGTTTAGGTACTTAATTTATTAGTTGATTCTTGGGCCACTAGATTAATTAATTTTTTTAAACCCCAAAAAAATAAATAACAATAATATGAACCATCCTATCAGGAAACAAATCAATCCAATGAGAAGCTCTTTTAGCTGAAGGCTTGATTAGACTCCACTTATATATGTTTAAACAATAGATACACTGGCCTGAAATTAAAATGATCGACTTGAAGATCTTTACTATCATCGTCAACATCAAAATTGTTAAAGTGCCCATTTATGAAATATTGGCGCATATAACTTTCTAAGTATGGTCCCTGACTTTTGGGCCACGAGGTCATCTTTCCAGGATAATGCTTCTAATCAATCTCAACTGTTAACAACTAAACTTTTTGTCACCCCCCCCAAAATAAAGGACATTATAACCGCTGAATCAGAATAAACTTTATAGACATGAAAGATTTCGAATCTAATTGTTATTAAAAAATCTAAATATATTCATTATCACTTAAAATATCTTATCATAACAAAACACGAAATAATCTAAATCATCAATAACAATTTGCTAAATCCATAATAACGAAAAAATTAAAACCATAACAATAATCCAATATACTTCAGATAACAATAATGTTTCAAAATAGAAACCAAATAATGCAGTAACTCTAAATAGTGAAATTTGAGTTCTCAAACGATTTTCATCCTTCAAATATGAGTTCCACTTATTGACTATTCTCCGAATTTGAAAAATAATAAATAATAAAAAAAGTGAGCTCGACATCCCAGTAAGTAACCGATAACCTCTACTAGTTGGATCAAGCATATATAATTTGAGATGTTTAGTAAGTATTTTACAAAATAACTCTAATTTCGAAATTAATACTTTTAAAAAAGAGGAAAATAATCTAACTAAAAATTAATTTAACAAAGTAGAAGGTTTCAAAATTCATTGTATCAAACTTATTCAATAATCGATATCATTTTCAAATTCTACTCTATAGTTTCGGCGACTATGACCATACTTAACCCCTGTGATTAGGTTCGAATTTGCTACAAATAACCTTTGTAGGCGAGTCCGAATCTACTACAGATAACTCCTATGGCCAGGTACGAATCATGAATCTACTATATTTAACCATGCAGCTAGGTCAGTACTATCCACATATAACCCCTGTGGATTGGGTCTACATGCATAGTCACTAAAAAGCGTTTCAATATATTCAATTATAAAATAATTAACAAATATTTTTCATATTTATCAATAAGGTAACAATTTTCAGATCACTTAACAGTAGTAATGAACATAAGTTTGATCCATATTTTATTAAAAGATAGTTATCTCTTATCAAAGTAATTTTTATTTATTAACAAATTATTTGAAAATAAGTTTAAGATTTACAACATAATTTTCTTTAAAAGAAAGCAAAAGAGACATTAACTTAAGTAAAACAAAAATCACTAGTAAAGATGAAAGATTACTTACTTGTTCACTAGTCTAACCAATCTAACTATAAATTGCTAGCTACCACAAGAACTTATAATTATAACTAGAATCATACATGATCATTAAATACTTAATACGTACCTTAAATCATACCTAATATAATGTCTAACCTGCTGCCCATGCACACTTGATACGTTCGTTACATTACCTTGTATAACCTTGACATCAAAAACTCATAACAATTCCAAATTAATTCTTAAAATTATGAAACTTGGAGGACAATATCTACAAGTGATTAGAGTCCTAAAAATGTCAAGAACATAATTGTAGGGTCCATATTTAGGCCGCACAAAGCCAAGAAAACTACTGTCATATTTTACTTTAATTGTTGAAAGTTACAAAAAAATTTCAGATTCATAGTGCTCACTTTGAAAGGTTATATCTCTCTAGTTATAAGTCTGTTTTTGACAAATTATACAACGTTGGAAAGCTTATTCGATAAGCTTTGTAATTATACCAAATATCACCCTGTTAGACTATCAGAATTACCATAAAAATCAGTCGTAATCACTACTGCGTTTCACCATTCTAGACTAAAACTCAAAAAATTATAACTTTTAATCTAGACATCCAAAATACGTAATTTTGGTCTTATTTTAAACCTTACAATGAGATAATCAATTAAAATATAAATAAATCCTAAAATCATGGCTGAAACAAAAAGATACTTAAAACAAATTCTAAATCCTAGATGATGGATTAGTCTCAATAATCTCAAATAACCAATTGATAATTGATAGGGAGGAGTTCTTTACCTTAGAGAATTGACAATCAACCTTTTGTAACCTTCTCCTCTTCCCAAGCTTTCAACCACTCTCCTCTCCCTCTGCAGAGTGTTAGTTTTTTTTTTCTTCTGTCAGAGACTCTGAAAAATTATACATATAGGGTTTCCTAATCTTTTAAATTATTTAATTGTCCTTGTTTAATAAACTAAATCCTTAGCCTTTTTGTCTTTTACTCTTTCATTTATTCATTTATTTATTTTCTTTTTTTATTCCAGGTATAGGTTATGATTGTGATGCCCTAAGTCCCATATCGGATATGCTCTGGGAAGATCATAGATATTTAACTGGTAGTCAATGAGCCCAAAAGTACCTTTAAGTTAGCACTTTTGGGTGAGACTTAGTGGTATTATATTTGGTATTATATTTGGTATTAGAGCTAACCTAATTCATATTTATGTGGGCCTTGGAAGGTTGCCACAGACTGGAATCGTGGTGAGTGTAGACCCCGCCCATAGAGGTTATATGTGGGCTATTGAATGTGGACCCTTAGCGATGACGCTGGACCCTTAACAGGAGAAGATTGTAATGTCTCAAGTTTCACATCGGTCGTATTCTGAAAAAATTATGAGTATTTAAGTGGTGTTCCATGAAGCCAAAAATACCTTCAAACTAGCATTTTTTGGTAAGATTGAGTGGTGTTACACTTTTAGAATTGCAACTGTTAATTAAAGGAGAAAGCTAGGATTAACAAGAAAAAGTAGTAGTAGAAGCATATATATTCATTATTTCTCATGGAGGATCTAGTCACTTTTTCAATAGCTACTACGAGTAATCTCCTTTTTATTTCTTTAAGAATGCAAACTTTTTATGGCAATGGCTAAATTAGTACTAAATAATATATACTAGTACTACATATTGGCTTCGGCGGCCTATACAATCTATAATATGAACAAGCTTTGATGATCATGACCATATAATATGAACTTTTCTTTTTTGATTGGACACAGTTTTCTCTCCCAACATTAATATATAGTACTAGAGTTAAGACATTATATAAATTGGGGGGCATCTGGGTTTTTCTTGGAATTTGCCAAATAAAGCTTGTTTAGATTCAAGTCAAAGAATTTTTATTTTAAAACTCTTTTATTATTTTTTTTTTGGGGGGGAGGGAGAGAGAGAGAGCAATTAAAATTCGAATTTTTATATTTTGCCTCATTTTACCCCTGCAGCCATGTGATCCTTGGAAATTAAGTCTTGAGGGATTCTTCGGAAGTCCTTTTCACTATGATGTGTAATCATTATTCCCTTTCATTCCATAACTACTTTTAAGTTTTAATAATAAAGCGCCCTTTTTCATATCATAATTTATGTTTATGATCTAATGGTTGACGCCATTTTATAGTGACATCCACTATATACACTCAAATATTATATCTTTTCTTCTTACATATATACACTCAAATATTATATCTTTTCTTCTTACATATATTAATTACTTATATTATTAGTTGATGAACTAATCCGTTAGTTAATTAGTGCTTAGAAGATTGAAAGCTCTAATATTTAATTATGCATAGGAGAATAATATTATTAAAAAGGAGATTTAACTAATAAGAAAATATAAATAAAAAATGCATCAAGTTGAAGAACAACCCTCCTTTTCTTCCATATCGGGTGTTCTCTTTTCTTTAGATCTACCAACAATCCTACGTACTAATCCTCCGATCCTACGTTAGTAGGTCCTTTGAAAATCCTCTGTCTAGAATTTTTTTTTTGAAGTTGTCTAGAATTTTTTTTTTTGGTGGGGCAAAAAAGAAAAAATATTTGTGAAGGATTGGATTCCTTCTAAGTTGCCGCTATCTAAGCAAAAATCAAACACTTGTCACAAAACTGGGATTGTTGAGTGAAATGTGGAAGAGGATTAGATTTCAAATTTCCAGCTTGATTCCACATTGGATGACTTGTCTTATAGTCCTTCAACTTGTTCCCAACGGACTGATCATAACAAGACTTGGTTAATTTCCGTATAATATAGTTGTTATCTTTCTACATTACACAACTCTTATAAATATTATAGACTGATGCATACTCTTTATAAACTTAGATGATTGTACGTTTATTAATCCGTAATTTAATATATTATCTATTTAATTAAAAAAAATAAGCTAGAAAAATCACAAATTTTCCTTTATATTAAGTAGATTCTTTCATTCAGATAAGCTTATCTTCACTCTTAAAACACGTTACTAAGTTATGTGCAACTTGACCACGTAGACACATGATTAACTATGACATATAAAAAAAAAAAAAAAGAAAAAAAAAGAAAAGAAGCTAAATACATTTAATAACCAATCACCAAATGCTAAATGATAGTTCGCGTTTGAATCATGATTAACACTAAATTAAAGCTTTCAGTTGATCTAGAATTATTGGAAGTATGTGTGTGTGTAGGAGGAGAGTAGTTCAAGTCTTAGTTAGGCTAGTTTATGTATAAATTTCATAATAATTTTTTTTAAAAATGCTAAATAAGAACTTTAGGCATTATCAAGTATGCATTTGATTCCAAAAACTGAAATTTGAGGCCTACATACTTCCTTTCCAAATATTATCTGTCATCCGAACTGACTCTTTTGTATAAAAAGGGGACAAAATTTTTGCAAAAATCAATATTCGTCGCCATAAATACTATAACATCTAAAACTTAAGTTTGAAGTACATGAAAATTTAGAGGGGGGGGATATCTTTTGAAAGTGACTTGTGATAAACAGGCTTATGTTTGTTACTCTTTGCATATTGGCCTTAATGCATCGTTGACCATTATCAATTGGTGTTAAGTATGGTCGAGAAAGACTATTTTGTGAAGAGTTCAAATACATAGGTCTTTTACTGAGTCTATTTTGCAAAGGAACCCTAAAATGAATAAAAATAAACTAAATTCACGTAGATATACAAGCTTGTAGGATAGAGAAAACGATCACATATCACTACTTTCACATAAAAAAAAAGTTATTAAAGAGAAAAACAGAAAGAGTACTATAAAATTCTATTAGGAGGAGGATCTCCTTCTCCGGCAAAAGTAAATAGTAGCACATAGAGGTTGAAGTTAAGTGAATAGACTATAATATTATATTGATTACTATTCATGAATTGCTATTAGATGAGTAAGTCTATAAGAAAACCTGGCCTAGTGACTTTCTTTTTTCCCCTTCCTTTCTATAGCTCCTGTCATTTTTGGGATACTACTCATTTAGAGAGTGAGATTCTCAAGATCTCTCTACGATAGAATGTCCATTTTAGCCTTTTTGTATAATAATCCATCGATTTGTGTAAAGGAAATTGTTATCCAATATTAGAATCTATGACTAATTTTTTTATCCCACATGATTCCAAGTTTGTTTGGGTTTAGTTTATTTCAAAATTTAAAATATGTTAGTTTTAGATTTGGAAGAATGATATTATACGTTGATCATTATATCAACATATGCAGAAGATAAGTCATTATATCATTCGGAAGAGCTAAATTAAATGGTAGGGATGTTTGGAAAGAGTCGAAAATGTACGTTTATTAGCTTAAAATCCCATATCTATAGAATTGGATGCATTGACAATGATTCAAGCTCTCCTTAATGATATAGTCTGTTTTGTGCAAGTAGTAAATAATTGTTAAATGTATTTTGCATATTTATTTCTTTATTTTTTTTTTCTAAAGTTGTCATTAACCATATATAATTACATACATGATTTTAGGTAGGATTATTTGAGGAGTCGATGATGAGCTTATCTGGCTTGAGAGAAATCTATTCTTTCAATAGAATTTGCTATTTCAAAGGATATTGCTTTTGGACAAAGTACGTTACAAGACTTTTGTTAAAAGTAGTCGTTTACTCTTTACATTTGAAATTTAGCCGATGTATCCTATTTTTTTTTTCCTTTCTTTTTTTTATTATTTTTTTTTGGCAAATGTAGCGTCAATTCTCTCAATTTTCATAAATAAAATGTTGTTTTGCCTCAATTTTTACAAATTTGGTGCTAGTTTGCTCCACGGCAGGTCTATGAGTATGAATAAGGAAAGCTTTTGGTTTTTTCATTGAAAATAATACTCATTTAGACTAAATGCACTTTTATAAAAATTAGGTTATTAAAAAATTTCTCACTATTCTCGATTTTAATTGTAAATTTTTTTTTCAAAGTTTTATGTAAATCTGAAAACATAGTCATTTTTATCTCCTTATTCTTTTTTATTTAGTGGATTCAATATTTGATAGGTAAACTGACACCTGTTTTTTTTATAAATATCATCTGCCAATCGGAGTAAAAAGTCAATATTTGCAAATAGGAAGATAAAATGATACTACAAATATTAAAATTAGGATATATTGCCTAATTTTTAAATGTGACGGGATAAAAGACTAATCTCAATAAAAGTGAGGAACTCTAGTGTATTTCATCCTTGCCTTTTTTATAGTAGCAGATTTTTTCTTTCGAAAAAATAAAGTAAGTTATTGGTTAAAAAATATCTAAATTCCAATTTCAACTTCAAGTAGCTAGGTAAGTGTCTCTTATTACATTCTCATTGATCTCCAAACTTTCGCATGAAAATTCTCCTAACTTTCGCATGAAAATTCTTTCAATTATGGACTAGAAATAAAGATTCTTTATGGATCAGAAAATGTGCCCTAAATTATCTAAATTAACTGCCCTCCCCCCCCCCCCCCACAAAAAAAAAAAAAAAAAAAAAAAAAAAAGAAAAGAAGCTAAATACATTTAATAA
>JXTB01000081.1:502009-544766 GCA_002914805.1 Parasponia andersonii
CTTCATTCGCTCCCAACCTTCTTCAGACGTGAAGCGGTCGATGAAGGCTGCGCTCATACCAGCCTTCTCTGGTTGTTGGTTAAGGAGCGCGAAGAGTTCGTCGCCTTTATCCGCCAAGTTCGGTTCCAAAGAGGTAGCAGCCTCGGAAGGAGGTTCTGAAGTGCTCACTGGCTGAGATGGTTGAGGAGGAGGCGAGCTCGCTTGGACGTCCTCGAAGGCGACTTTTCTCTTCTTCGAGCAGTCAACCGTCTCCTTCCCTTTTGATGGCGGCGTACTCTCGGGTGTTTTATTTTTTGCTATTGACCTGAGAGTTGATGGAGGAGCTCGCAGACCGCTTCCAATGACCATCTCTATACAACAGAATGTGTTAGTGGGTGAGGAAACGAAATATAAAGGTAATTAGAATGAGCGTGCAATTACCTTCTTCCTGTGGAGCTAGTTGAGGAGCTGGTGGGGACACGGTCTCTGGAGATGAGGGCTCTGAGCGAGGTGGTATGGCCGGTGCCTTTCTTTTTCTGATCCTGGAGGACGAGGAACCCAAGTCCGTCTTCTTCCTGGGCTTCTTCTTCGAGCTCGCTAGTCTGGAGGAGATAACCGGGGGGTCTGGGAACGCGGCACCCTTTGGAATCAGACCGCAAGCGACCAGGTTCTTCGATGTGCCTAGAACCTTCCAGTTAAATTCTTCAACTGGAAGCTCGTTGATCGCACATAATCTTGCGAGCTGATCACTAGAGAGTCTAGGTCGATCCCTATTATCTGCGATGACATTGGGAATGCGATCAGTATAAAGAATAAATATACAAACAAGACAGTAAATTAGAAGACTACCTACCGGGATTTTGGAAGAAGCCATTGGCTGCATAGTCAAAATGGAAAAATGAATTTTTCCATTTCCCATATTGTTGCGAACCCCGTAAATCGTTTTTATGGCTTGATTCGACCACTTGCTCGCATAGAAGAAGCCGAGATCCGACGGATTTGATTTCACTTGGTAGAACCAAGCGAATTCCTCAGGAGAAGGGGTTTCTAAACCTAATTTATGATACAAAATATACAAACCTACCATATACCTATAAGTATTAGGGGTCAATTGAAAAGAGACGACCCCATAGTAATCTATGATCGATTTTATGTACGGATAGAGGGGGAGATACACACTGCATTTAAGAACTGCCTCAGAAAAGGAAGCGAGTCCACGAGGGGGTGTGTGTGGACGGTTGAACTCCATTGGAAGATGCAGGGGGATAGCGATCTTGTAGCTGCTTGCGATTTTGCTGAGCTTGTTCAACGTGCAGCTCGTTCGAATATTGGTACATGACCAGTTTCCCTCAACGTACTGATAACCAGAAGAAAATGCGGGAGCATCCCTTATGTGTCTGGGCCATTGATCCTGGGGAAGATCGCCTATTCGAGGACTACTTTGTCTTGCCCCAGTTATTTCTATCTCGCGTTCGGGCTCGAGATAATCCTTAAGGTTAATAGAACTAACACTTGAGTTGGATTCCCCAAAAAAGGCATTTCCTTCCCTAAATAATTCCTCACTACTAGACATCTAAAAAGAAATACGCAGGGATTCAGATATTGAGGATTTCTACTATGCTAACATTCTGGGTATTTATCCTAAGGTTGCATTAAACAAACAAGTTTATTTCTAAATGATCTACGAGTTCATCAGAAAGTGTTCGGGCAGTTCATCAGAAGGTGCTCGAGCAGTTCATCAGTAAATGGACTGTCAGTTCAGTAAGAATAAATTAGGGTATCAGACCCTAGAGATTCTTTTCATAGGATCATTTCTAAGTGATATCTAGTAATTCTACTCTACAGACTAAAAAAAAAAGGAGTATAAGAGGAACAAATCTCTTGTTTCACTTCGGTGAAATGAGTTTATTTCCAGATTGAAGTTATTTTCAAGAATGAAAGAAATAAGAGAAGACACTGACCTTTCTTCAGGAGAGAAAGGTTTGAGTCGATTCGAAACTTCGTCGGAGAAGAAGCGGTGATTGGAGCGACCTGGGAGATAGAACGGCGCTAGGGTTCTGAGGATTTCTGAAGTTTTCTGAGAGAAACAGTAAAATGAAATAGGATGGGATGGAATCTGATATTTATAACCTAGAAACCGTTAGATCGCAGCCGTAGATCAGAGAATTTGAATTTTAAATCTGAAGGCTAAGGATTGCGCGGGATTTGAGTCAATCCGAAAAGTCAGGATTGTTTAAAATTTGAAAAGATTTGATTTTAAAAGTGACGGTTGGTATCAATCAGGCTTCCTCGAATTTCGCTCTTAGCTACACGTGTTCCTTTCTGACAGAAAAAAAGATACTCGTGATCTTGAGAGATGAGATTTGGAATCTGACGGATCTTCAACTACTCAGACCACAAGTTTAAGTTATGACGTCACAAGGTCGCACGGTAATTGGAAGCTCCATTTCGTCCTAAAGAACTAATGGAGGTGGGGGGCAATTGTTGTGCGGTCTAAAATCCTAAGGTCGTATGAGGGTTATATACGACCTCCTCCGTGAAGGTTATATGCGACCTCCTCCGTGAAGGTTATATGCGACCTTTTCCGTACAGTTTGCCTTGTCAAACAGAAAACCTGTAAGAAAAGGGAAACAAGTAAATGCTATGAAAGAAACCTACAAGGAAAGGGAAACTGAAGTCTCCTATTTGTGATTAACTAGTTATCTGTTTTGAATAGTTATCCAATTATATTGTTACTTAATTTACGTTACCCAATTGTATAGTTATCCGTTTATACAATTAGGATCCTAGAGACATAAGGATCCTAGGGACATAAGGTTACCTTTATCTATATAAAGGGGACTCAATGTTCCGAAGGGGAGAAGAAGTCAGAGCAAATTCAAGTCTGGGTAATTCCAAGTTTAGAGTATTCCAAGCTTTGAGTAGTCTAAGTCTTTAGTATTTTCAATAGCTTTTCAGTCTTTCCAATTTCTAGACGAGTTTGTAACCTTGAGTATTTGTTATTTTTCATAAAATAGTGAGAAAACAGTGGATGTAGACTCATCTTTTTCGGGGCTGAACCACTATAAATCCCTCTCTCCTTATTTGCTTTGATTATTACCTCAATACACACAAGCCACATCTCTTAACTTTTTCTAAATTTAATGTTGATAAAATCTCCATCAACAATTTATAAATCTAACTAAAAACTAACAAAATCTGGTACTCCCAAAGTCTAGCTAGTACATATATAATATTTGAAACTCCAATAATTTGTAGGGTACATATTTTTTTTGTTTTGTGAAGCTAAGATATATATCAAATCTTTTTGTCTTGGAAAATTTTTTATCGAATTAACTTTCTAAAGATATATTTATATTCATATTAAACTAAATTCGTATCTCTATGGACCAATCCAAGCTCAAGTAACTGGAAACAGCAACCGATTAAAGCTTAAATTATACAAAGTTGTCCACTTGAAAAATTGGGCCCATCATATCTCGTAGTAACATCCAATAATAAATTCATATGGGAAAGCGATTTAAATTAAGGGCTTCAATTGATGAGGCGAACAATATTTTAGCAAATTATGTCAAAATCAATTGCCGGCCATTGTTTAAAACCATATTTTTAAATTCACTGAACAAAGAAGATGTCTTCCTAAATAAGAATTTTTTGGTACTAGTAATGTATGGCACAGTAGTTGTACTATGTCATATATAATAAATAAATGAATCTTTTGAGTTATTTCAGTCCGTTTGATAAGAATCCCTACCAACAATGTCAAAATCATAGAGTGACATAATTACATGAGATAACAAAAATTATCAATAATCTATTAAAAAAATTTCCAGTGCTATCGATTCAGGGGTTCTTTTTCCCCTCAAAATCCATTAGAGCACCAAGGTCGTAAGTTAATTTTTGATATAAGATGGACTAATATACTATACTGAAAACTATCCTCGGCTAACACAAAAGTAATTCAATACACATCAGGTTTTAAATGAAGATACTTAAATTTCTATAAATAGATATTCAATACTACTTACTAATAAAAAATGGACAATTTACATGTTACATCAATTAATACATAGAGTTATATATGAGTTGAGATGTGTATTTTATGTTTAGATTTAATTGCTTCATTTATATCCTATTTTATAATGGAATGATACAAATAAATATTTATAACAGTATGAATTTTTCCCTCCAAGAACAATACATGTTATCATATAAAATTCAATGTTGTGCAAGATCTTAGAAAGTTTAAGAGAATTGATAAACTACACTACTTCGTCTGTAAGCCATAATTTCAGTAAAATGAAAAAGAATATTAACAACAATCACTTTACTATCAACTTCTTTCTCATTAATTTTATTGATTTTCTTATTATTTATAACATTGTCACTCATTTTATCCATATATCAATCAACCAATTTGAAATTTGAGAAACATGCATGTTGATAAAATGACTGTTATATAGTCTCCAGCAAACTTGAAATTTGAGAAATAGGTTGATAAATTGACTGTAATATAGTCCCCAGACGTAGATAGAAAGCATTTCTCCTTTTGGGAAGCCGATAAAATATCCAAAGACGAGATCAAACCCCAAACTCTCTAAGTTTATAGGAAGTCAACCAATTCACATATATGGTACTTGACTTCCAAGATAGGATGACTTGTACGTAAAAGTATGCTTGAATCATTAATGTAAAAACCCGGAATTTTCGAGGGTAATTTGGACATTTTATCAATTTTTCGGATAAAATATTGTGGGGACTAATTTGTAAAAATTTTGTTCAGATGGACTAAATTGATAGAGATTTGAAATTTTGGGAACTTACGTGTAATTTTTGAAAAATTGCACAGCCCTATAAGGTTGGGCCACGTGGCTCTGCTCAGCCAATCCCTTTTCTTCTTCTCTCTCTCTCTTCCCGAAACTCTCTTTCTCTCTCCTCTCTTCTCCCTCTCGGCCGCACCTCTGCAAAACCGCCGCCAGCCATCGTCCGGGCCGCCCACCGACTGGTGTCGACTCGCCGAGCTGCCACGAAGCTCCGCCGCCCCTCGCCGCTCGTTGCCGCCACCTGGTTCACCGGGAAAAGCCATAGAAGTCGATTTGACCCATTTCGGTTTTTCTATCACCGGCGACGATTCCAGCCACCTTTCGACCTCAAACCGGTCTCGTTGGATTCGTATCGTCGCAAGGATCATCAAGATATATATATCTCAACTTCATTTTGCCCGGATTGAAAGTTGCCATTTTTTGTCATTTCGAGTTTATGGTTGTTGCTCTCGATCCGGCCGTTGGATTGTATTTTTGATTATATTTTTGGAATATACTCGGAAAATGGAGAAGTTTGATATATATATTGTGCAGTTTGGTGATCGGCACGAAAATCGAGCTCGGACGGTCAAGATTTTATCTCGTTTTGCGTGCCACCAATCCGGTATAGATCTGGACCCGAATTGGACAAGTTATATGTCTAACCTAGCTATTTTGGGTACTAGGAATTCAGTGAAGTAGTCCGTTTGTGGAATTGAAGCTCCAATGAGAAAGTTGATTTTTCGCACGAGGACGATCGAGGGCTTGGAATTGGTTTCCGAGCCTCCGGGAGATCGTCAAGACACCTTAAGGACTCAATAGCGTGGTGTCGCTATTCTGTTGAGGTAGGGGTTTAGTTACCTTCGTTTTACACCGTTTTTGAGTTAAAACTTATTTTCTGCAGCATATAAGAATAAGTATGTTTTTAATGATTTCAATTATATGTAATGGAATCTGGTTATACGATATATACTGTACTGCTCTGGGAATTTGCTGTGTGCAGGTTATTTTGGGTATATCAAAAATAGGGCCGTTATGTTGCCCATTTTTCTATAAAACCCTATTATGCATGTTTTACTAAAAAACCAGAGTATAGTAGTTTTTACACTTCAGTTCTGTATTGCACGTGTCATAAGATCATACATTAGCATCGTGTTAGCATCGTGGGTTTTACAGTGTGGCGCTGCGTACTCCACTATCGGTGAAAGTTCGTAAACTTGCGCGAGGTCTTATTACTTCTGATTACCTCTCCATTTGGCAGGTATAGGCAATTCGGTTGCCCCTCCAGGTTTGGTAGGCAACACATGGGTGTCCCCTCCAGGTATGAGCTTAGGTATCAGGCAAGCTGTTAGGTATACTTAGTATCATCATCCTGGGTTTCCACAGATGAGAGGATGTGAGCTCATGGGTATAGGTTGATTTGTGTCATGTGCATATGGAGTGATGGTTTTGATTACACTGTTATATATATATATTGGCTCCCGGTCTAGATTATATATATATATATATATATACGTGTGTGTATGTTTTGGATTTGAACTAACCATGCAGGAGATTTCCATCACTGAACTGTTTTTCCCTGAGGTAACTATTTTCCTACTGGGTATTGTATGCTCACCCTCCTACCTTCCTCCTCAGGTAGTGTCCAGTGCAATCTTGGTGATCAAGAGGAGTAAGAGGTCATCCTGATTGCAGTTCGTCTCTTGGTAATGCTAGGAGTTTGTTGTCGTAGTCTTTAGACTATTTGGATTTTTTGTTAGCATTGAACCAAGATTACTACTTTCTATTTTGTCTGCAAACTTATGTATGCCATTCTGGTATTTGACATCTGTTGTGAATAATGATGATGATAGGATTTGAAATTTATTTCATGTTTTTAAGTAATTTTTTAATATATGTTTGATGGTATATACGAACTGTAGGAGTGGTTCACGGGATGGAATTCAGATTATTTTATTTAAATGAACTGTTTTTATAAAAATTAGAACTTTTGACACTTTTTAAATAAATTAAGAAATTTTCCACATTTATGAAATTTCTCTTCTTCCACTAGTGCGGATTTTGGATTTCGGTTTAATCTCTGTAAAAATTGAACTTGGTAAGCAGAGATAGCCAATCAAGCAACAAACAAGATTAGAAGGTGAGTTGAGTGGTCAGTTGCGACGTGATGTGCGCAAATGTATTGCTGTATAAGTTTCGTTGAATTACACTAGACTTATTAGCATTGGTAGAGCCAGACCTCTTTTTAACGGGGGCGGGATGTCAGAAAATTTTTTTAGGAATAATGATTGCACAATATTTCTAGATACAATAATAACACAAAATAGAGTGACTTGCTTAACCAAGAAACGAAAAAAACAAACTATAAAAAATGAACGAGAAGTGCTAAGGGAAACATGCGTGCTTTCGCATGAAAATTTAGGAATGTGACTCTTTAGCACTTTCAAAATGAAAATTTTCTCATTTTAAGGAATTTACAATCCAATATAAAAGTAAAAAACTAATCTTATTTTATTTTTTAAAAAATGTGAAAGATAAAATTCACATTGAAGGATTCATAAAAAAGACTACTAGTTTTTTCATCGTCACTTTCTTATTGTGGGGAACAAGTATAGTCTGTCTAAATCCCTTTGTTTTACTCAAATTGTCATATATAAAATTGAATGGGAAAAGACAAATTAATATTAAAACATGTACTAAGAAAGGATAAAATTGAAAATTCACGTAATATTATAAGGATATAGTTGAAGGGAAAAAATCTCGATAGGAGGAAAAAGTCTAATTCCACATAAGGTGAAAATAAAAAATAAAAAGTTAGTAGGGGCCATGGTCCCCACTTGCCCCCTCCTCCCTCTGCCACTGCTTACTAGCATAAAACAGGATTCCATAAATGTGAGTGATAGATGCACAAGTTAATTTAGATAGTTAGAAGTGTAGTTGAATAAGTTCTGTTAAATTATACTGGGTATATTAATATAAGATACAGAATATAGCGTATACGAATGATGAATGCTAGATATTGTGATTGAATATATACAAATGAATCAGATTAATAAGCGTATGCTAATAATGAATACTAGATATTGCGACTAAATACGAACAAATGAATTAAATTAGTAATCACCTTAAATATAGAAAAAATCACTGCGCGACCATTTTGGTAGCTAATTAAGTCGTTCGCTAGGGAGTAACAACATATTTTAGATGAATGCAGTCATATGAAATCTAGTCGGGTATGTAAGAATTCGGTTAAATTTCAGATGAAGAAACACGACAAATAAAATATTCGATATAGGTTTAATGATAAATGAATGGCTAATTTCACATGAAATTTTTCAAGTGGAAGTGACTAAATTTTAGATGAGAATCATAAGTACGACTAAGAATAATGAGTATGTACTTTATGATATTTGAAAAGGAAAGAATTACTTAGGAAGTGGTAATAATTCAAATGAAGTGTATGCTTCTTATGAAAACTTATTATTATCCTCTATTTAGTTGAAATAATATTGATTTTTTTAATTCTCTGAGCGTCTCTTTATTTTTTTCTTCTCATAACTTCCCATTTGTCTATGCTTAATGATTCCAACAACTTCATATAGTAGCTCTTTGGGCTCTTACAAGTTGTATTTCTCATATGTTCACCTAATTGCTTAGGTTATTTGTGCTTAACTATAGGCGGTTAAGACCTACTAACTCGATTAGCTGCCTATAATTACTTTGGTAATTATGATTGCTTGTTCACGTGGCAGCTTCTCATCTGTTCATCATTTGAATATAATAAATTTGTAATAATCCCGCGTACACGTGGTGAGTTGTGAGTTATTGGTGGTAACTTACTCGTCCAAGGACTCCGTGTCATATTCCTATTGCTGGTGAATTTTCACCCTTTTCATTAGTGATCTGAGTTGAGATGTTATACATGGAGATTGCCAACCTGAGGAAATTGCAGACTAGCATGACTATCGGATATCTCGTATCCATATACCATAAAGATAGAGAATATGTGACTCAGGTCGGGGTAGAGATGGCAATTATATCCGCCGAGTTATTTATCCGTGGATTAGGATCTAATAATACTTGACTATTTGGATTTGGGTAAATAAGATGATTAAAGATACTAATTAAAAAACTCGATCTGCATACGATAAGTGTACGGATATAGGCGTATCCACCTCGTTCACTCTCCCCCATTAATTATATATATAAAAGATAAAAAATATATATTAAGTATATGTATAATTTATATAAAATACACCTAAATAATTGTGTATATATAAAAATTAGGCTATATTATTGACGTATTATTACCTTTAGTATTTGATATTGTCATTAGATTTTATTTCCTCTTTAAATTCATATTTATGTATATTTTTCAAATTATTCAAATAATTTTTTTTTTACCAAGTATGAGTATCTGTTTATCCGTATAAGTAATACCCGAACTTGCTTTACCAACTTAAACAAATAAATAAAGTGGGTATGGATTTAATTTTTCTCTGCGGGTAGGGAGTGAAATAGCCATACTCATCCCGAATCCAACTATTTGTCATCCCTAGGTTATATATAGAATTCCAAATGACAAATATCATGTACGCCTGTGTGGACAAATTTTGTGCAACCTTGATGATTGTGTCATAATTAACTAATTCCTCTATAACTATATAATACTCCACTTTTAGGCTATGTTTAACAGGAGAGAAGGAGATGTTTAACAGGAGAGAAGGAGAGTAGAAAGAATGGAGGTTTTATGAAGGAGGAAAAAAGAGTAATAATTCATTGAATTGTTCGGTAGAAAAGATGTAGAGTAAGAATAATAGAAAGCATTTATTTATAAAATTATTATATTATTTATTTTATCTTTTTAAAATTAATTGACTTGTTGTGTAAATTTATCGATTCATATTTTTTTTTCCTATTTTTCTTCGCTTCTTCTAATTTGAGAAAATGAGTTTTTGTCAGAAAAAAAATCCTTTCTCTCCATTTTTCTTCTCTTTCCTACCAAAAATAGGATTGTAGTTCTCTCTTCATGCCTCTCCCTCTTTCCAAAAATCCCCTCTACTAAACATAGTCTTAAAATAATTCTCCGTGATAAATATCAATATCAGGTTTCTCAATATAAAGAGACGACGAGGGTACATTAATTGTCCGAAATTGCTCCAGCACTATCAAAGACCAAGTTTACAAGTTCCAAAGAAAGAGGGGAAAAAAAAAAAAGAAAAAGAAAGAAAGTAAGTTTCGATAATAGGCTTTGCAGTTTGCTTAATAATATTTCTGTTTTTCATCTTTTGAGAGCATTTTCACTTTTTATTTTACTTTAAAAAAAAATTATTATTAAGCAAACCCTCAATTGGCTTTAGCTCTTTTAATTTCGGCNCTGATAATATCCTATATTTAAATTCAATAGAAAATAAAAGAAAAAAAATGAAAGTGAAAATAACTTCTTAAAAAAATCAAATATTGTAAAGAACTAAAAAAAAGAAGAAAATCAACTCCACAAACATAATTAGGTTCCCACTTGTCATTGTGCATCAATTAATTACTTCATCTGACTAAGATCCGATGTTGACAGATGGGCAAATAATTGGTTCAATATTGTAGACACACGTAATGGGATCAATACTTAATTAAACATCAATGATGTGATTTTACCAATCATGACTTAAACACAATGTTATTTTAATAATATTAATTATAACATTTCGCCGCTTAACCATATCAATAATATTTATATAAGTCCCTTTTTTAGGAAAAAAAAATCCGTACTCAAATAATCAAATTTTTTTAGCCAGAACTTTAATCAACATTGCCACATTATTTAGGCTGAGGCATGCAGGCTATAATCAACATTATATTCGCTTTCAGTGACAAATCATTCGAGTCCTTAAATGACTAGTAACATTCTTTATGGAACATATCACTGTCATAGTAGCTTAAAATTGACTATAAATCTTTTTAATCTATGTTATAAATATCACTTTCAATTCACAAACTTGACTATGAATAAATTTATGGACCAGTGACGGTGAAAGATTGTGACACAACTCATAATCGTAGTTTAAAATTAGAAAATTAAGACTACAAAACAGTTTTTCTTTTTCTTTTTTCTTTTTTATAGTCAACAAAGTGACTGAGTAATTGGTCCACAACAAGGTAGAGGAGAAGCATGAATTACCACAATAATTGGTGTTTCAGTATGTGTGGCAAATCAAAATGAAGACGTTTGATTTATATTATTGTTTATTCCACGTTTGGGAGAAATTTTGAATCGTATTTCCCCATGGTATTGCTGCCATGCACATACATAATTGATATTTATGTGTGCGAGACTGCGAGCGTGACCGTGTGTGGTTTTATTTGAGTATATATTTACTCTAAATGCTATGGCATACTTCCTTTAAAATATAAAAAATGCTTTGGCATTCGATTAATAATTCGGAGAAAATTATTTATTTTAAGTATCTATATATATATATATAGATACACACACACATATCACAAAGTTAATTATAATATGAATTTCAGCCCTTCTTTTTCCAAATAATTTCCTTTGCCATCTCATGATTATGTCTCAATGCCTCATAATGAATAAGCAAATAAATGTTACTTAAGATATACATATATATATATATAGATATTTATGTATGTGCGTTCTCTTAAATTCTTTTAATATGTAATATCACATTTATACTTTATCGGTGCTAGCTAGGCGAGAAAATGCGACATATATCATGGCAATTAAACAAAAGATGATCTAACTGATGTGCTGAGAAGTTTGATATATGCATATTCCTATTTGCATTATTTATATACAATTTCCGAGCATTACAAACTAATGCTAGTATGGCTAATTGTCAACTAATAATTATGTAATATTTATGGATAATGACCACTAATTGCCCGATGAATAGCTGTACTACAGGTGAACTCAAAAATGAAAACGAGCTATTTGAAAGAGGTGCTATAAAATTATGGTTCAATGACACTTTGGGCGAACAACTATTGTGCCTTTATTTTTGTTGAATAAAATTATTGCGTCTTTAAATTAAAATAAGCATCTCGTGAATCATGACTAGGAAACTGCCTCTCAATCGGGGTTCACATATAATAATATATGCATACATATAATTAAAATATGCAAACATAGTTATGGAGCACACAAGTGTAGAAGGTTCGTGCTCCCATACATGATATGACTTAACATTTAAAAAATAAATAAATAAACAGAATTTGATTTCAAAAAAATTCAAATGCTAACCTGAAAGTACTTATCCATTAATGAATGTTTTTATGTACTTAACAATCAATCAATTGCCCTGATTCTATGCATATGCTAAGAATAAATTGACATTGATTACATATATTATATAAATAGCCACACACAACTTGATGCATATTGCATTATATGCATTTATATATATATATATATATATATATTCATTATTGAACGTCGATTCTGATGCTCTCTTGTGATGTTGACCCTGATGCTGCCGGCCGATGTTAGGTGGGTCCAGCACGGTCCAATATTATCAATCATTCATGCGTTTAATTAGGTCGATCGTCCTTAATTAATCTCTCTTTGCTCCCTCATTGATATTGTAAAATTGCTACCTCAGAAGCAACATAGACATAAATGTTTAATATAGATATGTGTATATAAATATTTGACAAGAAAAATATAGATAATTATGCAGGTTATATATTGTATGAGCTAGCTGCTTTCGCTCAAACATATTGCATGAGAACTGCATTTCCTTTCGAAAAGAAACTATGAGGACTACAATTAGAAGACACCATGATTCCCTCAACAAGAATCTTATAATGTCATCACAAACAAGGATTTTATTTCTGGACTTATAAATAAAAAAGGAGAACAAGGGAAAGACTAAGAAAGATTAATATTAAGGCATATATTGGTTCTTTTTTGTTTTCATTTTTGTTTTTTTCCCTGCTTTTAAAGATAAGTTTAAAGTATAATTTCGTGTTAATTAATGCATGCAGTTTAAATGTTACTTGTGGAAGCTCGATAATTAGGAGGCTGTGGCCCCCAAGAAAATTAAAAGACACACTTCTAGGAGTAAAAAAATTGTAACATATATGAAAGTGACCCTTGAAGCTTTTTATTAACAGCAAAAAGAAAGTGACTTTCCTGAAAATAAAAATATGTTTTTATATATTAGATTTATTTTCCTTGTGAGTTGTGATTTGAAGGGCTCAAGGTTAGAGAGTTCTTTAAGAATGTCAACATGGATTTGGTCAGAAACGAGAAAAGCATAGGATTATTGATCAGGATCTAATATATACTTTATTATATAATATTGCCAAGTAATTTTTTATCGATCATTCAACTTTGATAAGAGAAAGTTACTTTTCCAGTACTTAATTCAGTTATTACAGAGGTACATCGAGACATAGACTTCTAATATTAAAACTTCTTGATATTTAAGAAAGAAAAGTTTTTTTTTTTTTCAACAAACTTATATAAGAGATGCATATGCAATAAAAAAATAATAAATTTCTTTTCGGAATCGTATTGATTTTACTATTATTTTAGTGTTGGTGAAATCATATTTCACTATGACATTCGGCTAGTAAAAGAAAAAATAAATCATAATGAAGGATAAGTCATGGCTTTTTTTTTTTTTATAGTACTACATTTATATATATGTAACATAATTTCAGATATATTTTGTGTTTGCATGCATTGTGAGTAAAAACAGAATAAAAAAAATTCTTTAAAAAAAAGAGTAATAGTAAAATTATAAAAGCGATTCTTATATCCATCATGATATCTAGTTGGGTACCATAACTATTAAGTAGTTTGAGAGATGCACGTGTGAATTTGAGGGTCAGAGGTTCAAATTTTGGTAGAGTGTGTGTGTTATTTTTCTTTAAATTTATAGTAAATGATGGTCATTAGTTAAGCATCATTTTTTTAAAAAAAAAAATTTAAATAAATCATTTTCACCAGCCAGCTATCGTAATTTTTTAAAAACATTTTATAAATCCATATAACCAAATGCTTAAACCAAAAGCCATCAATAATTTGCAAAATATATGTAATCAATTAAGTGGTTAAATTAAATCTCTTTAGAAATTAAAAAAAAATAGTACAATTTTATTAAATTCATAATGATAATACGTAAGACAGTAATAACATAGATGCATTCCAAAATAAAAATCCTTTCCAAACGTGGTTTTTTCCCCTTTTTTATTTTTAAAATTTTTTTTTTTATGTTACAACTGATTTGTCTAGCTAGCCAATTGAAAATTAGTACTCGATCCAACATTCTTAAATCTGCTTTCATTTAACGGTGTGCTGTTTTAATTAATTTTTTATTCTTTCCAAAAACATGTATTGGCATGCTTTAAGTTTGAATAGCGTAATAGCGTATACATCACCAAAGGAAAATATAAGTATTTCTCTCTCTCTCTCTCTCTCTCTCTCTCTCTCTATATATATATATATATATATATGTAGCGTTATAATCAAGTGAAAACTTTGTTTTTATTGTTTTTCCAAATATAAAACTTTGTTATTGAAGTATATACAAGAACCTAAAAAAAGCATTACTTGTACATTTATTTTTTTCTATTATAGTTGGATTATTTAGAATCATTAATCATTATTATTTTGGAATAAAAAATTATTTCATCTATTCTAATATATAATCAATCGAATACAAATGATTGAATTACAGATAAACCATAATAGAAAACAGTCAATCAAACCATTGAATTTGGCATTAAAAAAAACTGTGCATGCACCTAAGTTAGTTACTTTGCTTGACAAGAAAATGGACTTTCCACTGATACTGATTTTTGACACTATAAGTTCTTTCAAATCTGGATCTTAGAAATCTACAAAAAAGTAAACAAAATCAACGTATTTTTGGTAGAAGAAAACTTTTGTAAAATAAATCCATGGGAACAAAGAAATTAAAGGAAAATCCTATTCTCGGTATAGGATAAGAGGTAAAAGTTGTAAATAAATAAAAAGAAATAATAATGGTATGTAGGGTTTCTCCAAAATCCCTTTACAAACCATTAATTAAATAAATGACATTCATTTTGAAATAATTTTTTTTTTCTGCAACAACTTCTGTCTTCTGAAACTAATCCTAATGTTGGACCACAAGCATTGATAGTGGAACTAAAACGTGGGAATCATTAAACGAAAATCTTATATATATAAGTATGAAAACGAAGTAATTGTTCTAGTTGCTCTTTTTCTTTAGAGATGTCTCCAGTGTCTTTTATCTCTAGCTCTTATCTAGATTTTCTCTAGATATTCTAGGACCTGTGTCCGCTAGGATTTTTCTTTTTTGCTTTCATTCTTTTCAATTTCAATAATCATTTCTTATATGTAAAGGTAATACGTTATAATATATGTAAAAACACGGAATTTTTGAGGGTAATTTGGACATTTTACTAATTTTTCGAATAAAATATTGTGGGGACTAATTTGCAAAAATTTTGTTCAGATGGACTAAATTGTAAATTTCGGGACACTAAATTGATAGAGATTTGAAATTTTGGAGACTTATGTGCAATTTTTGAAAAATTGCACAGCCCTATAAGATTGGGCCACATGCCCATCCTCTTTCTTCTCTCTCTCTCTTCTCTCTCCTCCCTCCCCCGAATTCTCTCTCTTCTCTCTCCCTCTCGGCCGCACCTCCGCAGAACCACCGCCAGCCACCATCTGGGCTGCCCATCGACCCGCGTCGACTCGTCGAGCTGCCACGAAGCTCCGTCGTGCCTCGCCGCTCGCCGCCGCTGCCTATGTCGGTGGGAAACGCCATTGAAGCCGATTTGAGCTTTTTCGGTTTTTCCGTCACCGGCGACGATTCCGGCCACCATTCGGCCTAAAACCGGTCCCATTGGATTCTATCGTCGCAAGGATCATCAAGGTATATATATCTCAACTCCATTTTGCCAGGATTGAAAGTTGCCATTTTTGGTCATTTCGAGTTTTTGGNTTTTTGGAATGTACTCGGAAAATGGAGAAGTTTGATATATATATTGTGTAGTTTGGTGATCGGCACGAAAATCAAGATCGGACGGTCGAGATTTTATCTCGTTTTGCGTGTCACCAGTCCGGTGTGGACCCGGACCCGAATTGGACAAGTTATATGTCTAACCTAGCTATTTTGGGTGCTAGGAATTCAGTGAAGAGGTCCGTTTATGGAATTGAAGCTCCGGTGAGAAAGTTGGTTTTTCGTACGAGGACAATTGAAGGCTTGGAATTGGTTCCCGACCCTCCGGGCGATCGTCAACGAAACCTTAAGGACTTAATAGCGTGGTGTCGCTATTCTGTTGAGGTAGAGGTTTAGTTACCTTCGTTTTATACCATTTTTGAGTTAAAACTTATTTTCTGCAGCATATAAGAACAAGTGTGTTTTTAATGATTTGAATTATATGTGATGGAATCTAGTTATACGATATATACTGTACTGCTCTGGGAATTTGTTGTGTGCAGATTATTTTGGGTATATCAAAAATAGGGCCATTATGCTGCCCGTTTTTCTATAAAACCCTATTATGCATGTTTTACTGAAAAACCAGAGTACAATAATTTTTACACTTAAGTTCTGTATTACACGTATCATAGGATCATACATAAGCAACGTGTTAGCATCGTGGGTTTTACAGTGTGGGTTTTACAGTGTGGCGTTGCATGCCCCATCGTCGGTGAAAGTCCGTAAACTTGCGCGAGGTCTTGTTATTTCTGATTACCTCCCTATTTGGTAGGTGTAGGCAATTCGGTTGTCCCTCCGGGTATGGGCTTAGGTATCAGGCAAGCTGTTAGGTACACTTAGTGCCATCATCCTGGGTTTCTACAGATGAGAGGATGTGAGCTCATAGGTATGGGTTGATTTGTGTCATATGCATATGCAGTGATGGTTTTGATTACACTGTTATATATATATTGGCTCCCGGTCTGGATTATATATATAGGTTGCCAATCCAATAGGTATTTTTTTTCTTTACCTATAGATAGGTATTTTTTCTTTAGCCGTTGGATCACCGTCTAATAGTGATCCAATGGTTATAATGAAGTGCATGAAAAGACGTGCATCATTAATGCTTTTTCTCTCTCTTACTTTTTACAATATAAAAATATATATGCTAAATTTTCATTGGCTAAATTGATACNGGATTTGAACTAACCATGCAGGAGATTCCCATCACTGAACTGTTTTTTCCTGAGGTAACTATCTTCCTACTGGGCATTGTATGCTCACCCCCCCTACCTTACTCCTCAGGTGGGCATTCCCATCCTGATTGCAGTTCGTCTCTTGGTAATGCTAGAAGTTTGTTGTGGTAGTCTTTGGACTATTTGAATTTAGTTTTAGCATTGAACCAAAATTACTGCTTTATATTTTGTTTGCAAATTTATATATGTCATTCTGGTATTTGACATCTGTTGTGAATGATGATGATGCTGGGTTTTGTAATTAATTTCACGTTTTTAAGTAATTGTTCAATTTATGTTTGATGGTGTATACGAACTGTGGGAGTAGTTCACGGAATGGAATTCCGATTATTTTATTTAAATGAACTGTTTTTATAAAAACTAGAACTTTTGACATTTTTCAAATAAATTAAGGAATTTCTCATCGTTGTGAAATTCTCCTTCTGTCAGTAGCCCGGGTTTTGGGTCGTGACAATATATCTAGATTTATAGATGTTTGTCCCTCCTAATTCTATCTTTGTAAGAATTTTTTTTTTTTGATTTTATTACTCTTATGCTATTTTATATAGTTTTCTTTTGAATCCGAAATTGATACGGTATCTTGAAGATTTTATCCTATATCAGTTTCTAGTAGAGATCTGTCATAATATTAATCCAAAGAGTCAATTCTATTAATAAAGGGTAATTTAAAGTAACAAATAAAGTATCTCTCCTAAAGCTAGAATAATATCCCTTGTTGGATTTGTAGTTTGTACCCTTAAATTTTGTGTTTCCTCCTCGCTTGTTAGTAGAATACAACAATAAGTAGATTAGAAGATTATGTCATTTAGTGGTTTATTTCTTGGTAATACTTGGAGAAGTCTTAGTATTGTTTCTATTTTGGATTTATAGAATTTGATATATATTGAACTAAATTTACTACTTAATTTTATTGGCTCATATGCCATAGTAGATACTTGTGTGATAATGACGATAATACATATTTTCTTGATTATTATTCGATTTATATTCAAAGGTGATCACATAACTTAAGATTATTTCATTATTGATTGGAATTCTAGAGCTCTTTAAAAATAAAAATGTTCTTTACAATAAAAATATATTTTTTTGAATATTTTAGCAAATGAATAAAGAATTTTTAAATTAAGTGAAATACTCATTTTTTTCTACCAAGAATACGCGTTGTGCAAAAGAATGAAATTATTTAAAGTAACTGTTAATTTTATTGTATGTATATGTGAAAAAAAGGGGAAAATAGTTGTAAATTGATAACCAAATTTCCATTATTGCAAAACACTTATGATCACATGTTTACTCGCACGTAATAACTGAATTGTAAAGTAATCGGAATAGAAACCAAACATTTCTTTGAAGTAAGGAATCAAATTAATTAATACAGGAATCAAAATAATTAATATTTCTCTTTCTCATTCTTAATTTTAATAAACAGTTGAACCGAAAATAAATGGATTAATTATCAGAATATCTTTATGCACGTGGTATTTATTATTTATCTTAGGATATTGTGGTATATAAAAATTTATTTTCCTAAGGAATGCCAAATGGGAATGGGAATGAGATTTTCAACCTTTCCCCGACCAATTCCTGTTCCCTGCAAAATTAAGAAGGTGTTGCCTGATTTTTAATGGGTCCCACACACACTGTTTATACCTAATTAGTGAAGAACATAATGGAGTGAAATACGAGAATCAATTCTCTCTTGTTCCCTATATTCCCATTCCTGATATATACGTACGCGTAAAATTTCTATTAATGATCAATTAAATTAATGTGACGCGCTGACAAAATGGATGGATGAATTAAAGTACCATACGTACCCTAGTACTAATTAGTGTTAAAACCAAGTGGATATTAAAATAATAAGCTGGTTACGTAATGGTACACCCGTATAGAAGCCACTAATACATAATCACTAATTATGAATTACCTACGATGTAAGAATTTTTATTAGATTAAATACAAATAGTGGTATTCATGTTGCAGAGTGCACATATATTTTAGGATACTTGCTGTTGGGTTCATGAAAAAATCATCGGACTTAGTATATATAATGAAAACCCACAAAAAAAGTCAGCATATAAATGCATTGGAATATATACACATAATTCTAAGTTAATGAAGAGAGGGCCAAAAAGCAATATACTAGTCTGACTTATGAACTTCGGTTAAAGGTAAAAATGGTTTTTGAAGTTATCTGAGAATTTAAAACGCACCAATAAATCATGCCGCGTTGCAGAGGTCCAAACAATTCATAATCTGACCCTATCAATTACCACTCAAAAAGGTTAAATTAAACAGCATAAAGTTATTTCTTAAGGCCGTCTTATAGAATCTCTTATTCTCTTAACTAAAAGGCCGGGGTCCAACAATATAATTACTAATTAAAATCCTTTTTTAACAGCCACAAACCCAACAAAAAAAAAAAAAAAAAATGATAAATAACTTATTTTTAAAAAAAGGAAAAGAAACGATCATTTTCCATAAAGCCTTCAACTCCTATAGCAGCGCAAATTATTTTAAAGAAATTTTAAAAAACAACTGTAGAGACGCGGAGGTCTTTTTTTTTTATGGTTTTAGAATTTATATATTATTATTTCTCTAAAAGAAAAAAGCAGACTGTCATCATTTTCAGCGATGGCGTGCACGTGTGTTAAGAGTACATTGTACAAACAAGCGATGAACTATAGCTAACTCTCTGTTCGGTCGCCACGTGTCACGTGTACATCGCGAGCTAGCCGCATCCTGTGAGCTGTTCGAGTTTTTTTTTTTTTTTTTTAATTTTTTTGTGGGGAGGGAGAAGAATGAGAAAAACAAAGAAGTAGATGCGAAAAACTTCGAGATTAGAATATTCAACGTAGCTTTCATTGTCCAAAACAAGGCCCATAACCAGATACCCCTCCTATACTCATTCTGTCTCTTTCTGTTCTTTTTTTTTTTTTTTCCTTTTTTCTTATAAACTCAAAAAATGTGACCACACATACTCTATTACACCATTACTACATCAATACACATATATAAATTCACCTTATAGTAAACTGTTAATTCCTTCATATCATTGCTAAGCACACATTATTATTCAAGTACAACACAGCAGTTGACTACACAGAAGCCTAGACTATTGAAAGAAATTTATAAAATTTCGAGTATACCACTGTGACATATGACCGATTGCTGTGTGTGTACCGTACCTTCCCTTACGGGTCCAACGACTTAAATATTAGATTCGTTTCTTGCTTTCGTTGTTCCTGTGTTATTAATTATATTATTTATTTTACTATTACTATTACATATATTATATTCTTGTGTACTTGTTAAATATAGGAGATTCTTCATACGTCCACCCCGAGGGAATTAGGGATATACAGAGAAACTAGAGCTGGGTGTCAGAGAAGGAAAAACAACTACTTGGATATTATTTTGGTGTGTGAGCTTTCCAGCTAGCTTAAAAACTGAGGGG
Source organism: Parasponia andersonii (assembly GCA_002914805.1). Classification (NCBI taxonomy): domain Eukaryota; kingdom Viridiplantae; phylum Streptophyta; class Magnoliopsida; order Rosales; family Cannabaceae; genus Trema; species Trema andersonii. The sequence continues at coordinate 522,465 of JXTB01000081.1, forward strand.
GAAAAAAAAAACGAAGAGAAAAAAGAAAGAGAGGGAGAGATTAATTCTTGGATTTCGTTTTGAGTGTATCTTTGAAGGGTTGATAATCATCAGAGATTATTGATTTTAATCTTGTTTGTTTTCCCGATCGATCCGAATCTGGAGAAGTGGACAATATCATATCACACAACTGAGATTTTACTAGGAGTTTTTTTCACAGTGAGCGAGTGAATTTCTCTCTCTTTGTTGTACTTAATTTTCTTGTATTTTTTTTCTCTTCTTTCATAGTTTCCATTGTTTTTTCCCTTCATTAGTTTCATGCACATGCATTAGGTTTATCATAAAATGATCAATTTTAAGCTTCAATATATGTGTATATATATATATTTGGTATCTCATTCTATATCTTTGATTCTCTCCATTATATCTGGATCCTGATCATATTACCACAAAGCAAAACTTGATGATATAAATTGAGGAAGTCATTCTTAACTAGTTAGGGTTTCGCAGATTTGCTCATGCAACCTACATATTTTTTTTTCGATTCAGTGATCTTTGCATGACACTAATATTTTCGATTTTAAATTCAGATTCCACTTTTGATATATATTATGCTATTTATATCATCAATACTCTAATCGAAGCTGATGTAATTTCCGGACTAATTTAAAATGGCTACCTTTTAGAATCAACAAAAAAGGGTTTTAAAACTTGACATAGATTTATTTTAATTTAAACAGTACCTGTATCTGTCGCTATATATATGTGAAAGTTTCATATATTTTTTTATAGGACACTATCTTCTTCCTCTAAAATGCATATCTCACCACACAATTTTCATAACCATCATTTTTCTACAAACTCGAACTAGACAATACTCATTCCCTTAATCCATTAGGCTGATTCGCGAAGAAGAAGAAGAAGAAGAAGAAAAATCAAATTAATCTGAAGATACTATATAGCATAATATAATATGGAATACGGTGCCATGATGCCAAGCAATGCGTATGGAACATCCTTCTCTGACGCCACCATGGAAGTAGATTTCATGGACCAACTTCTCTTAGAGGGTTGTTGGGACCCCGCAGTGGCGGCGGCTGCGACCGGACTCAACTTCACGCAACCTGCAGCCCCGTGCTCTTCTGCTCCGCGGTCACTCATCGAAACATCGCATTACATGCCTTCGTTCGAGTCCTCAAACACATCCACCGCTCACTTGATCACAACTCATCATCATCAAATCTATCAAGATCATCAAGAAACAGAAGAAGGAGGTAGTGATCATCTTCAAGAGAACCACTCATCCGAGAGCAACAATAACAACTTCTTCATGAATGAAGCAAATGAAGTAGGGAAGCGACTGTGGATTGGGCCAAGACCAAACCCTGGAACAGGGCCATGTTCATCAGTGAAAGAAAGGCTAACACTGGCAATTGACTACTTGAAAGAATGTACCAGAGATAGAGATGTACTTATCCAAATATGGGTGCCCATTAGAAGAGGAGGGAGGCAGATATTGACCACTTATGACCAGCCTTATTCACTGGATCCAAACTGTAAGTCTCTGGCCAGTTATAGAATGGTATCGAGGGAATATCAGTTCTTGTGTGAGGAGGACTCGGCTGAGTCAGTTGGGTTGCCGAGTCAGGCCTTCTTAGGGAAGTTGCCAGAGTGGACCCCAGATGTTCGTTACTTTAGGAGCTACGAGTACCCACGTATTAACTATGCTAAGCAGTACAATGTTCGTGGGTCACTGGCGCTTCCCATTTTTGAGCGTGGGAATGGGACTTGTTTGGGTGTTGTTGAGATTGTTATGACTACTCAAAAGGTCAACTACCGTCCCGAAATTGAATATGTCTGCCAAGCGCTTGAGGTACTTCTTTAATTTTTCTTGCTCTTATTTTAAATAAGTTCTAGTTGCATCATCACTACTTTGCCATTAATTTAGTATAATTTATGACCATATTATTATGGATAGCAAAATTAATATGCATGTGTATTAGTTTTGCCATTGTAAAATATGGCAAGAGTACTACAAACCATATTGCGTCTTGTTATGAGCATTTCAACTTGCAATTACCATGTATAGAAATATATATATATATATATACATATATACATATACATATAACATATATATACGTGTTTTCTTATACATTTTGTGATAAATGGATTAGAAGTGCATGTGTTAGCTCCGATGCTATGTTAGCTTTTCTGGCCATATACCGTTTGCTTGTCATATTATATATAGAGATGTATAAGCGTCCCTTGCATCCCCCAAAGGTCTCTTCATTTAGAAGTCTATGAAAAACGTGTGCCTGCTAAATCAATTTTCGACGTCATATCCATATTTTACGCATTCTCGTCACTCTACTTTTGTTACATCATTCATGTTATCTCCTACCACAAGTAGTTGATTCTATCTTATTATTCCATTTTCTACCTTTTCCTTAAATGGACAAACCTTTAAGATATCTTCATAGATATAACTGTTGGCTTCATACATCTATTCCACTAACCTCAATTATGTACCTGTGGTATTTGTTCCATGCTCAGATATTTCATTTTGGTCTAATATATAAGCATGCCAATTACCTTGCAGGCTGTTGATCTTAGGAGTTTTCAAAACTTCAGCCCTCCCGCTGTAAAGGTAAAGATAAAACATATATATTGAGGGAAAAAAAAAAAACACTTTTAACACCTTTTTTTGGGTCAAAAGTGTCTGATAAATTTACTGAATTGTCCCTTTTCTTGTTTCAGGTCTGTGATGAGCTATACCAAGCAGCCTTGAGTGAGATAGTAGAGGTTTTGGTATCAGTCTGTAAAATTCATAGATTACCATTAGCTCTAACTTGGGCACCATGTCACCAACAAGGCAAAGGCGGCTGTCGTCATTCTGATGAGAACTACACTCGCTGTGTCTCCACTGTTGACTTAGCCTGCTTCGTATCCAACCTTGAAATTCTAGGCTTCCATGAGGCCTGCTCTGAGCACCACTTGTTTCGTGGTCAAGGAATCGTCGGCACAGCCTTCACTACCAACAAGCCCTGCTTCGCTACTGACATAACAGCCTTCAGCAAAACAGAATACCCTCTCTCTCACCACGCCAGGATGTTTGGCCTGCGAGCTGCTGTGGCCATCCCCTTAAGAAGCGTCTACACCAGCTCATCCGATTTCGTCCTGGAGTTTTTCTTGCCTAAGGATTGCCAAGACCCGGAAGAGCAAAAACAAATGTTGAACTCTTTATCCATCGTTATACAACAAGCTTGTAGGAGTTTACATGTTGTAGAGAAAGAGCTTGAAGAGGAACAAATTATGTTACCAAATGGGGATCCAGCAATTGTTGCTTCTTCAGAAGGAGGTCTGAAACTAGGGACTCCTACTACAGCTACAACCACTAACACCACTACTTGTCCTGTTGGAGATCAGTCCTCTGGGAAAGAGTCTTCTTGGGTTGCTCATATGATGGAGGCCCAACAGCAAGGCAGAGGGGTCTCTGTCTCACTGGACTATCTGACAGAAGAGCCCAAAGAAGAGTTCAGGGTCACAACCCACTGGGACAACTTGAATCATGGGGATTTGTCCAACGGGCAAGTGTTTTCAGATTTTGGGCAACTTCAGCAGTGTTCTGGGTCCAACGGGTCGATTGAGGGAGGTATAGATTCTTACTCTTTTGGTGGCCGTAGATCCTCTGGTGCCAGAAAAGCAGGGGAAAAGAGGAGGACTAAAACAGAGAAGACAATCAGCTTGCCTGTTCTTCGGCAGTACTTTGCAGGGAGCCTAAAAGATGCTGCTAAGAGTATAGGAGGTAGGAACAAGATTTTCATATCCACCAAACTATAAAATATCTCCTAATGCCTATTATTATTATTATTATTATTTAGTAAAAGTTCAAACCGAAGACAGAATATAGAGACTACTTTTATAAAACTATCTTGAAAAAGCCTTTTCATGATTCGACTACGATTATGATCGGTTGACGATTCTGAAGAAAACCATGTAAAAAAATCTGGCCAACCATTGGTACAAAAATTGTTCATTTTAGATACACTTCTTTATATTGAAGCTATAAATTATTCTAATTACTATGTTTATCTCAACTGCAGTTTGCCCCACCACTCTGAAAAGGATATGCAGACAACATGGCATCACCAGATGGCCATCTCGAAAGATCAAAAAGGTTGGCCACTCACTGAGGAAACTCCAACTTGTGATCGACTCAGTCCAAGGTGCTGAGGGTGCTATTCAAATCGGATCCTTTTACTCAAGCTTCCCACAGTTGAACTCTCCAAAGTTTCAAGGGAACAGTAATGACTCGTTTTCATCAATCAGTCCAAGTGATCACCATCATCATCACCATCATCTAAATAATCAATCAAACTCCCAACCTGAGAGTGGATTTTTCATACATGGGTCAGCCATGAAATCTTCACCATCCATGTCCAGTCAAGCATCTGGACTCCAACAGTCCACCACCACTTTCAGTTGCTTCAATGGAGACCCTTTAATAACAGAAGACCCCTCAGTGATTCTCAAGAGAGCTTGCAGTAGTGATGAAGAATTATTCGCCTCGAACCAAGACAAAGCAAACCTTCTTTCAAGATCTCAAAGCTATAAAGCGTTAAGTGATCAGAATAGGATTCTGGATCAAACTCTGCTTCCATTGCCTGACAACAATGAGAGGATCAATTTGACAGATGGGTTTGCTTTCCGAGTTAAAGCAAATTTTGGTGAAAAGAAAATCCGGTTCAGCTTGCCACCCAAGTGCTCTTTCAGAGATTTGCAGCTTGAGATTATGAGGCGTTTTGCTCTTGATGACATTACTATGATTGATATCAAGTATTTGGATGATGACCGAGAATGGGTTTTGTTGACTTGCAATGCTGACCTTCAGGAGTGCTTGGAAATTCACAGGCAATCTCAGAACCGCACGATGAGAATCTGCCTTCAGCAAGCTCCATCTGATCAGCTAATTGAAGAAAGTCCCTTTGGAAGCAGTAGCAGCCCTTGCTAGTACCCCATGACCTGTCTATCTTAGCTACTTAGTTATGTGGTTCTTGAAGCCATATTACATAAATACATATATATATATATATATATATGAACATATGCACATGAATTTATCATCTGGCCGTAATGTCAGAGCTTAGCTATAGCACTCTTTTTCTAATGAGGAGATGATGTTGATGGTTATAAACATTAGTTTATCTGTTCATTTTTCTTGTCAGTATAAAACCCTTTGGATCTTTTTTTTCAGATCCAATGGATGCCGTAGATGGAATAAATAAATTATGATTATTAGATGTGTTAACTATATAGGCTGAGTATGAAGAATTAGCCCTATTAGTCAGTGCTCTTAGTTTTTTAAATGAGATACTGCTGCATTTCTGCAGAAACAACTTTTTTAACGAACCGATATTCATGCAAGAGACTAAACTTCAAAACACGTTAACTAGCCTTGTATGTAACTGCAGCCTATGAAAAAACATCATCTCCACTTACCCGTTAATTTTTTTTATCTTTTATTTTCTCTGTCATTCTTTCTTCTACAACAGCCAAAGACTAGATTTTAGGTGTAGTAAAGTAATCCTATGGAAAAGAGAAACAAGTTTTTATATGGGATATATTAAGCTTAATCAATAAATCTCGCTATCTATATACATAATATATATAGGGATACATAATATATATAGGCCACCAATCCAGTAGGTATTTTTTTTTTTTTTTACTTATGCATAGGTATTAATTTGATCAATGAAAATTTAGCATGCACATTTTTTTATTGTAAAAAATAAGAGAGAGAACATTAATGATGCACGTCTTTTCATGCACTTCATTATAGCCATTGGATCACTATTAAATGGTAATCCGGCTAAAAAAAAAATACTTACCCATAGGTTAAAAAAAAAATACCTATTGGATTGGCAACCATATATATATATATATATATATATATATATATATATATATATATAATATAGGTTGCCAATCCAATAGGTATTTTTTTTCTTTATTTATGGGTAGGTATTTTTTTTTGAGTCGTTGGATCACCATTAGATGGTGATCCAATGGCTATAATGAAGTGCATGAAATATCTTTTTCTTTAATGTAGTAGTAATGTAACTCTTCAGAAATTAATTAACATTATGAAGCATGATATTATCTTTTAGTTTTGATTTAGATAAGTTAACAGATAACAATTGGTGAGTACTGGTGATTCTCAAATATGAAAGACTTATAGTCTTTCATAAAAATATACACTGATAATATGATGCCACTCCTAGCACAATTAACTTAATTAATTGACAAGAGACACAGAACTTATTTAATTTGTTTCAAGCATACCACAAACAAACCGTAAAAGAGACCTTAATTGATAATGTTGTCTCCTTGAATCTTTTGTTATCCCTCAAGTTATTCCAGGGAATTGAGAGGTTTAATCATTAGCTTCCCAGTAATCAAGGAACTCTTTATGCCGTGGCCGCGAACTTGATACACTTTCACGACCCCAGCCTTTCTGAACCCTTATAAGAGTTTTCAGAGCAATTCCACTGCCATCATTTCTGTTTAGAGAAAGAAAAAACATACTACGTGAAAAAGGTCATAATGTACAAAGCAGTTACAATGACAAACAAAGAAAGTCTTGGATGGATCAGTCAAACTGCAAAAACGAATTTAAACAGGTCATTAGAATTACTTTTCTGACATATCCAAGGAATATTATCTTAGTCTTGTTCAACAGGTATAGATCATTTACAAATACAGTGCATTATAAGTAGATAGAAGAATAAGCAACTCCTTTAGCATATCAAACTTCGAAGATGTCCATGAACAAAGACACAAATCATGAAAACAACAAGAATAAAATCAAAGGTACCTCAAAATTTTATTTTATTTATTCTATTTTGCTAATACATGCTACCTACACACACCACAGCGAGTTGTGCTCCAACACTTACATGCACAGCCATCCACTCTGATATTATAGCTATAGGACAGAACAAAATTCTCAAACTCAACCAAATGGAAAGTCATTTGGTTAAGACTTGAAGAAAGGACATGAAATTCAATCAAGAAAGGAGAATGCTAGGGATCATCAAATACCACACATAGCAGCACATCAGTGCTGAAACATGACAATGCAGGACCCAGTCTTCCCTCTTGTCAGCTGTAAAGCGTTGCCACTCAGATAGTGATGATAAACATTTTACTAAAGAAAATTCAATGATGATGAACAACTAAAAAGCGATATGAATAATTACCAAGTACAAATGAATATCAAAGTAACTCCCTAACCATCATACCTGTGCACTATGGTCTGCCAATCACTTCCACCACTTTTGCGTGAATTTCTATGTTTAATGTCCTTCTCATATCTGTAAACTTTATCTTTAACACTACCTTCTGAAGCCATTTCCATCATTCTCTCAGCAAACAGGTCAGCCTCATGCTTGTTTCCTTTCTTACCCAAACCATCAATCACCGGCATGAATGATGCAGGATCAAACCTATATCCCTTATCAATCATGTAATAGATAATGCCACTGGCTTCCTCTAACTTTTCATCTTTGCAAAGTTTGTCAATAAGATCTTTATAGAGGAATTTACCTACATGAAGATTTCTATCTAATGCAGCTTTGAAAATCTCTTTAGCTTTTAAGAATTCCCCTCCAGCAAAAAATTCATTGAACATCAGACTATATAAAGCTTCCTTATGTCCACAAACACTCAAAGCTATCTCAAATACCTCCTGTACATCTTCAAATTCACATGCCTTGCAGAATGCTTTGATTAGTATTTTAAAAGAAGACATATTAGGGGATATACCCTTCTGCAGCATATCATCTAAAAGAGAAGTGGCATCCTTGATTCTCCCCACCTCACTGAGACAACTAATAATATTATTATAAGTACAAACATCGGGAGAAACTCCTCTTTCTTTCATTTCATCTAACAGTCCGTATATTTCAAATATTTGATTTTTACCCCCTAGGCCAAGGATCAGGGAATTATAAGTTTGCAGACTCTTGTTGCAACCCTTCTTTTCCATGTCCTTCAAGACCTGAAATGCTGATGTTATCTTCCCTTCTTTGCAGAAACTATGTATGAACGTATCATATATCACTGAATCAGGGTGCAACTTTTTCCCCATCATCTCCACGAACTTCTTTTTGGCTTCATCTAGCTTCCCACCCTTGCATAATCCACTGGTTATGGTTGTATACGTTATTAAATCAGGTCTGCACTTTTTTCCATTATTACTATCATCAACCAAGCCGATAAAAGAATTCCCCAAGTGACCAAGAGCAGCTCTTCCATGAGTCCACATTCCACTCACAATTTCAATTGCTTTGTCCAACTTCCCATTATTACAGAGACCATTGATCACGATATTGCAGGTCACAGTATCAATACCATAACCTCTCTCGTTCATCTTTTGCAGCAATTCCTCTGCTTCTAATGTTCTCCCCTCCTTCCAGAGGCTGTGTAGCAAAATGTTGCAAGTATGAGTATTTGGAACACAATTATTCATCATCATCTCTTGTAGAACTTTGTTGGCTTCAAAAATTTTCCCTCTCTGGCAGTACCCATGGAGTAAAGTAGTATAAGTTACCGTATCTGGGGAAATACCGCTGCTTATCATTAATCCCATTACCATTCTTGCATCAGAGAGCATTCCATTCTTGCATAACCCATCCATCATGATGTTGTAAGTGCAAATACTGGGTTCCATTCCTCCATCAACCATTTCTTTAAGGAGCAATCTTGCTTCCAACAGCTTCCCATTCCTTATCAGAGCCCACAACCATATGTTATAGCTTTCCAATTTTACAAAATCGCAATTTTCTTTCATTGATTCAAACAAGGACTTTGCTTCTTCTAACATTCCTTCTTTGCAAAATCCTTCCAACATCAAATTATACGTTATGAAATTAGGCTTTGGCAGACCCAAATATTCATCCATATGCATATCTCTGAATATCCTAGAAGCTTCAAGTATTTGCCCCGAGTTACAAAGAGCCGAAATCCTAGAATTGAAAGTAACAACGTCCGGAAACATATTACTGGCTCTCATCCTGTCTAGTAGTCTCTCAGCTTCATCCGTCCTACCTTTTTTACAGAAACTAGATATTAAAGTGTTATACACAACCCTATTGGGCAAAATATCACTTCTTTTCTCATCCAAAAGCTCCAACGCTTGGTCAACGAGCCCAGCTCTACAGTACCCACGAACCAAAAGCCCAACACTAAACTCATTCGGAACACAACCCTTCTCGCGCATTTTGCCAAACATCTCTCGTGCATCTTCCAGATGACCAGAGTCGCACAAAGCACCGATCAAAAGATTAAAGGTATAAGTTTCGGGTTCGACCCCGGAAACAATCATATCCTTATACAACCACAACACGAAATCCACATTTCTGACGCGAACAGAGGATTCAAGAAGCAAATTGTACAGAAAAACCGAAGCAAGCTTATCTGGGAAGCGTGAACGAAGAGCTTTGAACTGCGAAACGGCCTTGTCAGGGAGACCCAACTTGGCCAAGACTCTGACCAATGAAACAACACAAGCATGAGCAGCTTCAGCTGGCTCCGACCCAAGAAGAAGCTGATGAAGACAATCGATTTCCGGGTCCATTTTGGCGCCGATAAGTATACGAGCGACGAGGGGTACGGACCGAAGACGGAGATCAGAGGAAGAGGGAATGGGGGAAGAGAGGGTGCGCTTGAAGAGGAGCCACGCCAGTTTGGGATTGTTGCTGTTCTTAAGTAGAGCTTTAGCGAATGTGGTTGCTTGGTCCATACGTAAGGTCTAGGTTTCACTCTTTTACAACTTCTCTCTCATTTTTTTTCCCCGTTACTGCTTGGCGGGAGAGAGAGAGAGAGAGGGAAGCCATGGATATACACACACTGAAGAAATGAAATCAAGCCAACGAAATTTTGAATTATTTTTTCGAAGAAGAAAAGAAAACATCAACTATTCGTCCACAAATTCGGGGGCGCGATTATTTAACTGAAAACTACATAACGTAAATTCTGCTATTTCATCTGCATCTTACCGTCTTTGAGATAAACGACATGTAGTTTTCACTGGAAAACACTTTTCCTAGATTGCAAGTGAAACTAGTGTATTTTGTACTCTGTCTAAGACATGTCGTTTCTAGGAGCAATCCTTCTTTTTACGACCTGACAGGAATATTCACCGAGGACCTACGGTGACAGCCTTACGCTGGAGCAGTGGGAGAGCTTCCGCAAGTTGGACAGGGATCAAAGGAGGTTAATCCCACATTTGAACATGCTCGTACCTCTAAGATGACAAAGCCGCCTCCAATTTTGCTGCCATTAATGGAGTTGCTTCAAAGAAGATTGGTGTCCTAACCGACACACTATTGAGAGGCTACCAATACTAAATTGAACCAAATTGGTCTACTTGCTTCAAAGCTTTCAAGGCCTCGTCCAAGACTTACTCGGACAATAACTCAAATAGAAAAATAAGAGCTTTGTTTTAGCTCATTGGGGTAACGGTTAGCAGAAGACCATTTTTAGTCGATTGTGGAACACCTCAAATAAATCGAGTAATCCACAATCTGCACAAGTAGCAGTTGCTTACTTCTTATTGCTTTAAACCCTTCTTATCCTCCCAAAAGTGATCCCACTCCAATAGCTGCAAATAAGTTAAGCATGCATGATGCATTAAGATATAAAGGCATCCCATTCCACATCGAAGCGTTTTTCCGCTCTTTCATATCTAGGGGGTTTTAGTTGTAAAACAGTACTAAGAAAATGCTCCATAGAGTGGATTCCTTTCCATAAATCTCAAGTTATTTGTATAATGGTGTGGTTTACTGTACAAGGCCCCCCGCAGAGGAAAAGCTTCATCCCAGCGAATAGAGGATGTTCAGCTCCATACAACATAGGGATTAAGCACCCTTTCGGGAAGAACATAGAATAGTTAAGGATCCAGCATGCCAAAAAACGGTGATCATGAGAAATTCACAAATCAAAGATGCTGTAATATATACTTTTTCTCCTAACTTCTTATACTGGATCAACCCACTGAAATGCAAATAGGGACCAGAAATGTGGTCCAGATCACGAAAAATAAAGTCTATGCCCAAATAAAAATTGATGTTTTCGTAAGGAAGCCATCGAAGGCTTTCCACAAATTGAGATTTGGCCGAAGAAGTCATTTCCATTTTGAGCCAACAAACCATAAATTCCGTCACATTTGGCCACTGTCCCATTCGATACTGAACAATGTTCGTCTCATTCGAAACCATATTGTTTCCCATTCTACATCTGAATATTTATGATAATATCCAGAGAATTATAAGACTCTTGTAAATATCCTGCCTCTATATATCTAAGAATTTTTCTCGGTCATAATTATTTTACACATATCCATGCCACACCACAGAGGAATAGTCGCATAGATCATGTGTTGTCCTGGTCCTCGTATAAGTGAGGAGCATTAATCAACAAAAATGAGGATGAGGATCATATTTTCACCCCTATCAGTATCAGCTCAAATTTGATGAAGATTCTTCCGCACGTTGCTCAATGCTCAACGACTGCTCTTCTTGTCGTTGGACCAAATAGACTCAATACCACCTGCAAATCACAAAGGAAGACCCATCTAATTATTGAACTAAACACATTTACTTGGGGGATGTCATGTCCAGGTTAAGCGACGATAACAATAAATCAGATAACCCTTCCATTAGATAATGGCTTTCATTATGGCCCTCGTCATCTTCTTACACAATGCAAATTTCTCTTCCAATAACCTCTAAATTTCCCACTACACAAATAATTTCAAAAGGTCTCAATAAACTATAAAACTGGGAAAATAATGTAGCCAAGCTTTGTGGGGACAGCAAAGACATAAAGGAGAGGGAAAGTGTTCTGTCGCAGGAAGGTAGCCCCCAAAAGAAAGGTAAAAATACCAGGCCGTGCAATAATTGTGTAGAAGGAAACTCAATCAACTTACAGGTAAAAATACAAGGCCGTGCAAGAAACCAATGAGAACCAATGCCAGGTACATCTGAAAGTAATAAACCTGCAAAACCGAGGCAACTACTTGAGCCATCAACTTGAGCATCAAAAGCATCTGACAGATAAAACGAAAAGAATTCAAATACCACAAATATTTCTGATCTGGCGAAGCAAAGGACAATGACTCCAACCAGTTTTGTAAGCGTAATTCCGCTGCAAAAAGAAGTGAAGAAAAAAAATTTAGAACTATTATACGTGGTGGCACAACCACTGCTCAGCCTAAAAGATATGAAACCAAGAACTTGGAGCATCCTCTCGAAGTAAATTGAAGAATTCGCAAAGCCATCGTAAGATTAATTCTATAATTGCTTAAGATGTTTCTAAAAACTTATAGCAATGGTAATTGAATTAGTGAATTGAAGAAATCACAAATCCATTGAAAAAAGAATTCACAGCACAATCCAAGATTTTTCTGTTCTTTTCCTTCTAAATAAGGGGCCTTTCAACATAAACCAGGTTAAAACTAAAAACGAGCTGAAAAGACACTGTTCAGAACAGAGTTGGTCAAATTATTTATTAAAAAAAAAAAGAAAAAAAAAATTAACACCCTAGCGTAACTCATTTAGATTTTTCTACTCTCTTATTCTTCAGACACAAGCCAGGCTCAAAATTAAAATTTAAATACAAGCTAAAAAGCCACCAACCTTTTCTCAAATACTGTAGGTTTTAAAAAAAGTAAAAACTATCAGTAAACAGGTTAGCAAAGGTCTCTCTTCATACTTCGTAGTTATATTCAAAGCCATGATAATCTTCACAATCAGATTAAGGTTTTGGAGTAACTCATCATCCAACATGTATTAGAGTAGAAGTATATATATGATAATTCCCAAAGACCATTCTAGTCAAATAATTCTCACTTAAGCAGCCAAGCTTTAGGAGTTCTGAACTCTATGTTAAGCCTTTTGAGAGACCAGTTCTACACTACACAGCATATTATCTCAACAGAATATTTCAGTATCTTCTGTTCATAACGGATTGTAACATTCAGAGAATTTTCACCTAGAAGCAGATTTAACTAAGTGCCACAACTGTCACCATGCCTCAATAGGAGAAAAGACTTGATAGGAGAAAAGAGTACGTGTAGTCAACCTGAAGACAGAAGCGCCCATAGTCCTCAGAGCTTCTTTCATGCGATGGTTCCTATCCCCATGGCTCACCTGTAAAATTGCAACACAATTTAGTAAACGATGGATGTAATTCTCCAGATAGATGCTATCCTGATAATATCCAGAGGGCTCCACACTATAAACCGAGCTTGGACAGTTTTAATTCCCTCAGGGCAAGAAAATAAGACAATAGAACTGACTGACTGGATAACTTATAAAAAATAATGTAAGTTTATCTTCTTTTCTAACAAAAGAATGCTTCACAAACCACATCTATCTATCAGTTCCTTCAAGATCGAGAGAGAACAACACAGAAATCAGTGATATACCCCACTTCAACCAACAAACAATTAATGCCTAATGTCTACTCCAACATCAAATTTAACAATACGTAGATTTCCAGGAGATGTCTGAACACAAACCAAGTAAGCGTGCATGATATGGACACAGAACTCAACAGCAATCCCAATCGACATTATGAGGTTTACAACAGAGACTGCATTTAGTTGGATGTCCAAAATTGCCATTACACCCTGAAGATTTCAATAAGGCAAGTCAGTGCCGCTTCTAACAAAGTACAGAAAAATTTGGCATGAAAAAGTTAAATATGCGCACCAGAAAGATCTTTTATAAACTAAAGAAATAAACAAATACACGTAATCAGCGTGCATACATATTTATGTGTATATATATATATATATTTATGTATAATAATGAAGCTTAATTGTCAAGGAACATTATACCATCAGGTCCACAACAATCATTGCCAAAATGAGTAAAATGATTAATGAACTCCATAAACTGCCACAAAAAAGAAAAGGACAATAAGTTTCAGACAGGCATACTAACTTCCAAACTGAAAGCTTATAAGTAGTTTTTCAGGTCTGAGGTTCAATAAGAATTCAAACCTTGAAGTTATAAGCAGACAAACAATAAAAATAGCACCTGTAAAAAATACAAGTGAAATAATTAGTGAGCCCTCTGAAATAAATTCGAAATAGAGCTGAAATTGACATAAACCCCCACTAAGTTCAAACGGGAATAAGAACCCAAAGTTCCTAAGTAAAGAGAAACATATGAAAACATATTAAATATTGAAAGCTTTCTTGAATAAAAATAACGCAAGTCTTAGCAGAGAAATATGATGTACTACATTCTCCAACCCAAAGTATTCAAACTTGGTAAACACACGGAATAAAATCCTGTCAATTGTACTTAATCAAGGTCTTCCAACCCAAAGTATTCAACTTGGATAAACAGACAAAACAAGAATCCTGTCAATGTTACTGAATCAAGGTGGTGTTGCTGTGGTTTTTATTTTTCTTTTTCTATTTGTTTTTAATCTGGTAATGTTGCAACCAAAATATGACAGCTACTACTTCAAAGTAATTTGATAACAAAGCTCAAATAAAATTGCATTAACACCCTCCAGGACAAGACAAAACAAATGGAATGTAGCACGAGAATTCTCTTCATTAGGTACGAATCTGATAAAGCGAAAATAATTAAATTTCACAGTAGAATAAAATGAACAGTTGTGAAGCATAACCAAACAATATAGAAGCATCAGGAAGTAAAAGCTTCAAAACAAAGATTACATCGGACCCCACACACGCACAAATAAACAGAATACGCAATACAGGTTTGCATCTCAGCAATACAAGCATAAATAAATTAATGAGTACTATTTTATAGATTACTAACCCAGTGCTAGAGCAATGTCCGTCAAGGCTATCCGCCATATGTCAAGATATTGCTCAAAGAAAATATAGAACACAGAGTATGGAAAGACAGGCATCTGCATCAAAAAAAGAATGTAAGCACAATACATATATCAGAAAGCAATGCTTCTGATTCCAGGAAAATCATGAAATACGAAACTAGCTAAAAAATGATGCACAATAACCAACCCAAAATAATCACAAAGTTCCATTACTGCATCCTGCCTTATAATTTCTTCTTTGAAGATGGTGTTACAACAGAAAGAAATTACTAGGATAACCAACATGCCTAGGTCTAGGCCCTCCACATGGAATGCTCAAGTCGGAACAAAAGTGACAAGATACCAAATGATTAAGCGTCAGCTAGTAATGAAGCATTTTTTAGCAGCTAACAATTGTTATAAAAGATATAGATTTAACTAGTTTTGACTATGGTATTTTATCATGTTCGGTTACAACAGGCTATTATGGTCCAATTCCACCACATTGAAATAAGTGTTATGTCATGTTGCTGCATAACATGAGTATTTTGGAATAATGACAACATATAAGACATAGGTCAGCAATTTCTTGTGGAATAATACCTTTAAAGAAGCAGAAATTCGTGAGCTGAATTCCCTTGCAGCTCGCAATGAATTAACATAGTCAACCTGATGACAATGAGAGTTAAATTGAAGAGACGCTATGAAAATCTCTCTTTTTTTTTCCCTTTATTTTGGGAGGGGGAGGGGGTTGGGGGTTGTACATCCAAGTAATATTATAGCATCAATTTAAACAGCTATACTTGTTTGTTCACTGGTGTGTGATAGGTACGGAACTCGGAGGCTTGTATAATGCCACTCTCATAACCTGAAAACATGTAAGAACAAAACTTTGGCAACTGAAATACTCAGCTATTAAAACTTCATACAATTTCTAACACAGTACACGAATATACATGAGTCTTAATTGAAGAGATTAAGTGGGAAGGAAGACTGCTAATCTTACAGACCATTCAGATCCACACTGTTGGTATAAGCCCCATGGCCACCTTTGGCACAATCAGCAGATGGCAGTGCATTCAGAAACCATGGAAGCTTCTCCATAAATTGGACTGTAGATGGACGATCATTAACCAAATCTGAGTGCCGAAAGCACTGTTTCACAATTTAAAACATTAGTGTCCTACCATTTCTCTAGACATTCACTATTTTAGAAGCTACTATATATATATAACACCTTACAAACACAGAGCCAATTAAATGTGGAGAACCCAGGTAGTTTCAAACATGGTCATGGTCTTAGCTGTTCAGATAAGGGCCTTACTGTTGTACAGTCTTTGCACACTCCGCCCAAGCCGCAAGGAGATTCATCCGGAGTACAGCAAGGTGGCTGGAAAGTAAGATGATCGACTTAGTACATCTTTGTCTAGAAACAACCACTAGTATAAAGAAAGAGACTAACTCAGACCGTGAGACTACCTGATACTGGAGAAATTCAGTAACTAATGCCAGATAATCCAAGAAGCAAGTAGGAAAGTAAAAATCTTTAAATAAAATCTATTCAATGATCCCCTAAACTGAATAAAATTACAAGAAGAAAATGATAAAGGAGATATATCTAAAAGGTGAAGAAATTTATATTTGTGTGCATTGCTGATATCAGCAAATGAATTTAGGGACATGCAGATGCATCATAGCAATTACCAAACTGTGATCAGTTTAAATTCTATGGAATGTCACTTTTTTTATGTAAACGAAGTTGCATCAAGTATTCAATAATATATGTTCAAAGAAAAAATACGCAATTAGGTTATCTTTTAACAGTTAAACTAACAATAAGTGGTTAGAGAGCAATGTGATAATTTTCGTACACATTATAGTACAAATAAAGTAAAAATTTGGAGGACAAGTCTACCCAAGATTATATCTTCATGCACATGCATGAATAAAAATTTACAACTAAGGAAGTCAAAGCACTGATAGTAATAGCAAGCCTCAAGTCCAGTAAAAGGAAAATCATGACCAACCTGATCATCAGGAGGACAATAAGAACCATTAATAAACTTCCGACAGCAACCAAAAGCCTCTGGTGACATCCATACAAGAAAGTCATCAAGCCAAGATGCCGCTGGCTTAGCAATGTAGCTTGATTCCGGTGCTAAAGATGCTCTCGATATCTGCAAAATGAAGGATAAGAGTTGTATGTATTACTCTTCATCCTTATGCATCAAATTTCACTTACATTATGCCTTTCCTTTCACAACTGTAAAAGTTTGAGGTATCAAATGAGAGAGAATTCTGACAGGCAATATGACACTAAGAAATATTCAAGGCAGAAAGAGAGAAACGATACAAAAATTGCAAATGTTTAAAGCCCCAAAAGTAATATTCATATAAGGCATAAAGAGAAACGATACAACAAATTGCAAACGTTTACAAACCCAGAATTGAGTATGAAGAAACCGTGGCTCAAAGACATAATTCTATAACAACTGTATAGGATATTAATGTGGAAAGTAATTCCACAATCCAGCTTTGCATTATATTGTGCTTGAAGCATTCTATTACCTCATTCAAAAGAGAGTTTGAATCACAGCCGCTGATGGAGCATAATTTGTTTGTTTGTCTTGACTGTGAGCTGAGACAAGAAGATAACACTTAACGTAGTAAACTAATATTTCAAAGGAGCTTGTTGACACTAAGAGATTATAATGAAGTTAGAGCGAAATTCTTCTCTCTTTTAATCTTTCACCCCTTAAATGGAGACATGCTGATTAACAGAAGCCATAGAAAGGGGGAAAAGAAAGGAGGAAAACAGGAATTCATATAAAACTCATTTTAACAAAAGCCATTGCAATATGAGTCATTTAACTTCAACTTCAGAATTCCACAGTAAGGCAACATACCTGTAGTTGAAATTCTTAACAACAAAATATAATGGGGGTCCAACTCTGAGATACTCGGAAATATTATTGAAATATCCCTGTGAGGATGAAACAACCGTGAACAAGACTAATTAAAGGAAAGGAATTCCATTAAAGAAAATAAAATAAATAAATAAATAATGAAAAGAGAGAAGAAGACCTGAAGGTATGAATCACGAGGAAGAACAATCTGCTGCTCTAAACCAGGTTCAATTCTTGTAGATAGTGCCTATAAGAATATAAAAATATGTGAAGAGCCCATGACTCTGTGTACTCAGAAAGCAAAAACATGGAATAATAATTAAAATGAAAATTGTAGATCATAACCAACTTACAATGCTTGCTAAAGTAAACGCTAAAAAGACTGCAATGACAACCATTTTAACCGCCCAAATCCCAAGAATTGGGGAATGAACTTCCTACAATGACACAGAAGTTAAATTGAGAGCAATATCCAGAAGATACATAAGAGCTTATTAACGATTCGTTCACTTGACCCATAAAATTGAAGGCACTAGATTACATCAATAATTTAGTGTGTCTCAAAAGAAATGATTTTCCATTCGAATCACTAAAAAGCTACCTCCATATATCTTGTCAGCAAACCAGTTCTTCCATGACTGCTCCCTGAAAAGGAACGTACATTACTTAGGAGAACTTGTTCCCAAATTTGGCCCCCCTCCCAAAAGAAAATATATATTGTAAACAAAAAAAAAAATAATAAATACATTGCACCGAACCCACAAAATACCAAATAAAAGCTTTAAAGGAATACCCTCACTAGGATCCATAGACGAGGAAGGGATTTTTATGCATGGAAAACAATCAATCCTGTTATCTTCAGCTCTTGAAAAGTCAAGAACTATCAAGGCTACAAAGGCAGTAACTTGCAGAAAGAAGTTCAATAGAACAGCCAAAGCTAGCAAAAGAAACGGAAAGAGAGAGAACACTTAGTAGGGGAAACACAAGTATAAAGGAAAGAGTAGTTCCAACATGTTTCCGACAGTCTATTGAGATGAAAAATAAATAAATAAAACAAGTCACCCGCAAACATGGAGAAGACTCGGCAGGCTGGCATAGAAATGAAACCTCCCACTGCAAACGCTAGAATCTCAGATAAACTAGCTAGCGTTATGGATGGACCAACTTCAACGAGTGCATTACTTATTCGTTGTTCTAAAGATAACTCCAATGATTGGCGTTTAACAGCATGTACCAATATACACATGTTATCTACACCTACCTAATTACAGTGGCCAACAGGAAGAAGATATTAGATTATATAGCATAAACAAGTGATTGAACAAGAAATAGGAAAGAGGGTGGAAGAAGAGGTTGATCAAAGCAGAACATAAAGCTTGAGTAGTAAATTGGTCACACTGTAGAAAGGGGAGGATTAAAATTAAACTTGCAGAGAGAAGGTTTTGTTATCCTGTTTTTTAGCCACTATAGCACTACTTTTTTTTTTTTTTGACTGGTTTGTTCAAAAGACAAATTGTAAAATATATGAGCATGGGAAGTTCTAAAAGGAAGTATGAAGATCACAATTGGGACATAAAAAATAAAATGAGAATATTTTCTCAAGGCACGAAGAATGGATACAAAAATCTGCAGATACAGAGGCCAAACAGAAGCATAGGAATCTGTTGGTTTATATGTTTGAATTTATACTTTCTCACAGCATGAAGAAGACAGGATACAAAAATCTGCAAGATACAGCGGCCAACCATAGCCATATGACTTTGCTGGTTTATAAGTATGTATAAGATTCATGTTCCCTTTATCCTTTCTCAAGAAACTCATCCTTCTGGATTGTCCAAATCTTACTAGGACGAGAACAAATTCTATTAGTAAATTTCAGGGAAGCAAAAAATGTGGAACAGGAGAGAGTATCAGAAAATATGTGATGCATTTTCATCAATTTAGTAATGAGCTGCTTTATAAACTATGCACATTCAGGTTGTTAAGTTCCTGAAATCTCTTAATAATTTGCTAGAACCAGTTGGGATCCTTACTCTCATCAGTAAATGACACTAACTATGATATAAGAGGCAACCAAAGAACACTTCTTGAGGAAGTTGGATGGTGAAAGAGTGAATAGGGACTGGTTTTGCAACTCGTCCTACTATGGCAGCACCTAATATTAATAGAGACTGGAAACTTCACTATACTAGATCATTTACTCAAAGACTCATTCAAGTTCTGAATCACTTACGGCCAGGACAAGAAAAGGAATGACTTCCATTATAATTAACGTAGATTTAACTCCAAGAGCACTAAAAAGTCCCACGGAACCAAGGACAGAAAGCAAGACTAGAACAACTCCTGAAAGACCAAGAAGCACCTGGAAATCAATAGATCAAGATCAGTAGCAGAACTGATTTAAGTATAAACCAATAATCTGAAAATTCTAGCATAATACAAAAACGATAATGTACTGCTACAAAGCTTTAGGCAAGGACATGGGTAGAGGTTGTAAATATGCAGTATCCATGTATTTAGTCTATAAATTATAACCAAATTTACCTAAAACAAAAGAAAACCACGTACCACAGCTCTACAGTATTGTGAAGGAGTAAATAAATAAATAAAACAAGAAGAAGACAAGAGTCCCAGAAATATCCCAAAATGTGTCTAAAATTTTCAGGCAATGGATCCTAAGACCAGTGAATCCACCCATCACAAGGAACTTAAATATGTCACTTTCAACTGCCTCACAAGTTTATCTCAGTGTGGCAGCANACAAGCCTTCGCAAGTTACATCTATTTAGTGACTCCATAAACACCAGATAGTACCTTCCCTCGTTTCCCCAGCATTTGTACTTGCATAAAAGAGGGAATTAATGTTCACATATTAATGCTTAAATGCACAACTACGTACTAGTGCTCACATAATACCCTCATAACTGTATGCATGCAGTCATGCATGATATTCCAGTAGATTTACATTGGTTAATTTTATCACTAATAGAAGCATGATTAGTAGTGCGATAAAGACAATATAACTGAGAGTTAATTACATTTTAATTATTACTGTTTTGCATTGTCCTTTAATTTACAGAAATGACAAATCTATAACTTAAGATCTGTAACTAGTATTGAATTCATCCCCTATGTAATGTTCTGAGAGGATAGCTTTTCCAAATTCATAGTCAGAAACATATAAACATATGAAAAGGGACAAACAAATGCAGTGAGTACATGCATAAGAAATATAGGAAACTTAAATAAAGGCAAAGGTAAAGGGTTAAATCCTACCTTTGATGATAGGTAGAAAGAAGATAATCGAGAAGCATCTCCCAAGGTCACTGATATGTAAGCAAACATCACCAGATAGCTTATCTGAAATGATGTTGGACATGTAAAGGGATAGTATGCTTTATTTATTATTTCATTAAAAAAAATCCCATTTCAATAAGACAGTGAAATGGTTAATCAATTTTATTTGAAAGTGGGAGAATAAATTATCCAACATACGGAAAACAGTAATTTAAATGGTGAATCAATTCTTTTCGCAAGTGTGAAAATAAATTAACAATAATTCTGAAAACAAAGAGGGATTATTATGAAAACATGATTATTCTCCTCTCACTCCACCTTCACGAAGCACACCCCAAAAAAATAAGTAAATAAGTAAAAATTGTAAATATTGCTGAAGGACTTACCACTATTGTTATAACATCTGCTGTACTCTCTCTTTTCAACTCCTCCTCGATTGAACTCTCGGATGAAAATGAAAGAGTAAGATTGCTGGAATGAACCAAAGGTAGCAGCTCCTCCTATCATCAAAAATTTGAAAATGAAAACATCATTTCAAGGAAATCACAATGAGTAATTAGGGGGCTTGCATGCCAATACTGTGCCTTTTTGTATTAAAAGAAGAAATGAATAATGAAGATTTTCCTCAAACATGTAATATCTTTTCCCTTATTCGCTAAAACAGAAAACAGAAAAGATAAAAATGTTGCCTAGCAATCCCTAAAATAAATCACGTATTCTAATAATTGGACAGAAAGAAAAGAAGCAAAACAACCAGGAAATTAAAAAAGAGCCATATCAAATGTGGACACTCCTAAAAGGGGGGAGAGAGAGAGAGAGAGAGACTACATATTCACATTAATTTAAGGCCTTCTCTTTCATTATACTTGCATGTAAGAACAAGGAAGAGAGAGAGAGAGAGAGAGAGAGGGGCCCACATATTCACATTAATTAAGGCCTTCTCTTCCATAATGCTTGCATATAAGAAGCCACGAAGTTTTGTACAGAATAGAACATGCAAGAGAGAGAAGAGAGGGAGAGGGCCCACATATTCACATTAATTAAGGCTTCTCTTTCATAATACTTGCATATATGAAGCCACGAAGTTTCTAAGAAGTTTTTTAACTGAATAGAACATGGAGAGAGAGAGAGAGAGACTACGCATGCTCATTAACGAGGGCCTACATATTCACATTAATTAAGGCCGTATCTTTCGTAATACTTGCATATAAGAAGCCACGAAGGTTTGTAACCATATGTAACCAAGGCCTACATA
>JXTB01000081.1:544819-563214 GCA_002914805.1 Parasponia andersonii
AGGAAGAAAATAAGATTAAAATTAATTTAGGCCTTCTCTAGAATCCCTTTCATAATACTCGTATATAAGGAGGGAGAAAGAGAGAGACTACATATGCTCATTAACCAGGGCCTACATGTTCACATTAATTAAGGCCCGAATAGAACATGCAAAGAGAGGGAGAGAGAGAGAGAGACTACATAGTACTTGCATATAAGAAGCCCCGAAGTTTTCTAACCAAATAGAACATGTAAGAAAGGGAGAAAATAAGATTAGAAACTATATATTTATACTAAACCACAGTACAGGTACTCCATTTACTTTTCTGTTCAGTTACTGTTGACCATACAAGATCTCGCTCACCCCCATTCGCTCTCAGAAATTTGTTACACAAGAAGTTTCAGGAAATCAGTTACTTGAACCTGGGATAATCTTGAAGTCTGGTTTTTGTATCCCCACCTGTTATCAATCTGTTTTTCTAACCATAGAGTTGCAAGATGAAAAAAATTCTTCCAGGAACACTTAGAAACAAATGACAACCAAAATGAATACATAATGCCACATAAAGCCTAGGAGTTTTTGTGGAAACTAAAGAAATATGCAGAACTTGCTACATTGAGTGCCATATAAAATCCAGAAGGTCAGAGACAAGCAATACAATAGATAACCAAAAGCAAGAAATTCAAGCAATAAATAAATAACGGAAGACTAGACCAGCAGTTCTCAAACCTTTGCTAACTTTATAAAAGCCTTTTCCCAAGCAAGTGCCCTCCCATTCTCACCACCTACTTTATCAACCGCGTTATTAACTGGGTAGGTAACAACAAATGCAGAAGCCTGAAATTCAAAGATTTGTAATAAATTAGTAAGTAGAAAGATGCTAGAGCAACAGATATGTATCTTTACCTCTGAATAGTTGTTGCCAGGAAATCCTCCTAATGCAGTACTTGGATCAAGTGGAGCCTTGAATGCACTCAGACATGTGTCGGCAGAAGAGTAATGCTGAAGGAAGGGAGGTGAAGAGAATAATTATCCAATTAAGCAAAACAGACAAATACCCGTATCCATATATACATAATTCCAATTAAGTAAAACACGACAGCAATAATTCACATACAAAAACATGCATACACCTCCCTACAACATGGTAACGCAACAATCAGTAGATTGAACACGAATAAGCAAATATATTCTGTAATTATAATTCAGAAACAAGGGGGAAAAAATTTTAACCAAGATGTACTATAAACCAATAAAATGATAATCAAACCATAACACAATACAAATTAGAAGGAAAAACAGAAAAATTGAACACAAAAAAGGACCTCATACAGTAACAAAAGCCCCAAGGAAAAATACACTTTAGGTTCACAATTTCTTAGTATAGTACTGCAGAATTTTTTCTTTTTTTTTTTTCTGAGTGAGAAATTATATGTAAGTAATCTTTTAAATTTATATCTGAAACTTGGATCGGAGGTGAAAAGGCTAAAACACAACCTTGTATTTATCATTCTTTAATAATTTACAAAGAACAAAAGAACAAAACTGGTTATTTAAAGACATTCCAGCAACTATCATCCCCTGAAATAAAAGAAATAAATTCAAAAAACAAATCCTAGAATCCCAAGAATCAAGGTTGACTTATTCAGCCATAACTCACGAGATACACCTTTCAACACTCCCCCTCAAGCTGGATTATATACATCATACAAGCCCAGCTTGCTAATCAACTTCTCAAAGAGTGGTCTTGGGAGTCCCTTTGTAAGGATGTCTGCTGTTTGTTCAAAAGAGTTCACATAAAGAATACAGAGTTTCCCATCTTTAATCTTTTATTTAATAAAGTGTCTATCAACCTCCACGTGCTTTTTTCGATCATGATGTACTGGATTATGAGCTATATTAATAGCTGCTTTGTTGTTACAATACAATTTCATCGATTTTTCATCCCATACTCAGAGTTCTTTCAACAGTAGTCTTAACCAAATTAACTCGCTAACTCCATAAGCCATAGACCAGAATTCAACTTCTGCACTATTCCTAGCAACAACATTCTGTTTTTTTGCTTCTCCAAGTAACAAAATTACCCCAAACAAATGAGCAATATCCTGAAGTTGACTTTTGGTCTGTAATTGATCTTGCCTAGCCAGCATCGGTATAGCTTTCAACTTCACGAGAATTCCCCCTTTTAAAAAACAAACCTCGTCCTGGACTCCCTTTGAGATATTTCAAAATATGAATTGCATCTTCATAGTGTTTTTCATATGGAGCATACATAAATTAGCTTACCAGGCTCACTGCGAATGCTATGTCAAGTCTTGTAAGAGAGAGAGAGATTAGCTTCCCAACTAGGCACTGGTAACTACCCTTGTCAATTGGTGAACCGGAGTTTTGTTCCCCTAATTTCATATTAGGATCTATAGGAGTTTCCACTAGTTTGCACCCTAATAACCCTGTATCCTTCAGAAGATCTAGAACATACTTCCTCTGCAATATAGTAATCCTAGTTTTATTTCTAGCTATCTCCATGCCTAGGAAATATCTCAGCATTCCCAGATCCTTTATCTCAAATTCATCAGCCAACCTCCTTTTCAATTTTTCCATTTCACAAAAATCATTACACGTTAAGATAATATTGTCAACATATACGATGAGTATAGTTGACTTTTCTCCCTCATGTTTATAAAACAATGTATGATCAGTATGAGCTTACTTGTACCCTTGATGAAGAACAACTTTGGTGAATTTTTCAAACCATGCTCTGGGTGACTGTTTTAGCCCATAGAGAGACTTCTTTAGCCTACATACCTGACTTGGCTTTTTTGGAATTCTGTACCTAGGTGGTAACTCCATATAGACTTCTTCATTTAAATCTACATTCAAGAATGCATTCTTGACATCGAGTTGACGAAAAGACCAATCTAAATTTGCAGCCAAAGAGGGAAGAACTCGAACAGTGTTAAGTTTGGCCATAAGTGCAAAGGTTTCCTGATAATCTATCCCATATGTTTGTGTGAACCCTTTTGCCACTAGGCGAGCCTTATATCTGTCGATGGAACCATCAGGTTTGTATTTCACAGTAAATACCCATTTGCACTCAACAGGAATGGCATCTTTGGGTTTCTGAACAATTTCCCAAGTGTTGTTTTTTTCCAAGCCCTTCATTTCTTCTACTGCCCTTTTCCAATTAAGATCTTCTAGTGCCTCTTCAATTATTTTAGGCGTTTTGACTTCTGTTAAATTGGACACAAAATTTCGCATAGAGGAAGACAAGTGATCATATTTGACAAATTGTGCAATAGGGTGCCGAGTACAAGATCGAACGCCTTTCCTTAATGCAATAGGAAGATCATCAGTATTTACTAAGGGAGAATTACCGGAGTCCAAGTCTGAATCGTGACATATCTCGGGTATGGGAGTTTCCATACTTTGCTATTTGTTTCTTCGAGAATAAACACGAAGTTCAAATTTATTTTGTTGGTTGAGACTAAGTAGTTGGGCATCCAGATTGGGCAAGTCAGTTTCCTGTTGATTTTCCATTTGTTCTTTATTTCAATGATATCAAAATCCAATATGTCACTTGCTATGGGAGTGGGAAAATTGTGAAAATTGGGAGAATTGGGAATAGAAATATCTGTAGATAGTTCCCAAAAATTACCTTCATTTTTATCCCCATTCTCCCTCTGAAGAGAATTTTTGTAAAATAACTGATTTTCAAAAAAGTGTACATCCATGGACACCAATAATTTCCTTTTTTCAGGAATATACCATTTATATCCTTTTTGATTTGCAGCATATCCCAAAAAAATGCATTTATGTGCTTTTGGGTCAAGTTTATTCCTATTGGTGTCATGGTTGTGAACAAAAGCTGTGCATCCAAAAACCTTTGATGGCAAATGATTAATAATGCGATTTTCAGGAAAAAAAATTGTGAAAGAACATTTTACAGAATTTGAAATATCAGGATATTTGTTGGCATTCTATTAATGAGATAGCAAGCAATTAGAACAGCATCACCCCAAAAGTTTTTAGGAGTATTAGTTGTAAACATAATTGCCCTAGCAACTTCTAAGAAATACGATTTTTCCTTTCTGCTATGCCTTTTTGTTGAAATGTTTTAATGCATGAACTTTGTTGAATTATCTTATTTTGATCTAGATAATTTCCCAAAATTTGATTAAAATATTCTTTTCCATTATCAGTATGTAAGACTTGAATATTTGTGGAAAATTGATTTTTAACCATGCAATGAAAATTTTAAAACACAAGTTCAACATCAGACTTATCATTCAACAAATATAGCCAACAAACACGAGTATAATCATCAATAAAGGTAATAAACCAACGTTTAGAATAAATATTCTGAAATCGAGACAGTCCCCAAATATCACTATGAATAAGTGTAAATGGTTTAGAAACCTTGTAAGGTTTTGGTTTAAAAACAGCCCTTTGATGTTTAGCAAGTTGACATATTTCGCACTGACCAACATTCTTATTTCGAAATAAGGAAGGAAACAAATGTTTTAAATATGGAAAACTTGGATGACCTAATCTAAAATGCCACAGCATAATCTGGTCATTACTCGAAGAAGATGAAGAATCCCAACAAACTCAAACTGTATGAACTTGTTTTTCCTCGTTGATATCTTCAGTAAAGTAGCATAGTCCTCTATACACTCTAGCACTGTCAATCTTCTTCCCAGAACTCTAGTCGTGAAATTCACAATGATTTTGTGAGAATACTACTTTACAATTGTAATCTTTCAAAATTTTACTTACAGATAGCAAGTTACAAGATAAATTGGGAACATGCAAAACTGACTTAAGGACAAGAGTGGAGTTAATTCTAATTGTTCCAGTCCCTGCTATTGGAGATAGTGACCCATCTGCTATTCTCACTTTTTCACGCCCATCATTAGGAACATAAGTAGTGAATAATTGTGCACAATAGCAGGTTACAAGATAAATTTGGAACATGCAAAACTGACTTAAGGACAAGAGTGGAGTTAATTCTAATTGTTCCAGTCCCTGCTCTTGGAGATAGTGACCCACTGCTATTCTCACTTTTTCATGCCCACCATTAGGAACATAAGTAGTGAATAATTGTGCACAACTTGTCATATGATCTGAGGCACCTGAATCAATAATCCAAGATCCTTTTTTCTTCACTGTACAATTAAGGGCAGATAAAAAATTAACTTTCTGGGCTATAAGAGCGGTACTGTGATTTTTTTCAGGAGTAAGCAATTTATAAAGGCGTTCAATCTGGTCTTTGTTTAATGAAAGACCACTAAATCCTTCTCCATGTTTCTGATCTGAGGATTCTACACCAACTTGAAAGGCTCGGGTATCACGGCGTGGGGTCCACTGTTGCTTTTGATTTTCTTTATTTGGTGGCTTACCATGGAATTTCCAACACGTGTCTCTAGTGTGGTTAGTTCTTTGACAAAAATCACACCACAGATTACCTCTTTGACCACGTCTGGAGTCATTTGAATGGGATCCATCACCACGGCTCTGTTCCTGCCGATTTTGTTCCTGATTTCAAGCGATTAAGGCTGAGACTTCAGATTGGGCAAGATGTTTTGATTCATCTAGCATAGTCTTCTTCCTCCATTCTTCTCGGCGTACTTCAGCGAAGACATTATCAATCGGTGGCAGGGGGCGAATTCCAAGCATTCTTCCTCTCACTTCATCCAAGTTCTTGTTGAGTCCAGCAAGGAAATCATATGTCCGAGTTTTCTCTACCAGTTTAGTATATTTTTCTGCACAGTCTGGGCACCAGTCGCTTGGTTCAAAGAGATCAAGTTCCTGCCAGATTTTTGAGAGAGCCGTGAAGTACTCGTTCACATCCGTATCTCCTTGTTTGAGCTCTCGTGCTTGGTCCCTAAGTTCACAAAGTTGAGCAGAATTTTCTAAATCTGAGTAAACACGCTTTACTTTATCCCAAATTGCTTTCGCTGCAGTATGAACCAGGTACAGAGATCCGATTTTCTCTTCCATAGAGTTGATAAGCCATGCCATGACAAGAGCATTATGTGTATCCCATGTTGAGTAGGCAGGATCCGATGGGTCTGGTGTTTTAATTGACCCATCTATTAGCCGATTCTCCCTCTCCCTCATATACCAATCTCGACTGATCGAGGCTATTGGAAAAAAAATTTTCCATTCAGTTTGTATGGAGTGATTTGGAGGGGAAGAATTATCAAAAGAAACAGTGGGGTTAATTGTAAGGTTAGGCGTGGAAGATTCAGTAGAATCATCCTTCTTCCCATCCTTGCTTAACCCAGTAAGGGCCTGCTTATATAGCTATTGCCCGTTGCCTCTCTTCTCAATGGTATCCCAGCTCTAATACCATGAAACTTGGATCCGGAGGTGAAAAGGCTAAAACATTGCCTTGTATTTATTATTCTTTAATAATTTACAAAGAACAAAGCTGGTTATTTAAAGACATTCCAGCAACTATCATCTCCTAAAATAAAGGAAATAAATTCAAAAAACAAATCCTAGAATCCCAAGAATCAAGGTTGACTTATTCAGCCATAATCACGAGATACACCTTTCAACAATATCAAAGGACAAAATCCATGGAACGTATACACCCAATAAGCACATAATGCATTGAATAGTTTCCAAACAAACAGCACTGAGATAGTAAAAGGAAGCTGGCTACCAAAGCATACCTGAAAACAATACTCAGCATGTTCGACTCCTCCATACATGTCATAGTTTTCAGGGTCCATTTTAAAATACTACCTCAAGAGAAAGGAAAAAGGAAATGGAACATGTAAGTAGAAAAAATCTAGAAAAAAGAAAAGAAGTATTATAGTTTGTATGAAACTACTTATTTCTAAAAGACATGAAATGTTTAATTCCAAAATCAAAATAAAGAACAAGTAGAAGAGTTTTGTCCCTAAAGCATAGCCCATCCTAAGCCTCTCCCAGATTACACCACATAAAACTAAAATATCATGCTTAACTTGAAGAATACTTTGAGTGGCACAGTCCTGGCCAAGAGGCTTCATGCAAATGTCAGTTAGAGATACCATTAAGCCAGAATGATTTGCACGAATTCCATCAACCTGTCAAAATTAAGCAAAACAGACCAAATCAAACATATCAAAACGTATCATGCCTCTTAGATTGGCGACAAACAACTTGAGAAACAGCACCAAGCACCTATACTACCTTCTTTTGTATTTCAAAGAGTAACTGAATATTATCCTCCGTAACAATACTTGGTCGCTTGCCCAGGCGTTGATCAGGAATAGTTGCTATTATGAGCTACGGAGAAAAAAAAACAAAACAAAAACTAAGTGACAACAAACTACATGGACTAAATCAGGAAAGGCATTGCAAACAAAAATAACTGCAGATCATTTCAAAGATACGAGATTCAATTTACATGTCCAGTCAAAGCACGGAAGGCCCTTACTTGGACACCCCAGAGATGATGTTCTGAATTTACACTCATACTGTTGCCTTTGCATTGCATTGCATTGCATAATTGAGACACAGCGCAACATGATAGATATGTTTCCAGTGAAATTGTACAAATTTACCACCCAACAGAAATGTTCAAAAGAACTCCGCAAAGGGCGATGCATTTTTCTCCCATGCAAAGTGATATAGGCCAATGGATGAAGAAAAAAAGCAGATCATAGGAAAAGAAAGTAACATTATACAAAACAATATTCAAACCTGTTCAATCCTGTAGAAGGGAGCAAGATGGCTGTCAAAAAACTGTTTCTCTTCTGCTGCCCTACTTCCAGGACCTACCCAAAGCTGTGATGTTTTATACATGATCAAACCTCCATGAAAAACAGGACACTGTTTCATCTAAATAGCAACAAAACATGCACAATAGTTTCTGCATCTTTTAGAGTTAAATGGAAAACAGTTAATATTATGTTTCTAACTGAAATTTGCACGAAGCCTCTTGGCCAAGTTTACAGACATAATGTTTAAACCTGAAAAAAGCCAAATTATGTCTCCAACTTACATTTGCATGAAACCTCATAAAACTTGTGTTCAAGATTGTCTTATAACCCAAAGTTACAGACAATGTTGAAAACTTGGTCCAATTGAGACATTCCTTTACAAACCTTGTTTGTATCATATATAGTTATATCAAATTCCAGATTAGCAGGCACATCAAACAAAAAAAAAGCTGGTTTATAATAGAAAATTTTTGCAGAACCAAGCGATCACGACCTTGGTTTCATTTGGACATGGTACATGTAAGATCCTTTGATATTTAAGAGGATAATTCTGCTTCTTGTTCTTATATTAAAAATAATAAAACTATTAACGAGAAATAATTAGAGATAAAAATGTGTTACCTTCTCTGGCTGTGTCTCCACATTGAAACGAACTAGACCAAGACAAAATACAACAATAATTGCTAACGAGGAACAGAGGACAAGAGAGGGATTTCTAGCAACCCATGCTCCATAAGCCCTGATGCATATAAAAGTTACTTAACAGATACGTCAGTAAACTTATAAGTAATTGTAGAATTGCAAATTGCAAACCTGAAAAAGTTTGACAAGTAATGTTGAACAGCAGATAGTTGGATCCCATCTGTAACTCGATGAACCTTCTCATCCCCCTAGAGTAATTGTAATAAGGTGCCAAAAAATACTTCAGAAATGAACATAAGCATATATAGAGAAGAGAATAGCAACCAATATAAGAACATCAATCAATTTCAACCAACTTAGAAATAAATGCTACTTTCAAGAAACGCATAGAAGTTTTTTTTAACAATCCACACATTGAAATTGAGCTCTCTCTACCTATACCACATACTAGCTCTTTGAATTGAAACTCCACCAAGTCTTGTAGCAAGTTGTAGCAAGTTGGTGAAAAATAGAAACCCAAACGCACCAATCACCAAAGAACTATATGTATAATGGGGAAAAAAATTAAAAAATTAAAAAAGAGGAACAACAAATACACTGACACGAGTTGTTCCCAACGCTTGTAACAAAGTATGCTTGTAAAATCATTTAGTGATATCCCTTATCAATCTCAAGTAACTTACGACTATATTAAAAGCAGTATATAATGTGTTCCTGCTTACCAAGCAAAAAATAGATATAAAATTAGGGGAACACAAAAGCACATTATGTACTCCTAAAGCATCACAAGGTTGGATGAACAAAATATATTTCAAAAAAAGAGTGACTACAAGACCACGTGACATTAGATTGTCAAGGCTGATCACATCTGAAAGTAAACTTCAAATCTACCACTCAAGAGTAATCTTTCTTTTTCACCTTGACCAAGTCAGTTTCATCATGGAGAACATTCAATAATGGTTCCACACTAGATGAAGGTGTCCTCCTTTCTCTCGTACGATGAGAAAAACCCCACCCTAGGAATGCAGATACGAGAAGTATGTACAAGATAGCAACTGAAAGTTCAATGCATCTGACCTGCAAGGTTAATGAGATAAGCTATATTTGAACGCATCAAAAAACTGAAAAACACCATGATCTATCAGTTAGATACTTAGAGTGGTTCACAATATCCTTTAAAAACCAAAAAGAAGAATTTAGGTAATATATGAACCAAAGAGAACTTGAAAAGAACCAAACAGATAGGATTTATCTATATTGCATCAAATCCAACCTTAAGAGGTCCAATTTTAATTGAGCAAGCATCTTCTTTAGATGGAGAAGGAGGTTCAAAACTAGAACATGCAGGAGATAATGGGCAATCACCACAAGAACATCCCAACGAAGTATCAGCACATGAATAAACAGACACATTCATTGGATCCATTCCAGATGCCTCGGTAACACTTGACTTAAAATTTATTGAATAAGGCGAACCAGGAAAACCCGGGGGTGCCTTCTGACCAATAAATGCAAACCATTCTGAAAAGACACAATTGGAAACAAAATGTTAGAATTTACAAGAAAATAGTATACACTCCAACTTGACATATATAAAATATAAGTAATTTGGTTGCAATAAAATCTAGAGATGAAACACAGTGAAAAGGGCGTTGCTGAGAGCAAAATATTTCACAAAAGGTCAACGGTCCCCGTTATGACAGGCAAACCAAAAATGTTAGAATCTGCAAGAAAATATTCTACAGTCTAACTAGGCGTATATTAGCAATTAGTAAGTTTGGTTGCAATAAAATCTAGAGATGAAACATAATGAAAAGGGCATTGCTGAGAACAAAATATTTTATAATAGAAAGACACTATTTTATAGGCACTACACACACAACACAAAAGACAATAATAATAATAGCAATAACAGAAAGAAAAATGATCATGCACGGACAAACATGCATATCATAATAGAATATGCTGACTGGTCTACTTATTAAAAAAATCGTAGTATTTAGACAAACAGATCTAGACCATCTGCCTCAGCCTGAGTCTCCTGGGCTTGGGCCAGCAAAACGCACAAAAGCATATGAATCAACCCATATCAGCCCAAACAAAAGTACTTGCATAAGTGAAGGTCATTGAATTAGCACTTTATCAAATTTAGTAAGTCACGCATAGATCTTGGTATTCTGCCTTATCTGCATGACAATATTTGGTGTGAAACCTTACTTTATATTTATGGCTGATCTGAATTTGAACTCACCTTTCAATGGGATTATATAAGATCAAAAGATTTTGTTTCAACATGTCTTGCAATTTCAATGGACACATCAGAATCGACAAAAAACAGCATAAAAAACTGGTAGTACGACAACTATCAGTTGCAAACTAAAGTAATGCAGTAACAAAAGATATGCATTACTGTTGACAGATTCACCCACAAAATATCAGGTCACCTTTAAAATTTTTAGCACCAGCACCAATAAATTCTATGGCCCGTGTGTTCATGGTCCCAAACTTTACATCCTTGCAGGAGTTGAAAAGCCCTTCACCAAAACTATCACTTATAAAATAGTCAATGCCATCTACAGTCGAATTTCCATTAACCTGAAAGGACATTATTAACCACACTAATGATTCCAGAGGATAGAATGATATTCGCATAAAGATTGCCAGCTATGTCACATTAAAAACTTTAAAAATATATGCAATGAAGAAGATCGAACAAATTACAAAAGAAATACATTTAGTTTTGCAACTCAAGCACCTCAGCAGAACACGACTCTAGAAAACTCACTGCAAGTACTAGTACTAAGTTCATTGTATTTGCTACCAATTTTCAGCAGTAGTGATAGTTGTTCAAAAAAGATGGAACGGAGACTAACAAAACCAAAGAGAGCATAAACTTTAAAGAAAGCCTTAATTAAGTCACTTAAAAGAAATGTGAATGTGTAAAACCTTCACCAGAAAAACATGAGTATTAGCAACGAAAATGCAACATAGAATAACCACCATAAACAGGATTCAAATAGCAAAATTAGCATGTCCGACCTGGGAGGTAGAAGTCACATTGATAAATTGACTCTGATTTGGTGAGCAAGAAAGTTCACAGAATAAATTTAGAAAGTTCCTCAAGCATGCTGGACAGCCAACGAGAAATGGAATGGCCTGCAATAAATTGAATGCACTGTAAGTTGACATATATATCAAAAGACACTGAATATGGAAAAATTAGTAGCAGAAATGTATTTAAGATAGAGAGGAATGCTATTATCTTAATATAACAAGCTTATCTAACTCCATTCAAAAGCCAGAAAGCAATGCTTTGCGATAAAGTGCACATAAGGAAATCATTCTTCAAGAGAACAAGAAAGAAACTAAAGAGATTGACTTATACAAGAACAATCGAAGAAAAGAACCACACAAAACAAACCATCTTCGATAAAGCAGGCCAAAATTCAAGTATAAAAAACAATGAACCAGTAAGTTAAAATGATTCTAGTCTGATATTTTTTGGTTCAATGGGAACCCTTAAAAGGAAAATTAGCTCCTCCAATATTAGCTTGTGCAGTGGCCTCCAGGCCTACATTTTGATCTCTAAGGAAGCATCTTACTCGAGCGTTAACTTATTGGAACTAAAATTGGACTACTGATTCACTTCGCATCTTGTATTCCCCTCTGAAACAAATATAAATACACAGACCGCCAAACAAAGAATGAGTGAATAATATATTACAGTATATTACAGCTTAGGCTACAGTAACTAAGTCAGCTGAGCCTACCCTTACTTTTAACTTAATAGGTAAAAATAAAAATAAAAAATAAAAAAACCCCAAACTATTTCTTATAAGTAGCCAACTAAAGCAAATATATATCAACAAATCAAAGAGAACAAAAACTATGACTTCCCCACAAAGTGACACTAACTAAGAAAGCAATTGCATTGCCCACCGTCTTAGAAAAGGTCACTTAAAGTTCCACAGCGGGATAAACCATTATAAGAACCTATCAGTTAAAATGAATAGCAACAATAGTTCTTTCACTGAATATGCTGTAAATAGCCTTACTTGCTGAACCTGTGTCCGCAATGTGTCAAACTGAGCCTCAGTGCAACAAACATTCCCACTTAATGTCGGACACAAACTTTGGATTTTGGCTGAAAATAGCTCGTCAGGCTACAAAGGAAGTACCCGTGTTAAGACTCGCAGTGTGCAGCGGTAAGAACAAATAAGAACGAGACGAAAGGTAACCGCAATAGGAAGCCAGCGGCTATATATATAAACCTTAAGAGAAGAGGAACCATAAGGACAATTCAAAACTTTCCCATCACTCCGTTCGCCACATATATCGTACATCGCACAGTACTCTTTAGAGTGCTTGTCCCTGACCAGCACATCACATGAGAAACATTATAACGACAATGTGTAACAGAGGAAAAAGCAAATTCAGCAGGCCACGACTGTCAATAATAAAAGCTTAAGTTTTAAACATAAACACCATTAGTGGAAAACAAGAATCGTCTTTCAGGACCAATCATCTCTTGTCTTGTATTTCTATTTGATACAAAGATACCAAAAAAAACAAGTTAAGAGCACCCAAAAGAACCAATTGTACACTCGATGATACATACTTTCATGAAAAAGATTGATAGAGACAATTTTACTCAGTATGCTTTCTTACCCAAATGTGACATCAGAAATCGGAAGAGCCTGTGAATTCACACTCTTCTCTGCACTCAGCAGATACGTGATGAAAACAACCTACAGCAAGTAAAGTTACCAAGTTTAATTTTTTTTCGGTTAAAATTTGAGATAAATATAAACTTTCCCTATAAATTAACGAAATCAATTCCAAAATCACTATGATCCTATTGAATTGATATTTTCGAAGAAAAATTAAAAAAAAAAAAAAAGACTTGTTACCTGTAAAAGATAAATAGAGCGGAGGAAGGCCGAAGCCGAAAAAGAAATCATTTCCACCTCTGGGCAAAAATATTGATGAGAACTCAGAAGCCTTGGGATTGTTAGGAANTAGGAAGATTAAAGAGTGAAGGCTTGGACTTCGGAGCCTTGGGACGATTACTGGGAGCGGGTCGGGGTTAGATTTTCGGTTGCTTCTTCGC
Source organism: Parasponia andersonii (assembly GCA_002914805.1). Taxonomy (NCBI): domain Eukaryota; kingdom Viridiplantae; phylum Streptophyta; class Magnoliopsida; order Rosales; family Cannabaceae; genus Trema; species Trema andersonii. The sequence goes on from JXTB01000081.1 coordinate 558,269, forward strand.
ACATAAAAATCAAAAAAGGAGCCCAAGGGTCAACTGCGGATTCTCTCCGAATCGCTCCCTTAATTCAGTCTTAACCACCGTCTCTTTTATCTTTTTTCGCAAAATTAAGGACCAAACGACACGCAACGTGATTGGAATACCTGTCGCAGCGGATTATTACACCACGTGGCGAGTGGAGAAAGTGCCACGTTTCCTAACGCCGTTACTTAAAGAAAGTCTCACGCCTTCCTCTCACCACTGCTGTCGTTTGATCTCGTTCGTCGTGTCAATTTGACACTTGTCCAAAGAGACGATCTTCTCGCCATGGCTGCCAGAGAAGCCAGATAGCTGAAACTGAAAAGTTCGAAAATTGGCCAAAAAAGAAAGAAGAGTGGTAGACGCCATATGCATAAATTTCGAATAATATTTCTATCTGAAAGAGAGAGAGAGAATGTTTTGAGTTTCTCTTTCCTAGGGTTTTTGTCGATCTTCGTTTTCGATTGGGTGCAAGAGATTCAGACGGCATTTCATAGATTTCACATAATTTCCCTTTCCAGTCGAAAACGGCACCAAAAAAAAAAAAAAAAAACCCCTAATTGAACATTAATTCGACTATGTCTTCACTCTTCTGCAATCGTTTCGAATATATATTTATATATATATATGTATGATCGGAGAGAGAGAGAGAGAGAGCGCCATTGCCGATCTCGAGATTGTTCTGCAAGAGCGAGCGATACAGATAGACGGAGAGAAAGATGAAGGCGGTAACCTTGATATATATATATATATGTATAATTGGGGAGTGAGAGAGCCACTGGCGATCTCGAGATTGTTCTGCAAGAGCGAACAGCAGAGAGAGACGGAGAGAGAGATGAAGTAGCCTTGACCTCTCCGCTTTTATATACTCCGATATGTTGTCCGATCGACGCTATGGCTACCCTAACGGCTAGTTTCAGATATTAATTCAGGTTTCTTTTTTTCTTTTTCTTTTTTTGCGGATAATTTTCTTTGTGACTGTAGTCCTCCTGCTTGTTAAATTACCTGGCTTTAATCTTTCTCCTAATAGTGACTATCTATCTACAAATCCTCACTAATTTTCTACTCTCTTTATTTGTTAAAAATAAATTACTTTATCACTCACTTACGTGATTGTTGGCTCCATTAATTAATTCTTCGTGACTTTTTTTTTTTTATATTAAGCGAAGAAAAGAATTTATTATTGTAATTTTGAACAACATTCCAATTTCAGAGAAAATAATTATGTGCATCTTTTTTATTAGTTAGATGATACACATGGTTAATTTAGTATTAGGAAAAGACCCACGTGAAATTAGTCTATTAACTATAATTAACTAATAGCATATTAATAAATCACTTAATATTGGTTGGTTGCAGAACAAAAATTTCATGGAAATTTTGAAAAATTATAGGAGTATCACTATATTTAAGGATAAAGAATTTTTCCAAAAATTCTAAAGAAACCTCGATAAAATTATTGATATCGAAAATTTGTAGTATAATTTTTCTAAAATTTCAAGAAATTTTGAGGAAATATCGGAATGAAAAAAAAAAGTTAATAATTTTTTTTAACGGATTTTGAAATTAAAAAAATTTTATGAATTTTTTTTACATATTTTATACAAATTACATTTCATATATTTCAATGTGTGAAATATATACTTTTTATTTCGACTGTAAATATTTTTTAAAACCTCACATATATTATAGAGTTAATTAAAAAAAAATAAAATTTAATTTTTCACAATTTATAACTTATGTTTTGGTTTCAGCAAATAAATAAGGTATCCATATTTTGAAATTCAAAAAAATTGTACACTGGTGTATTTAATGCTAGTGCAAACGACATTTTTAGTAAATGTTTTGATTGTTTTATTACCACATAAATACTTCAATTGTTTGAAGACAAAAATAAGAGTTTGAATCTGCAATATTTTAGGAAAACAAATTTGTCAAAATATGGAGAGAGAGAGAGAGAGAGAGAGAGAAAAAAAAAATTGAATTTAAAAATGTGAATGAATTTTTTTTTGTAGAACCCGAAAACATATGTTCAAATTGCATAGCCAAATTTCAACAGTTTTGGTTTTTTTTTAATTTATTTTTTGCGGAAACCGATGTTCAAATTGCAGAGCCAAATTTCAACAGTTCTTCTTTTTTTTTTTTTAATTAACCCTATATCATATAAGTATATACAAGAGATTTATTTCTAAACTAACCCTATATCATATAAGCATATCCAAGATATTTATTTCTAAACTACTCAATGTCTGTACTACATTCATTTATTTTGAAGAAATATAATAATTTTATGATTTTAAATTATACTAAACTTTATTTCGATTCTTCTAATGTTTTAAATAAATTTCCATTAAATATGTATTTTTTTTCAAAATTTTCACTTCAATGGTATTCACAATATTTCCTTAATTTTGGAACGCTAATATTTCTAAACTACTCTAATGAAAGTGTGGCAGTTGGTTGATGACTGCATTAGAACTTAGAAGTACCAAACCAATCTCCTAAAGTAGAGGTTAGACGCCTCCTACATATCCAACATATGAACGTATCCAATGGTCATGGAATTCCATGAGCATGTATATCATATCATTGTATCGTTTGGACAAGAAGTTCACTGGCAGAGTGGCAGAGACTATTTCGCTTCCACATACATATATTCGAGTTAAAGAATTGATTACTCACTCACTATCAAAGAAAAACGACACGTCGTTTATAACATAACAAAAACGACAAGAAATATATCACAAAGCTTTGCCTTCATATGATTTTAGGTATACATAAATGCTTCTGCCCGATAAACGAAGGGAATAGACAAAAATTTCAAAACAAAGAGGGGAATATCAGGATTCAAGAGTCAAGACCCCATTCGATAAATGAGGCAAAATTTTTCTTCTTCTTTCAAAAGAGAACGTCAGCCGGTTTTGCATCCATCTCAAGATTTACAAAGCAAAAATGACCCATAAATCAAGTTTCTCAATTTTCATACCGGCAGTTTCGACTTCTTGGCCAATGTCATCAGTTCATCATCAGTTGCTGAGCAGTATGAATGTCGATCAGGGGCAAGGATTGGGAAACCTTGCATGAACTTCGTTGATTTCCTTAACTATTTCAGATGTGAGCTCAACCTGGCATCCCTTCAGAATCTCCTGAAGCTGCCATGACTTGGTAGCTCCAAAAACGACACTTGCAACAAGAGGGTGTCTCAAGACAAAAGCTGCCACATCCCAAATAAAAGAATTGATGAGAAACATTGTGAAGCGACAAATTTTCTTTACTGTATTTGAGAAAAAAATTATTGATAGGCAAATGAATTGCATCAAACATAAGAAAGAACACCAAAATAGACATGCAAACAAGAGACAGAGAAGTCAAACCAATCGCAAGAGATACTGGATTAAGACCCAATCTTCTTGCAATACCAAGGTACTCCTGTGGAACACATATAAAGATTTGATTAGTGCAACAATATTGAGATTATGCACAAGCCAATTTTAAAAGAATCTGCCACACCATAGTAGCTGCTTTTATGATTTTGTTGGAGAGATTATATCTGGATTCCCCTTCCGAATACTTGCCTGCAAAAGCAAGAAGACTTGAAACATGAGACATCATCAACATACTAGATAGCCACATACCTTACGACAAATCAAAAGAATCAGATAACTGACCTCTAAACATATTCATCCGAGCATCTCCTGGACCTCCATCACGCAAAAAGTACTTCCCGGAGAGTATACCCATTGCAAGTGGGCTGTAGGCCAATAAGGGGATCCTGAACACGTTCAATAAAACCCAACAGATAGTAATTCGGCATGGAATGAAATGTGATATCCGAACAGTTCGTGAACAAGAAAGTTAGTGATCGTATCAGAATTCAGGGTTAAACATAGAATAGCAAACACAGTTCAAAATATTTAACGTCAGAGATTACAAAAGCAAGATTACACCAAATTCACTCAAGACAAAAGAAACAATCCACCAACTTCCTTTGCTATGTCCTGGTCCTACATTGGAAGTTTAGAGAGGAATACTAACTTTATCCTGGTCCTACATTGAAAGTTGAGAGAGGAATACTAACTTAATCTATCTCAAACTATCAGTTACCATTTTATCTATAACGTCAGAACCTCTCATAATTGTATCTGAATCTATTTCCTCTTTTGCACACCCCCGCCCCCCACCCCCCAGCAGCACAGAGGAAATCTTGTGTTAGCAAAATGTTTCATTCACACCTCAGTACCATGGAAAATGGAATGACACTGTTACGCTTCTATCAAAGCTAAGACCAGGCAAGACAAATACCATAAAACATACCTCTCGTGATGACAACATTCAGCCACTCCAAAATCAAAAGTTCGACAGAGCAAGTTGTATGAGTTCTATCACATAGAAAAAACAAGCCACATCAGCCCACTCGTAGAGTCTAAGAGAGAAAGTATTAAGGGGAAAAAATGTCAGTGTTCTGATTTGAATGGATTACACAACCTGTACAGATATGATTTTTGGAAGACATGGGTCTCTTTGAGCTGCCTGAAGAAACTTCATGATACCATACGGTGTTTCATTGCTAAGACCAACATATCTGATCTGCAAACAAAACTTTCCTCCTTACTTGGAAAGGCCATGTACTTAAAAGGGTAACTGTAAAGCCACAAGCCACAATATCAAACTTACCTTTCCATCCGCAATAGCTCTGCCAAGAGCATCAAGTTGTTCCTCTATACTAATCGAACAAAACTGCCGGGTGGGATCATACTCAGTTTCTCCAAACATGGGAACATAGCTATTAAAAAGATAGAACAGCAAACAATTCGTTAAAGCGGTATCAACCTTGCCCCAGATAGCATCAACAAGAGGATCTCTTTAGTCTAGGCACAAAGCAAATTATCAGCCCATCTCCAAATTAAGCAGATTTACATACAAACCGATCA
>JXTB01000081.1:563231-595954 GCA_002914805.1 Parasponia andersonii
GCAACAAGCTGCATCAAAAGAAAAAGAAAATGTTCAGTGTTCAACTACGAAAAAGGTTCTGCACCTCTTGATGTGAGCTGGGAATAAACAAAGATTTGGAAAGTCGAGAAAAAGTTATACATCGTAAACTGGCCACAATATGAACCCACAGCACGCAAACACAGTGGCAGTATTCTCTCTCAAACTACAAGTAGAAAATAACCCATACGAAAGTATTGGAGCTATAATAATAATGAATGCTCCAACCTATTGTCAATGGCCTCTCTGATATTTCTAGCGTCCAAGCACTTGGGCCCACCTCGAATCCAAGTCATCTGCCCAGAGGGTCCAGCAACCTGCACCAAACCAACCATTCAAAAATATCTAAACCAAGATATTGAGAAGTCCCTCTCTATGGCAGAGCCCAATGGTTCATTTCACCCCCCAAAGAACACAATTTCCCCCACCCCTCTTTTTAATTGATAAACCAAAAACCCAAATCTCTGCTGGCATATAGGCCAACTGTTAGCGCAGAGAGGCATATACGGAACGCTTTCCCTTTCATGTGTTTACGTAACATGAAAGGAATCCTAATCTCCTTCGCTCATTGTTTCTTATTCCCCTCTATTCCATTTCTCTTCCATTCCCTTTCCAATCATTTCCTTTTGCCGAGGCCATACTGTAATTCTAAAGCAATCACTCTCCTTTCTTGTACGGACAAACAAAACCGAATGAGGCAGACAGATATAGAACAACAGTGAACATACCTTGGTGGCCAAGACGATGTGGTCCCGAGAAATCTTCCTATCGCGAATCCAACGGCCAAGATACTCTTCGCTCCTCCCCTGAGTTTGGACACGCTGAGGAACTGGGTACCTGCAATAATTAATTCAAACCCACTCAATAAGCTCATATGAAAACCAAAATAGAGAGAGATTGATAGATAAGAGAATCAAAGAGAGGAGTGACACTGGAAGGGATTACATTTCGGCGGAGTCGAAGAAGTTGATTCCGGCGTTAAAAGCTTGGTCGAGCAGGCCATAGGACTCACCTAACGTGTTCTGCTCCCCGAAAGTCATGGTTCCTGGGGACAGTCTTATCTAGCACAGTTATTTTCTCACCATTCACTATCCCCCAAAAAAAAATAAATAAATGAAAAGAAGAAGGCTTAAGAGGTCGAACCCAAGCAGAGCCTTGAAACTGATAACTGTGGAGTGAGATTGAACAGAGGAACCGCCATTGTCCGAAAAACTGAGGTTAAATGACGATAACAGACCGTACAAATTTGGCGGTAAGCTTGGAGGGACTGAAGTTGCAGTAGTAGAGTATGACGGAGCGTGAGGAGGTAGGGATAAAAAGACGAGCAGTGTGTCAGGGTGCAAAACGAAGACTGACGAAAAAAAAAAAAAAAACAAAACAAAACAAAAAACAAAAATGAATCAAAAGTGGAGATGCAGGGGATCGAACCCTGTGCCTCTCGCATGCAAAGCGAGCGCTCTACCATTTGAGCTACATCCCCGACTTGCTGCATGAGCCAGGATTGATAAATTTATTTTTTTTTATAAGGTTTTAATCCTTCCGACCCTCTACCACGCTTATTCGTTCACAGCCACAGGACTAAGTAGAGTGGACTATTTTACTGTTTTCCTCTGGTCGAAAACCTTTTCTACTGCATCGCACTACATCTAAAAAACTGTGTAAGATGAAAACTAAAATACCAAGAATTAATAGGAATTTAAACAGACAAAGAAGCAGAGGGGAAACCAAAATGTGCATCTCTTTGCCAAAGATGAATAAGTCTGAGAACATCAACATGTCATACTCTTCTATTCAGCAAAGAAGAATGTGATATTCTTTTGTTAAAGAAACTTAGGATTGTATAACTACAATAAAGACAGTAATCAAACCAATCCGCAAAAATGAAAGTAAATGTGAATAATTGTTGTTCTCTGTATTCAAACCATTAAAAAAAAAATTGCCCAGAGCCTGGGTTTACAACATATCAAAGGGGTCGAAAAGACCCCATCTTTAAGGTTTGTGCCTGACTTTATACTCAAACATCAAAAATTCCCCATGGCCAAAACCATACAAGTTCCACTAAAACTCTTGTGATGCAGAACCAAATGCACCTTTCCCTTTCCCAATCTTCTTAGGCAACAGGTTTTGATGAATGTTTGGCAACACGCCTCCATTAGCAATAGTAACAGTCCCCAAAAGCTTGCTCAGCTCCTCATCGTTTCGCACAGCAAGCTGTATATGCCTTGGAACAATACGATTCTTCTTGTTGTCTCTCGCAGCGTTCCCAGCAAGCTCCAAAACCTGTCAAACAATAAAACCCACATACTAAAAATCGATTTAAGTTTCACAACCCAAAAAGCCATGCAGCATAATCCATTGCAACAGTACATATCATCGACAAAATTGCCCAAAAATACGATCCAAAGATCTCAATGATCAATTTTCATAAACCCACTATACAAAAATCATATTCCAAATCAAAAAGAAAAAATAAAATACCAAAACCCAGGTTCTAATTTCTCCACATTAATCCACCAAAAATGAAAAATCATCGAATCGAAACGAATCGGGGTAATATTAAAGACAGCAGACCTCAGCAGCGAGGTACTCGAGGACGGCAGAGAGATAGACCGGAGCTCCGGCGCCGACTCGCTCGGCATACTTGCCGGCCTTGAGAAATCGGGCGATCCTTCCGACGGGGAACTGAAGACCGGCCTTCTGAGACCTGGACACCGATTTGGAGGACTTGGGCTTGCCTCGTCCCCCTTTGGTTGATCCGGCAGTACTCATTCTTAGGGTTTTCTGGTTCGATTCAAGGTACGAATAAACCCTAGGAGAAGGGATTCGATGAGATGTATAGAGAGGTTGATAATTGATTGTTCTGAGAGTGGTTGTGTACTTGAGGAAGAGTACGGAGGAAGAAGACGGTATACATATACGGAATGGTTTGGGAGAAGTGAAAAGCTGCCTTGATATGATTGATTCTGTGGCAAAGGCGCGGATCGCCAACGTGGCAAAATACATGGGATTTAAACGATGGAAAATTATTTTGGAGGGTTGGTTTTGTGATTTGACTCGTTGGGAAATTGTCCTTAATAGTTTAAATTTGTATGCAATTGACTTTTTTAATTTATTTTTCCAAAATAACATTTCTAATACTCTTTAAATAACAAAAAAGTCTAAAATATTCTTATGAATCAATTATTAGAGATAGAGAGAGAGATTAAGCGAAATCAAATCCGTCTTATCTTATCGTGTCTCTTCTCTTCCTCATTAATGCTTTCGACTATAAGTGCCAAATTGACCCCTTTTTCTCGTATCTGCGAGGTTCTGATCTCTTTTGGAAAACTTGCCTTTTAGTTTTCTTATCGGATTACGACGAATCATTTGGGAGATCGAGAATCAAGATCTTGGCTAACGCTAATGTCACCGTTGGTGAGANNAAAAAAAAAAAAAAAAAAAAAAAAAAAAAAAAAAAAAAAAAGAGAAAAAGAGAGAGAGAGATGGAAACGAAGAGGAGGGACTTAAAAGGATTCGGATTAGAGAAAGAAGATATAGAGAATAAGAGTAAGAGTGAGATTATGAAGGAGGAGGACTAGTTTGCATAGCGTTTTGATCTTGTTGGTGTCTAGGTCTGTGGTCGAAGAAGTAGGTTGTGGGCGTTGTGGCCGAGATTGGAAGAGGAACTTGGGCAAACTCTAGTGAGTAGTTTTTTACTATCTGTTCATATTCTATTTCCAACGCTAATTACTTTGTTATGTGTCTTGCTTTTTTCGGTTTTATCTAGTTTTGATACACTACAGTGAATGTTATTAAGGGAGAAAAGTGTGTTTTCCATATAGGTCTTAGACTAGATTAGTAATAAAATTAATATGAACTTTACATTTTAAATCTTTATTTATATAATATACTTATATGTATATGTTGCCATTTACATTTCTATTCTATGATTAGAATACCTTTTGAGAATGTATCTGGTTTCAGTTTGTAGAAGACATTGGTAATTCATAAAAATAATTACCTTCCCAAATGTTTGTTAAACTGAGATATTCATCATTGGTATTCTTGTGTTATGTGGTCGAATTGGTCAAGTTAGAGAGTTTTGAGGCCTTAACCTTGATTGATTGTAGAAGCAATTTAGTTGAGATGTTTTATTTTTGGCACAAGTACTTAGCAATTGTCTCGTGTTTATTCTTAACTTATGAAGCCTTACCTATATTGTTGTTTCGATCTCTAGAACTATGAAGAGTAACGTTTTGGCAACTATTTACCGGACAAAATGTTAGGAAGCTTGTGAAGGATGGATTGATTATTAGAAAGCCAACCAAAGAGAGGCTAGGCTGCCCAGAAAAAATCCTCTAGATAAGGATAATGTGTGTACTAAGGCGCTTGTAACAAGTAATGTCCCTTGACATGTACATGAAAGAAAGTGAATATTATGTGTGTTTTTGTTTGGAATGAGATAATCATAATTTTTTAGTAAAGACAGTATAATGTTGTATGTTTTTTAAATGATTTTAGATTGAATTCGTGACTAATAGATTAAATGATTTTAGATTGAATTCGTGACTAATAGATTTTAGAACTGATTTTTGTGTGTAATGGATTTATTTGTGATAATGGTAGGTTTTTGTGTGTTGGATCGCTCCAAATTATGTGACTTAAAATTATAGACCACGTGAATAATGATATAAAAAGTTTAAATTCTCGAACTATCACAAATTTTATTACTGTCAATAATTATATGATAACTATTAATAAATACAATGGCATTGAATAATATTTGGTGGAATATTAATTGTGTGACTAATTGTGCGCGACTAAACAAATCAAAATGAATAAAGTGGCAGATTCTCTATCTTTTCTGTCTGTTACAAATACGTGACTTTTAATTACACTAAAATATAGGTTGTCTTAATTATTTCTAAAAGTGTAAAACAAATTGTGATCATCAATTACAATATTGTGATTACTAGTTTTAAAATTGTGACCATTAGTTACAAAATTTCAAAATTTAAAATATACTTGGAAAATGCGTCATAAAAGTTGTTACTATCAGTCACAAATTTATGACTTCAAAATGAAAAATTAGTCACAATTTGTATCTAACAATAACAAAAACTCATAATATTCGTAACAGTATAAAACAAATTGTGACCACCAATCACAATATTGTGACTATTAATTTCAAAATTATGAGTAATATAATAATTTAAAATATATATAGAAAAAACTTTATAAAAATTGTGACTATCAGTCACAAAATTATGATTTCAAAGTGAAAAATCAATCACAAATTGTATCTACTAGTAAAAAAAACTCACAATCTTTATAGCAATTTAAAATAAACTGTTAAAAGAAAATCAGTCACAAATTGTGACTACTAGTAACAAAGCGAAAAATAATAAAAAGACAATTTCGAAATGACTTTTTTCTCTCTAAAAATAACTAAAAGAATAATTATTTTGAACTAAAAAACCATTACGAAAAAGTGAACTAAAAAATCCATCTCTCAAATATAAACTATCCGCCCCAAATTCCAAGATCCTAAACTTGACATTTTGGGCTTGATGCTACTAGCCACACAAAAGCCCACCGATTTGGCCCAATCTGAATTGCAGTTTAACAGATCACAGAATACCAGATGTAGCCGGTAGCCTGATCAAGCATTTCCCAAAGCGCTCCGTTCCTTTTACTTTTTTTCCCCCCTCCCACCTGTGCTTCAATTCTAATATGAGGATTTCCGATCTTTATTTTTTTAAAACAAGGAAAATGAGGATTTTCCCCTTTTAAAAGATTCCATTTTCGTTTCCCTCAAAAAAAAAAAAAAAAATCATTTTAACACTTTTAATTAAATTATTAGAAGTAATCTAGGTTTTGACCAGACAACACTTTAACATATTTCCCTTCAACAAAACTAATCTAAATTTTACAGCACTCATTTCTTTTCCAAAACGTAGAATAAAACGGGGTATTAGCAAAAATAAGTTTTGGCTTCTCGTCAATATCGTAAATTTTTTGCAAGCCCTTAGAAATTAAAAAAAAAAAAAAATACACTACTCATCTTCCGTTTATTTTATTAACCAATATGCACTATTTAAAACTCTCAATTAAAATTCCTTCGAAAGAAAATTCTCAATTAAAATCTTCCATATAGTTCCCCTTTTTGTAGGTGAATAAAATGCTGCAGTAATCCAGTAATTCAAACAAAATAAATAAATGTTGCTTAATTAATTATTCAATTAGCAAAACAACCAGTAATGCAGACCAGCCATTTTTAATTAGCAATATAATTCCACGAAAAAAAAAAATTAGCAAAACAACCAGTAATGCAGACCAGCCATTTTTAATTAGCAATATAATTCCACGAAAAAAAAAAATGGAGAAACTGTTACAAAAGTTAAAATACATCTTTTCCATTATGATTTAATCTAAAGNCATAGATGTATTTTAAAGTCAAAAAAGACCCATGAAATCTAGAACTCCTGAGACACAGACCCAATCTCCCCCTTCCCTTTCCCGACCTTCTTCGGCAACAGATTCTGGTGAATGTTCGGAAGAACACCTCCATTGGCGATCGTCACCGACCCAAGAAGCTTGCTCAGCTCCTCATCGTTCCTCACAGCCAGCTGGATGTGCCTCGGCACGATCCGGTTCTTCTTGTTGTCCCTGGCGGCGTTCCCGGCCAACTCCAAGAGCTGTGTGTATCAAAAACAAAACACGAAGGAAAAACTTAGACGAATGAATAACTTTCCGGGAAAATGGCTTCCGGCTTCCCGAGAAAGTGTGAGTGAAAAATCGAGATTGAAACATACCTCGGCAGCGAGGTACTCGAGGACGGCGGAGAGGTAGACCGGCGAACCGGACCCAACGCGCTGAGAGTAGCGGCCGGTCTTGAGGAAGCGGGCGATCCGGCCGACTGGGAACTGGAGGCCGGCCTTGTGGGACCTGGAGACCGATTTGGTGGCCTTGGGCTTTCCTCTGCCTCCCTTGGTGGTGGCCGCGGCGGTGGACTCCATTAATGGCGTAATCGAAGTTAGGGTTTCGAAGATTTGAAGATTCTGGATTTTTTGGGGGAGATTGGCGGGATGGTGAGGATGATGGCTAATGAATTTTTGAATTGTGAATGAACTTGGGATGGTGGGGGTTTGGTATTTATAGAGAGAGTCGTGAATCAGAAGGAGCGTTTCTATTGGTTCGGGAGGGTATCACCCGGATCGCCAACGTGGCAGACTGACTTCTTTTCTCTTTTTCTCTTTTTTTTTTTTCGTTTTATTGAGTTTTCGTTTTTGAGATTTTTCTTTTGGGAAATTTAAGATTGGCGGGAAATGTTGTATTGTAATGTCGGCTCCCCTGGAGATTTGTTTGTGAACAAATGGAAAAAACCCTTGATCCCAAAAAATAAAAATGCAAATTTCAGCTGGTACGTATAATATATATATATATATATTATGGTGTGCGAGGCAAGTGACTTGTCGTTAAATATATATATATATATATGAGAAATATGTAAAAAAAAAAACAAATCTATTTAATCTTCTCCAACTATATAGCATGTTATCGAGAAGAACTTTTGTGATACCAAAAAAGTAGAGTAAAAATAGACAAAAGAAAAAGTGATAAAAATAACATAGCTGTTAACTTTCATTTCTTTGTAGAGAAAGAAAATTACAGTTTTAATTACGTATAAACAATAACTAATAGCCAATATATTGTTAGTTAAGTTTGTTGTTTATGTACTAACATATTATTACCATTATTATTTTAGGCTGTTTAATACAAAAGCCTCATTTACTCTAAGCTATTTAAAAAAAAATTAATCATGAACTCATTTTTTTTAAAACCAAACCTACCATGTTAGATAACATTAGTTCCGTTACAAAAGAGGTTAATTTTTTGTTTTTTTGGCACGTGACACATACATGTTGTGAACTCAAGGGTATAACCAATATTTTGGTTTCATTTTGGAGGAAAACAAATCGATGCATGCATGTAAAGCAGCTTGAAGGGTGGTCTCTCTCTCTCTCTCTCTCTCTCTCCCTCTCTCTCTACTTAAGAAACTAGAAGAAGCTTGCAAGGAAAGAAAGATAGCTTTCAAAAATTAGGGTTTCATTGGCTTTGTGCAAATTCGGATTCAAATATTAGGGAGTTCGAGTTTTCAAGCTTTTATTAGGTCCGTCAAAGATATTTTGGATTTTGTTTTGAACAAAAATACGAGTGTACAAATAAAAGGTGTTGATCCCAAGTTGGACTTAGATTAGCCAATACCTATTATTTTGGCTACAAGTTAGAAAATAAAAATAAGAAATTTTACTATAATGTATAATAGAAAAAGAACAATCTAAAGAAAACATTGATTTCTCTTCACTCTCTCTCTCTACCATACCAAACAGAGTTCTATTGAGTTGTGGATATTGTAGTAGTTGTTTTAGTAATCCCACTCACCCTGAATATAAATGAGAAATTCAATCTGCCAAACCGTAAGACTCTTGTGGGGAATCGTAGATCAATACAAATCATATGGCACCACAACGTACACTTTTGTAATAAAGTTCAATGAATTTCCATAAATTTTAAATTAACTTCAAATTTAAATCGCCTTTTAGAAATATATATTTAAGTTTTAAAAAAAAAGCCTATTTTGGTAAACTTAATTATCAGATATTTGACTTGTATAAATTTTATTTACAATATTTAAATTAATCAATATTAATAATAATCAAAATACAAGTTGAACAATATTTAAAACACAATATATAAAAAAAGTAAATATCCTTCTCTTTTTTTCCCTAATAAGGACAACCATCTATTTGTTTGAAGTGGGTACCGGTCAATTCTAATTGTAACTATTGGTTATTATAGCAGCATGTGAGGTGATAGCCATAGAATTCAAAAAAAAAAAAAAACTAGAAACCTAGTATCACACAAATATATAAGGTAATGGAAACAACAATATCTTACTCGTAAAATTAGAAGGAAAAAGTTATAACATCTTGTAGATCGTTATTGGGCCGATGGAAGAATGATGCAAGTTATCTCACTCTAAAGTCTTCCAAACTATGACCTATTTTTTATGCCGTACTTGATGCATAGTCACCTTGTACGCTATAAGAAAAATGATTAGAACTTGAAAATAAGAAATTAAAAACTAACATAATAATAAGAAGAATTTTTTGTCACTTAGTTTTTGATTGATTTACGTGATTTTTTTTCTGTTTAAAGAATTATGATCACTCAAAACTCTCAAGAAAAAAAAAGTACGTTTTTATTTTTATTGGAAAGAATTTTTTTTCTGGGTATAGAGAAAAATTTTTACTTTAAAATTTTACATAACTTTCTCTCTATACAAAAAATTCATGGATATCTTGAAGTTATTTTCTAAAAAAATATTTATCCAGATTTAATATACCAAAGTAATCCCTTATTAGTAGGATTGCTCTACACGTTTTTTGCAAAAAAATATGTAACATACTATAAAAGTGTATTTTCAAATTTCAAAATACTTTCTAATAATATTTAATTCCTAAAATAATTAGAAATTAATTCAAATAAATATCTATCTTTTATTTATCTAGAATTCTTAATTCAAATCAAACAAATAATAAAAGATATTTATTTCTATTATCTTAACAGCTGCCAAATCAAATTGGCTAACACAAAATAATACATACAGATTTTTACTAATAAACTATTTATTTGAATTTTATTCCAAATTAATTATTACAATAATTTAGAATTTCTAAAATTCAAATAATCTATCTTGTAGGAAATTACAAATCTCATCTAATGGAAATGCACTACACGTCTGGCATTATGCCTCATGACACAGTGCCACACGTCTATGCCCAGTTATTGAGCTAGGCTTGTGCAATCTTAGGCTTGTGAGGCTCAACTGCTATTTTCTTTCTATCAATTAGACTTGTAGCAATACAATTGAATTTAGGGGCTAGCTCGGGGATCATTGGGGTCATAAAATAATGGCTCCCACAATTGTACCTTAAATTAATCGACTTAATTGTAAATTTCAAATATATTCCACTAAAAAATTGAAATTTTATTCTACTATTAAATAATATTTTTACAGATATTATCGCACTAGTAATAATTAGCCCATGCCATATTGATATCTACATGTTAATCATTTGTATTATATCATAATTAAATTGACATCTCAGGTGTTCAATCAACTTAATTACATTTTATTTCTTAATTCTTATCAGTTTTATCTAATGATCATGTTCAACATATTAACTAGATATGTTGACACAGTCTAACCAGAGAATTCCATAATCAAGTACCGAAAACCCATCAAGAGATATGTATATACAAATTCTATATTATCAATCTATAATTAACTTATAATTAACTCAGGATTGAGAATAAAATATTATCAATGACAAATGTGATTTAATATGAACTTATAATTAACTCATAATTGAGAATAAAATATTATTAATGACAAATGTGATTTAATAA
Source organism: Parasponia andersonii (assembly GCA_002914805.1). Lineage (NCBI taxonomy): Eukaryota > Viridiplantae > Streptophyta > Magnoliopsida > Rosales > Cannabaceae > Trema > Trema andersonii. The sequence continues at coordinate 573,705 of JXTB01000081.1, forward strand.
GTCTAATAGTTATTTGAAGTCTATTAAATCTCATAATTGATTCGTTCAATGTAGTAATGTAGTCTAATTACTTTAGTAAATCTATACATAATTAAGATAAACTACTCAATAAATTTACAATGGTTAAAATAAAGAGCCTAACTTTATTTTGTTAACTACGGATAATTTCATTTAATTACAAAATAACTTGTATCGATGTTTTATATGAATTTACCATGTGATCACAAAGATATATATTATGTAATTAAATAGACTTTTATTCAATTATACATATACAGAAGATATAATGAAAATATCTAACAAATTTTATTAATTCCAGGAAATATTTATTACATCAATATGGACTTTTATTCAATTATACATGTACAAAAGATATAAAGAAAATATCTAACAAATTTTATTAATTCCAGGGAATATTTATTACATGAATATGCTTTGGAGAGCATATATTCCCAACAGTAACAATGCAAGTGGTGCTATTCGATTTTCTAACAAAGGCAAGCCTAGTCATTACAGGTATTTCCAAGTACGCCACGGAGCCTAAATTGTTAACGCCGTGTTTAGAACCCAAATTTTACGATGCAAAAAAAAAAAAAAAAAAATGTGTTGATAGGTTTTCAGATTTTGTGTTTGATCCATAAATAAGGAACACATTTTTATTTATTTATTTTTTTTTGAGGGGAGAGATTTAAAATATAACTATGGATTCGTATTTTCTAATAAATATTGTCAGGAAAGTTAAATTCGATAACCTTATTCTTTTCCCCCTTTAATCGATCATCCTCTCTGGTTTCTTTCTTAAACTCCCAATCTCCAGTGAAGCAGCCATTAAAGTCGAGATTAAAGCTCGAAGCATAGAAGTTTGATTTTATTAGCCATTAACTCTCTTCTTTACAGCCATAAAAACTGATTAAGAGACAAATATCCCTGCTGAATGAGGAATTGGATGGTCCCAATCGAAGCAACATGGATCAATGCAACCGATGGGGTTTATCTCAATATAGACTCCATGGATCTTGCTCGAGAGACTTATGGATGACTAGGAAGTGGAATCCTTTATTCTATGTCATGTTTTCGGTGTCAAACTAATCGATTATGTTTTAGAAGCCTATTAGTTTAGTTATATTTTGAGAAATTTAGTTAAATATGCATAATAGGATACCAGATTTGAGACTACGCCAGTAATTTTATCATATGTCTTTATGTCTTAATAGGTTTGAGGCATATTTTGTTTCTCAAATATAAGTTATCATCTTTTTCATTTTGTTTAAATGTAATGTGTATAATTTAAAATAGTTTATTATCAAGTTTCAAGATAATATGGGATAGTTTATGTGTTAAAAAAAATTTTGAGTTAATTTTTGCCCTTTGTTTATCATAATTCACGAGATTGTCGAAAATTATCGAAGTAATATCAAAAATATTATTTCATCTAAATACTATCAAAATTATATCGAAGATACTACTTTTATTGAAATATCGTCAAAAATACAATTCATTGAAATAGTATTAAAAGAATATCGAAAATACTATTTTCATCAAAATATCATTTGAAAATACCGCTTTTATTGAAATGTCGTCAAAATTATCACTATCGAAGTAGCGTCAAAAATATCAAAAATACCACCTTCATCAAAATTTTGTCGAAAATACCACTTCTATCGAAAAGAAAAATATCACCATCAAAGTTACATCAAATATACCAATTTCAGCAAAATTTTATCGGGAATACTACATTTATCCAAAACTATCGAAAATCATTAAAAAAATTTCAATACGTAAAAATAATTTTTCTTAATACGTAAATTATCTCATAATATTTCGAAATTTGGTAATAAACTATTTTAAACGATGCCTATTACTTTTAAACTTAGTTTTAAGAATGTTTTTGGAGATTTGAACAAATTTAAGAGAAAAGAATGAGAAGAGAAGAGAGCCTAAAACCTATGCTTATTTTTAAGGTATTTTCACTAATAGGTATATTTTCTAGAGTTTTTTTTTCTTTTGGAAGGGCATATGCCTTAAATTTAAGGGGTTATTATGCACATTTAACTAAATTTCTCTATATTTTTTTTACTATGCGATTTGTTTCATGTTGTTCCAAGTCATTTTAGTTTTTTTTTAATTCATTTATATTTTTTTCTACAAATCTTACTTGACTTCCAAATATGAGAAAAGTTTCATTTTTTTAAAAAAAAAATTGTCCATTATATTTATTTTCTATTTTTCTTTTCTTCACAAATTCTGGGTTCCAAACATAGTTTAAACGAGTAAAAAAAATATTATTTATAGTTTAAAGAGTACTTTTCTGATTTTCACAACACGGTGGTTTTTATATTTCTCTTGTAAAATATTTCCAAATTCCAAGACTTACATCGCATTTTTGTTACCCATTTCATGTTTACCGGTCAACTGATATTTTCTTCTTAAAAAGAAAATATTTAAGCTATGTTTGGTTGAGAGAAAAAAAATGGAAAAAAAATTAATTTAATTTAAATGATAAGTTTACCCTTAATATTACTATTATATAAAGTTAAGTACAAGGGTAACTTTATAATTTAACTTACCTAATACACTAACAAAATGTATTCTTTTCAATTTTCTCTTCATTTTAAAGTGGAAAAAATTTGAGTGGGTCTCACCAATTTTTTCCTTATACTTTTCTCTCCTCTTTTCTTTCTTACAAAACAACCCAATTTTTCAATTTTTATCCACTTTTCTATCAAATTTTTTTCTTTCTACCAAACATAGCCTTAGTCAAATTCTGGAAAACTTACTACATGAGCTACTCCATGGGCCTTGCTCATATGTGTTGATTGACGAATTTTAAATTTGAAGGCCTATTAGAACTAGTTATATTTGGTAGAGAAAAAAAAAATGTATAAAATGGAAAAGAAAACATTTTTCGCTCATAACTATTTGGTTTATAGTAGGGCTGAGTATCAGTTGGGTTGCCTGTCCAACTCGCACAATTTTAGAATTTTAAATTTATAACCCAACCAAATTATTGGTCAGGTTAACCTAGTTTAGTATTTGTAAGTATACTTTTAATATATTTTTTTACTATTTTTCCTAATTTTTTTGACTTTATATAATATATATTTAAAAATAAATTTTAAAAAATAAGAATAAATTTTATTTGGTCGGGTTGGGTTACATTGGATGAGTAGTCAAAACCGTCCAATCCGACCATTGTAATTTTGGATTGACATTATTAACCCGAATTTAACTTGGGTTATTTTTTAATCAGGTTGGTCGGGTTGGTCAATTTAAAGAGTTTTTTGCATATTCCTAGTTTATATAGAATAAAGAAAGTTAGTTTAATTTAAAACGATAATTTTACACCCTAATATTACTACTATTTAACATTAAATATAAGGGTAATATTGTAATTTAACTTACCAATACACTAACAATTTTTTTTTTTATTTATCTTATTTCCATGTTTGAGTGAAGAAAATTTGTGTAGTCCCTACTAATTTTTTCCTCTTATCAAACAACCAAATTTTCTAATTTCCCTCCACCCAAACATAGCCAAGTGTTTAATGGGAAGGAGGAAATAAACTAAAACACCTTTTGAATTTGAAGCCTCGTTAGAACTAGGTTCGGTGTTTAACGCCCCGGGGGGGGGGGGGGGGGGGGAAGAAATAAACTAAACTACCCCAAGTATCTCTTTTGGTATTATGCGGATGTCACCGGTGCACACACCGCACCATGTTATTTTCGTTGTTTTGTTTTTAAATATTCCTAACTTTTGATTTTTTCTTTTTGTTTTTTTATTATGTAGTTGTAATTGGAAAATTAGATATTTTACTCCGTGATATATATCATCGGTATGAATTTGCTCTCTCACTTTTAATTTTGTATTCAAGTGTCCCTAGATGGCAAATTGTTATTTCTTTGCCTTTTTATTTTTAACTTAATATTCAAGTACTCCTACAATAGTAAAATTGTTCTTCTTTTGCCCTCTCATTTTTCATTTAGTATTTAAATGTCTCCTAAAATAGTAAAGTTGTTATTCTTTTACCCCTTCAAATCTAACATCATTAGAAAATTGTTAATGGACAATAGCCAAATAATCATTTTATTTTTTAAATAACTAATAAATATCTTTTACTATTTTTTATATTAGACATTTCTAAAGAGCTATTTTATGATTAAATAAATAAAATAAACGAAAAGATGTAAAAGAAAAATAATTTTTTAATAGTTATATATGTATACGTAAAACAAAAAATAGACAAAATAGAACAATTTTTGCATTAATTCATTAGTATCAAAATATTTTTAGAAGTTATTTAAAAAAAACTACATATTTTCATATTCGAAAGACTTTATAGAAAATGAAATGATTATTTATCCTCTTATTTTTCATATTTTCATGAATTTGTCCTCCTATTGTTCATGAAAAATATATTATTTCATTAAATGAATTTAATAAATGAAAAAAATGAAATGACTATTTTTCATAAAAAAAGTAAAAAAGCAAAGAGTCATTCCATTTTCTAGAAAACCTTTCCGATATGAAATTATGCAGTTCTTTTTTTTCACATAATTTCTAAAAATATTTTGACACTAATGAATTAATACAAAAATTGTTCTATTTTGTCTATTTTTTATTTTACATATTCATTTATAACCATTAAAAATTTGTTTTTCTTTTACCTCTTTTCGCTTATTTTATTTATTTAATCATAAAAATTAGCTCGTTAGAAATGTCTAATATAAAAAAATATTAAAAAATATTTATTATCTATTTAAAAAATAAAATGATTATTTGATTATTATCTATTAACAAGTTTTTAATGATGACAGAATTAAGGAGGTAAAAGAATAACAATTTTATCATTTTAGAGGTCATTTAAATATTAAATCAAAAGTAAGAGAGCAAAAGAAGTACAATTTTGTCATTGTACGGAGCAATTGAATATTAAGTCAAAAGTGATAGGAAAAAGTAAGAACAAATTTGTTATCTAAAATATTAAGTCAAAAGTGATAGGAAAAAGTAAGAACAAATTTGTTATCTAAAGATACTTCAATGCAAAGTAAAAAATAAAAAGACAAATTCATACCGATGACAAATATAACGAGGTAAAATGACTAATTTTTCGTTGTAATTACCTTTTTCACTTTTCTTTTTTTCTTTCCAAAGGAAAGTGAGTACTTTTGTTAGAAATTTCACTAGTTATACTTATAATTTTGGTAGTTAATTTATATATATATATATATATATATATATATTAAGTAGTCCGAAATAAAGTATGGTGGCAGGCTTATCATGATAGTCCGCATTATCACATTCTTTACAATTCGTTTTCGCACCCCCAAAAAATAGAAGTTATCTTCATTCCTTTCCATTCACTACAAGTATACATTATTACATAGTTTATTACGTTTATGGTTTCATAATATGCCTTGGTCCGTCAGCTCAGAAACTCTTGAAAATGGCTACTTAGCTCGTAAGATGGCTAATGAGAATTACAACCGTGAAAACACAAAGGATATGGAACTTTTTCAATGCAAAACTTTGAGCCAAAATCTCATTTTTAATCCATTTTGGGTGTTTAAAATAAGGGAAAAAAAAAAAAAAAACTTAGTCCTCGTAGCATTCAGAGTCTCCACCCCAACCACTCATCACCCAAAAACGACAAAACAGACAACATATATACAGAGGCTGTAACTACGGAAGTACTACAGATTAATGGCGTCTTCTTCTTCCTCGATCGCCATTAGTCATATTCAAACTCGCTCTTTCTCGTGACAAAAGGGCTTTACTACAAGAGCCGGGTGATTCTTGAACCGATCCAAGTTACGGGGCAAACCTCCTCCTTTCACACTCGCATTCTTCGTACCGGGTCGAGCTCCATGAGCGATGAGAAGCATGGCCACGGGAGCGTGGCCCGCCTCCACTGCGCAGTGGAGCGGCGTGTACCCGGCCTCGTCGACCGCGTCAACCTGCGCCCCGTGGTTAAGCAGCACACGCGCGCACTCGATCCCGCCCTTGAACGCCGCCCGGTGCAGCGGGGTCCACCCGTTCTGGTCCCTCCCGTTGACGGTCGCCCCTTCGGCAAGGCAGCTCTTCACCCTGTTCACGTCCCCCAGCCGCGCAGCCCGGTGGAGCGCATCGTTCAAGCGCAGCGGCGCCAGGAGCTCCGTGTGGCCGTTCTCGGCCGCGAGCGCGAAGGCCGTCTTCCCGTCTCGGTCGACCACGTACTTGGCGTTGGACCGCTCTAACAAGCACTCGACGACGTCGTAATGCCCGGCCGCCGACGAATGGTGAAGTGGGGTCCACCCCTTACTGTCTCTGATCTCGCCGCTCCCTCCGGCGGAGAGGAGGAACCTCAGGGCCTCCACGTGGCCGCGGGCGGCGGCGATATGGACCGGGGTGCGCCCATCCGAATCGGCCGAGTTCAGTTCCAAGTTTCCGGAACTTTTGCAGAGGATTTCAATCAAGTCGACCCGGTTCATCGCCGCCGCGTCGTGCAAAACCCGATCGGCCGAGTTGTCGGCCCGGCACCCGGAGGCTATCAAAACCCTCACCATGTCGACGCTCCCGGCCTTGACCGCCGAACCCAGAAGCGACCCTCCGTCGGAATCTTTGCTGTTGACTTCAGCTCCGGCGTCGATTAGAGCAGAGACCAGATCTGGGTTCTCGGACTCTATGGCTAGTTTCAGCGATTTGGTGAGCTGTGACTCGGAACACCCAGAAATCGCTTTGCCCAGAGAGGAACTCAACTTGGGGCCCATTTTGGCATAGTGGGCAATGAGAAATTCGACGACCCGAGGGCCGACGAAGGAGATGGTTATGGCGGCGTCCATGAAAACGTGGCATCCGGGAAAGGAGAAGAGGCGGCGGAAGTCGTCCGGGTGGGCTTTTCCGGTCGGTAGCATGGCGGATCGGACAGTGATGACGTCGTGATGGTGTGTGGAGCAGAGAGGGGGTTGATCCAACGGCTGAGAGAACAGAGTGTACGATAAAGAAGACAGAGGTGGGATCACAGAGAAAGGTTGGGAAAAGGAAAAGAGAGTGGGGTTCGTGGTGGTCAGAGACACTGCAACGGACATGGTGTGCATAAGGTTCGTAAGCCTGAAAACACCGCTACACTTCTGGCCACTCTTGAAGCTCAGCTCCACCTCCTTTACATCTGGCTTCACCAGCCTATCCATGGTGAAAACAGAACACCCCCTTTTCTCTCTTTTTCTCGGGAAAGTGATACCCTTTTCTTGGAAAAGAAAGAAAAGAATGGCTGTGCTTAAATTTTTGTTTTGTTGGAAAAACAAAGGAAGAGAACGAAGAAGATGAGAAGTGGTGATGTTGGGGTGCGTTGATCTTTCTATTTCCTTTTCGTACAGTATTTCACTATTGTTATCTTGTGATTTTTTAATCATTAAAAATGATTAATAAATGATTTAATCTAGTGACTAGTTGTTGGGTTTAGGTTAAGGTGTGATTATTTTATGACATTAATTGTGGGGACTTTGAGAATGAGAGAGTCGTTGTTGGCTTGTTTGAATACAGGAGCACCGCTTTTCCAGAATGAGAAGAATGTTGATTAATTTCAATTTAGATACCTTGATCGGTGGCCTTAGATGTGCCAAAGATCAATTCAATTCAATATTCCGTGGCCAAAAGCTATTGAGTAAACTATATTTCTCTTTATCAAAAGGTCAAACCTTTCTCATAACTCTCTCAACAGGTTGGACCAATTAGAATGGCCTAACGGTAAGTCTACTCCATTATAATTAATTTACCATTTAGATTAATCGAAATGGAAAGTTCAGAATTAGTGTGTGTCACATGGGTTAATGGGTTCTGAATCATCCTTGAACATCTCTGTGCTTCTTTGCAGCAATGGGAAATTGAAAGCATTCCAACTGGAGCTCATAAATTCACGATATGGGTTCGTGGGCATTGGCTGCCAACGTTGTAGCCTTAATATTGGAAAAAAAATGAATTTAATGATAGGTTCTACCATAGTAGTTAGGGAAGATAAGAATTAGTTTTTAACTTGTTGATATTGTATTTGATTGGAATTAATTGAATTAGATTAAGATAGGCTTAATACTTGTCTATATTTAATTTCTTTTAATAAGATGGACCCACTAATATTAGAATCATAGAATGTATAATAAAAGTATTTAATTTAAATGGAAGGAAAAAAATTTTTGAAAGTGTTTTTTAAGGGTCTGTCTTGGAATGGCCTTTGGAGCGTGCTTTAAGCTTTTAGTGTGTTTAGGGAAAAATACGAGAAGAATAGATAGTGGTATATTTGTGCATTTTGTCTATAGATTTTAAAACTTGCTATGTAATTGTTATTTTAAATATAATTTGAGAAATAAGATAAATATTATTTTTATAAAATAAAATTTTATTTCATAATACAAATTTTTAAAAATAATATTCTACCGTATATACAATATATAATTTATTAAATACTTATATGTTATTTTTAAACATAAAAATAAATTTTTTAGATTTAATTAATGAAACACCAAGACATTTTTTCTCGCATATGTTTTTTGCTCACACCACTTTACAATAATATCAAATTAATCCTAAATTTGGGACATATTTGTGTAATTAATATGAAGCCCAATGTAGGATTATTAATCTCAAACTTTTAAATATAATTAATTATCTCACGAACATATAATTTTTCTTAAGATATAAATTATTTATCCAAATCCAAATTAGCATCATGGATTAGGAAATATAATCAATATCTCAATCATAGTTCCTTGCACCAAACATGTCTATGTCATAAACTCATAGGACACCTTCTTGTATAATTTTCTAGGTTTTATTTTCACAATAGTATTTCATATTAGAGCCAATCTTATTTGACTAGAAAAGTCATGAGACCTTGTGCATGTGTTAATGCTAGACTTAGTATGCTATAGTTTTGAAATACTAAAAGCTTTGCACGTACATTTTGGATTCTGCTCTGATGTGTGCATAAGTTTTAAATAAAAGTTTATCATGTATCAAAATGTTGATTTTAGTTGCATGATTTATTTTTAACCCATTTGACTATTATTATTCGAACCCATTACTCAACAAATCCGTATAATTGCAATATTATAAATCGAAGCACGTGATAAAAATTCAGTTAGCATATAATTGGAGACACTTTTCCTTTTTGAACAATACTGAAATTTGGCATCGATTGGTTATATAAGATATGCATTGGAGGTATACATATAGCATATGCATAGTACTAATATCAATGTCATGCCCAACCAGAGTCCTCACTCCCCGTGACACATGTACAATTTAAATCTTTGTTAATAATCTGGTACATGATTTGCTCACTTATAAGCAAGAAAGCAGAATGACCAATTAGGACAAGTTAGATCACCGGAGTTGCTTAATTACAAGTATTGGTCAAAAGTCAAAACTGAATTGTTAGTCTAGAGGGTTAATTTCTAAAAGATTAGTATTAAATTCTGTGGCCTGTGAAGTAGGGGACAATAGGCTGCTATTGCTATCACATGAAACTTCTGTAGTCCCTTTCTTAAAATCATGGTGCTTGGTATAAAAAAAGAAGATTAAAAGACTAGACCTGAAATTTTTATTTCTTGTTTTTTTTAGCGGAAATAAATTTTCGTTTATTACTATACAAAAGATAAAAGATTATTTCTTGTATCAACGATTCAATCTCTTTAAAATATTAGAGGTGTATATTGGTGTATCGTCTAATTATCTTTTTGCAAAAATCTATCAAACCAAGAATCTGGGGTACATAGAGCTGCTAGATAGAAACAATAAATATGATGAGAATACGATCTCTACCCATTTGAATTTCATATTTTGTGGTCATTTTAATTTTTTTTATATGTAGATGACATAAAAATAAGTGACGCCTCACTATCATTTGACTAAATGGAGTATAATTTATTTTTAAATTCAAATGAATAAACGAAAAGAAAAATGTTGATGATATCAGATTGTCGATTTTCATGGGCCACTTAATGGTTATTCCATAGCAACAAAAGGCATTAACTGTTTATTACTTCATTTGTTTATTAGTCTAATGCCTCTTATGGTTTGTTTCTTTACATTTTTATATAATCCATTAGCGTTGTGATGTCGGATTTAGATTACTACACATTTGTATTTTTTTAAAATGGTTTTTTGTTTTTTATTTATTTTATTTTATTTTTTAAAAGTTTCTTCAAAATGATGTCTGGAGACGCTGCTACCTTCTTTCTTTTTTCAAATTTAAGAAAAGCAACTTCCCATTCAAAACAACTTGTATGTAAGTATGTATATAATTTATAAACACACCCACCCACACACACACATATATATATATATATATATATGTGGTCAATATATGCATCATTTATCTTGAAGCAGTGTAATTTAGTAGATTCTTTCATCGAAAGGAAGAAAATTATTGTATTCAAGTGTCCATGACTAAGGACAACAAAAGAATCAAGCATGTAAAACAATGAGAGAAACAAGGGCAAGTCAAGCCAATAAACATCGAACACAGGTCAACATCAAAGAAGAACGCTTTTGGTTTCACAGATAAAAGAATGATAAAATAATGCCAAAGTTATTGCTTCCGGTAGCATTATATTATTAATACTCATAAGTCATTTGCAACAAATTCTCCACAAACATACATAGGTGTATTATGTTTTTTACTCTGCATTAGCGATTACAAATTTTGGACTTGAGAAAATGAGAATGTGTAGTTTTTATTTTCAATCTTTTTTAATTATTACTAAAGATGATGCATAGGATCATACGCAACTAGAATTTTATTTGGTATATAGTATAAAGAGTTTGTATTGGATTAATTAAATACAATAGGATATTTGAATATGACATCAAAATTTAATATTTTTCTTTATATTTAGATGACTGTTAGTACTGAAAAAATATATTTTGAAAATACGATCAATTTAGTTTCACTTCCTTAAAAAGTAACATATAAAAGTGGCAAAATAATGTCAGTTCCTGCGAATCAATTTTAATTGCTTTTAAAGCTCGTCCTAATTATTAGAACTGTAATAAAAGTCAGTATAACCCGTTATGGTTGTGATGATCAAAACATAAGATATTATGTCTTCAAAGGAACTATGACATCTTCTCTCACAAAGGACTATGGTAACACGACTTTCTTTCTTTCTTTTCTTTTTTTTATTATTTTTTTTTCCTTCTTTAAATTGCCTACTGAATGGGATGTCAACTAAGCAGCTCCAATCGTTAACACTATTGGTAGCCAAAAGAGGGCGAGTTGGGCCACTGCCACCTTAATCTTTTTTTTTTTTTTTTTTTATTATTTTTTCATTTTAATCTTTATAACTCTGTGAGATTTTATTTCCTATTTCAGCCTTTGTTGAGATTTTTCTTTTCAATTTTGTGCGGGTCGGATTATGAGTAGGTATGGTTATCCTGCTCTTGTACCTGTAGGAAAAAACTAAATTCATATCCGCAATATTTATCTATTTAAGTTGGTAAGACAGATTTACGTATTTCTTGCACGGGTGGGCATGCAGAGGTAAATTTTTTTTTTTAATAATTTGAATAATTTGAAAAACAAAAAGAAATATGAATTTAAATAAGAAAAAAAATCTAATGACAATATCATATACTAAAATTAGTAATACTTTAATAATGCAACCTAATTTATATATATATATATATACATATTTATTTACGTGTATTTTACATAAATCATAATATATCTAATATATATTTTTATTTTTTTTATATATAATTAATTGGGGTTGGATATGCGGTATGAGTATCCTATACCTATACCCATATTTTACCCGGATCGGATTTTTAATTTAGTACCCATACGTATCTTGTTTGCTCGAATAATTAGATATTACTCGCTTCATTAAGATTGGATACCTGTAAGTAAACAGATTAGCAGATAAAATTGTCATCCTGACTATAAGATGTGAATCATCATTTTACCCTAATTCACATAAAATTTTACTTTCATTCTCTATATTGTTTTCTAAACCAAAAATGGGATTGGGAAGACTCTCATTGTTTTCAACCACTCTAGTCTCCAAGTATGGTACTATGTAGGCTAGCGAAGACCCGACAAATAAAATAAATAAATAAACGCAATAAGGTGCCTTACATCTCTTACATTTTTTTCAAATCAAAAAAAGTTTCAGATAAACCTTAAAAATATTAGCTGTTAGTTTTGTACTTATAAAGATCTTATAAGTATGAAAATTTCATTTTGACAATACTACAATAAAACTCTTATACGATATTTTCAAAATATCGATAAATAAAAGTTCGTTAAAAGTAATTATACTACATTTTATTGTCATTTGGCAACACTATTTAAAATAAATCAAAATATTTTTTGGGTTATTATTATATATATACATATATATTTAAGGGGGGAAAAAAGTCCATACACTTGTTAAAAAAAGTCCTGCCATTGTCGCCATTTTTGGTAGTTTCATTTTTATTTTGGTAATTAGCATTAGTTATAAGTTTAGGAGGACTATATTTGCACTCTTACTTATATAAAAGCACCCCTTGTATTGATAAAATAATTAAAAAAGAATATTTAAATTAGGAGAAAATTTTGTGCACCCCATTTTAATGCTTTATTGGCTATTTCTTAATCCATTTTCATCTCTTGGCCTTTCCATTGTCCCACTTTCCCCTTTCCTCTTTTCCTCCTAAGTGACATCTTTTTGTTCACTATTTTTTTTTTTTTCCCTTTTCGTTTTTACTCGCTCTTTCTTTAGCTCTTCACCTCCTTTCTTTTGGTCCGCATCCTCATTTTGTTTTGACATATATATATATACACACACACACATATATAATTACAGTAAAATATTCTTTTCTTTTTTAAACACGAGACAGCAAGTTAACCCCAGAAAATAAAGAATTACTGTCAAACAAAATTAAATCCAAACTTTTATATTATCTCTTCTTTTCAAACTTGTTTAATTATAAGTTTAATGAAAGTCCAATTATATCAAAAACATATTCCCCTTACATAATCCAAATAAATACTAACAAACGAAAAAGAAAAAACAGGAAAGAGAGAAAATTTTGAGCATGTTTGGGATTGAGTTTGTTGTTGCAGGATTAATTGGGTATATTTAGTTTTGGGAGTTTTGGATGTAAACAATTTATTTAAATAAAGGGTAAGTTTGGATAAAAAATTATTTTTATACCTCATGAGGTGCCTTTATAGCACAAGAGGGTGCAAATATAACTCTCCATAAGTTCATTAGCAATCTTTGTTTGTGAAATTCTCTTTTTACCTTTTTGTTTCCCTCATTTTCATAGTGTTTGAATTTCAATCAAAGTTGTTATTAGAATAAAATTGCGAGTTTTCTAAAAAGTTTAAATCAATTGCTGAATTATAGATATATTTGTTTAGAAACTGTTATGTTCGAAAATGTCAAAAAATAGTGGATTTTTGGTGGAATTATGATTGGATTTCTTATTAAAGTCGTCTTGAAGCCTTGGCTGGTAACTGGTATGGTTTCTTTGTTTTAGGACTTAGCACGTAGCCACTTTATTTATCACACTGAATTGTCTTATGAACTGGACCCCTTCCGGTTTATGTGTCAAACAAAGAAAAATGGATTGAAATATGATAATTTTGAGGCAAAATAACTTTGGAAAATTAGGGTAGATGTCTTTTTTACACCATTTTAATAATATGTGTTTTTCTCTTGTTAAAGTTAAATAGCTGAGTATATGTATTTTGTGTATATTTACTTATATACTAATTTTATTTATACACTAAATATATTAGATTTTACACTTTGTACATTATATTTTACAATATATATATATATGGTTGCAAATTCAATAGGTATTTTTTTTCTTTACTTATGGGTATATATTTTTTTTTAGCCGTTGGATCACCATCTAATGGTGATCCAATGATTATAATGAAGTACATGAAAAGACGTGTATCATTAATGCTCTTTCTCTCTCTTACTTTTTACAATAAAAAAATATGCATGCAATCAAAACTTTTTTCATGACAGTTAATTGTTGGTAACCATCATAATTACACAATTATTATTAATCATAGTATATGTCATTAGTAGTAATTGTTAGTCATGATTCTCAAAATAAAAATTATATAAATTGTGCATAACGTATTTGTATACTTCTAGTTATAAAAGAATGACTATGAAAACTAGTTTGTAAACTCATGTTCAGAAGGGGGGAAGAAAAAAGAACGGGCTCCTTTCAAAATTTCAAGTCCAAGGTACACAAAGTTGAAAAATTCTAAATATGCCAAATTGTTTGAAAAATCCCATATTAATTTAGAAAAATAATATTTTTAAAATCATTTTTAGAAAAATAATGCTTTTAATAAATATTTAGAAACATAACACTTTTTTTTTTCTAAATTGATATTTTTCAATGGTACTTGAGGTAACTAGTTGGATTACTTGGGATAATTAATCTAGTTACTTGAGGTAATTAGTCAAGTTACTTACAATTATCTCATCAATTAATTAAAATTGTATTTTTTTAAATACTTTTAAAAGTGGTATTTTTCTAATTAAAATATGAGATTTTTCAAACAATTTCAAAATCCAGGATTTTTCAATTTTTTTTTCAAAGTTATCATAAAAAATCAAATTTTCTCAAAAAGAATCTTATTTTGGGTTTCTAATACTTTTAACTATAAAAATAAAAAATAATTAGTCTTTTTTTTCATTTCTCATACAATTTTAATTGGAAAAATGTCACTTTTTAAAAAAATTTTAGAAAAATACTATTTTTAAAGTGGTTACTGGTTATTAGTTTCTGAAAACTGGTTACCGATTACCAGTTATATACTAGTTATAAATACTTTTGATTACTAGTTATCAATACTCCAAAACTAGTTATTATCTTAAAAAAAAGCATGTTTCTAAATAGTTTTTAACAATGGAATTTTTCTAATAAAACCCATACCAGATCTAAATAAAAAACAAAGCCCACCATATTTTTCAATATTTTTTTTTTCTAAAAATGTCGTACATGACCTAATTTTCACTCTTACTTTTGTCGTTTCTCACTTTTGTACGAGTCTATACTCTATATCAAGGTTCTTTTTCTTTTTCTTCTTTTTTTTTTTTTCCATGTGTATGCATCTTAAATGGGCGAAGTTAGGTGTCCATTGGGTTTCCAATTGGATTTGGGTTTCTCTTCTTTGTAAGCATGAGAAAAGGAGATAGATAGGATTAATTTGGGTCATTTTGGCCTTTTTATGATCATGTTTATTAATAAGTTTTTTTAGGATGAAAATTTAGGGCTCACGCAAAGTAAATGACTAAATACTCAAAAACCCTTAACTAACTCTAGTAACATGACTCCACCCACTATTGATTGACATAATCTCACACTTCCCTATATAATCCTATTTTTTCCTCATTTTCTCTCTCTCTCTCTCTCTCTCTCTCTCTCTCCCCTTTATTTTCTCTCATAATTAGAACAAAAACCCACAAAAAATAGAATTAAAAATCATCAAAAATCGTTGTAGAACTAAAAAACGGTTTACTGAAGTTAGTTTTTAAGATCTTTAACTCATTGTACTCGTCTCAACGAATCAAAAAAGTCCCAAAATGGCCAAAATATGTTATGTTGAAACTTTGTATTGAGATCAAGAACTTTGGCGAAGAAGAAGAAGATAGTAGAAGAGAAGAAGATCCCAGCAAATTGATTGATTAGAAAATAAAGAGGCTGATAAAAGATGATAGAAAGGTTTATTTTTTTTAGTATTTATGTAAAAATCTTTATTTTTTTGAGTTTGTCTATGTTTATTTCTCTGTGTCATGGAATGAGATTTTTTGGTAAAAATTTTAGTGGATTTGTCTATATCCGTGTCATTTTCTCATTTGTTGTAGAAAAAGTTTTGGGTAAAATACTTTATGGGATTTCTTGACATGAGGTCAAGTTCTTCTTGACCCCAAGTGCAGTTATTTTTTATCTTCCTTGGGTCAAGCCACACTTAATATAGGGTCAAGTCTCACTTGATCTTAGGTCAGATCTCACTTTACCTTTACTTATTTGATTTAACTTAATGTTTTACTATTTTCTAGCAAAGAATGTGGGATGCTTGTGATGAAGTATCTCGAGTTTCTGATTTATGACAAGTTTGTTGCCAAGATCACTATAGAAATGATGGAATACTTACGTCATAAGCCTACTTACGAGTTCTATTATCATATATTCTAGAAAAGATGAGCCAAAACTGACCAAGAAGAATGACCTAATTTCCTGGAGAAAGACAGTAATTTATTTTGTATATATATTTTAGACATTTTTCGTTATTCATATCTAATTTTTACTTTTATTTTGTTGTATTAGCATAACCATCATTTTATTTATAATTATCTATTTAGCATACTTTTCAGTAAAGTTTAGTCTATTTAATAAATAATTTGTAAACTACTCCAGGTCAAAAATAACTTGACCCCATGTAAAGTCCAGGTTAACTATTATTTGACAATAAGACAAGTAAAACTTGATCTAGGGTAAAGAACAACTTTATGGGCTTTAAGGTAATGGTGAGTTACACTTACCTTAGATCAGATTGTTTTTAACTAAGGTCAAATTGTTTTGCACTTTCCCTCAAATTATTCATAACTTCATACCAAATTGTTTATGAGAAAACATATAATTTAAGAACATATTACATATAAGATTATAATCAAGTTTCATATCAAACTATACTTAAGCACTAATATTATAACCCTTACTATAAATATTGTTGACTCCAATTCAATTATTTGTTTACCTTTAAGTCAATTACTTTTTGACCTCGGGTCAAGAATATCTTAACCTTAAGTCAATTACTTCTTGACCCGAAGTAAAAAAAAACTTGACTCGGAACCAATAGCTTTTTGACCCTAAATCAAGAACTAAATCAAAAAAATTTATCACTTACGGTTAGGAAGTTCTTGACCATAAATCAATAACTTCATGATACTATGTCACGAACTTCTTAACCATAAGTGAAGAACTTTCTGACTTAAAGTTAAGAATATCCTGACCACATGTGAAAAATAATTAAAATTTTAGTATTAGTACTGATCTAGTTATTCAGACTGTAACATTAGAATTAATCCCAACTGAGTTTGAATTAAATAAACTCCGCACAAGAGGTCTTATTAGTGAAAAGAACATTTTTTATGTTAACAAAATAATTCAAAAATTATATCCCAAGGCATAATAATGTTTTTTACAACACATAGATTGATATATTTAATGAATGAATGAGAAATGTCTTCAAAATATTGAGGTATTGATCAAAATATTTTGAATACAAGTCAATATTAAATTGATCTCAAAAGTTAGTATCATATTGACCAAAAGTCAAAAGGATTTTAGCTTAAGATCAAGTTAGTCTTAACCATATGTCAAAATTAGTTTGACTTATAACTCGATAACGAGATCTAAAAGATATTAAGAAAACGATAAATATACCTAAACATAGAATTTTTAGGTCATTATTACTTAGATCAGTATTATGATCCTTTTTTAAATATCACTCACTCATTATCAACCATAAAAAAACTATTTTTGAAAAAAAACTTATTTATTTACTTTCAAAATTCAAAAAACTCCTCATTTATCAATACCAAACTTCTTTCTAGCTGAGGTTTTTAATAAAAAGTAAAAGAGATATTGAGAAAGAGAGGTAGAGAGAAAGAGAGAGAGGGGGGAGAGGGAGAGAAAGAATACCCAAGCTTTAATGTTTCTCATGATTTAGAGAGATTAATCAAGAAAGAGAGGAAAAAGTGGTTTCATGTTCTTCAAGAAATAAAAGCCAAGCTCTAGTTTTAGACAGAGAACCGAGAAGAAGAAATGAGAAAAAGAAAGAGAAAACGAAGATAGAAGGAAAATGAGGTGAAAACGTAGCAAAATAAAATGATATCAATTTAATGCTCCCACCTACCAAGTCCCCACTTTTGGCCAAGGGTGGATTAAAAAATCCATTTTTTCCTCTATCTATCTAGTCCTAGGTTTTGGTCCTAAAAAAGTTAGTATATTGACATAGTTCTAAAATAGGATAAATGAATTCAAACAATCCTATCCATGTCCCTTTCTCTATAAGCATGGGCTTGTTTCGTGATATCTGTTTAAAAATAAGTAGAGAAATTAGAGTGAATGTCCTTTTTTTTAAGACTCTATTTTAATAAATGTCTCTTTTTTTTTTTACTTGTTAAATGGTCGAATCTATTTTTACACTTGAAATATCTATTTATACCAAGTTTAGTTTATACACTAAGTAAATCAGTTTTTATATATTATATTTTACATGTTATATTCACTAGTTTTCCGTCCATTTTGCCATAATATTTGGGAAAATGTACATTTACTTAAATGAGTCCAAAATTTGGTCATTTTGCTATAAAAACTTATAAATCCACTATAATTGTGTTTTTTAGAAAAAAAACTAGATGAATGACCAATTTTTAAATTGGTTTATCTAGATGTCCATATTTTAAAAATTATAGTTAAATGTCTATTCTTTTAAAGCTTCAGTTGTAGAATATGTTATATTTCTATTTTTTTATCATTAAGCATATTAGACATTTAACTATAAACTTTTGCGCTTGGACATATTTTGAGTTTTGGATCAAAAAAATATTCAAATAGCTAGGTAGTCCAAAAATTTATTCAACTTAATTATATTATGGGCTTATTTGGCACAACATTCAAAGATCTTTTAGGGTTCAAAAATCTTTTGAAGAGTGTTTAGATGGATTTTTAGAAGACCTTCTTTTATCTAAAAGATCTTTTTAAAAAACAAGCACCACCATCTTTTTTAGAAAGATATTTTTATAATTTTACTTTCAAAAGTAAAAGTTATCCGAAACAGGCCCATAAACTTTTCATTTTTTGCTAATTATTTTTGCAACTATTCATTCCCAATAACCTAATCACATTTTTGTTTTCAATTGTGCGGTCTAAAAACCTGTATGTTGGTTAATGCCAGAAAGGAAAAGTTAGCGACTAAGAGAACGTGTCAAGTCGAACAAGTAAGTTAAGTATGACCTCTTCCGAATAAGTCGAATGCGACCTCCCTCCGAATAAAGTGCGACCTCCTCTGAACGAGTTAAGTGCGACTAGAATGAAAAGGAAACTAGACTAAACTTCGTCAAACGGCTAATCTACAAAGAAAGGGAAACAAAAGTTTATCTTTCAAAATCGACCAGTCATCTCATTTAAGTTATTACCCAGTTATATTGTTACTCAAATTGTATTTTCTGATTATACACTTACCCATTTTCATAATTGGGAAACATTGAGCCACCCTGACCTATATAAAGGGAGTTCAATGCTGTTGTGAGGAATTTTGGGCTTCTGGGGAGAACTTTGGGGATTTATTATTTTTACTTCCTGGAAACTTAACGAAACTCTTGTAATCCTCCAGAAAATAGTGAACAACAATGGAAGTAGGCTCATCCTTTTTGGGGCCGAACCACTATAAATTCTTGTCTCTTTTACTTACTTTGATTGATCAACATTTTTTACACATAAGCCATATCTTGCAATTTCTTAAATTCATTGTTGACAAAACCTCCGTCAACAATTGGCGCTAGAAGGAGGGCTATTCCAGCAAAGAAGTTTGTCAATTCCGCTTCATTCAACAATGGCAAACATCAGAAACACTACTAGAAACACCGAAACTAGCCAGAACTAACCCCAAAGTACTGCTGCTGCGTAGGTAGATCCTGCTCAGGATCAGCCTGCCGTGACCGCACCAGAAAATATTGTCCAGAGATAGGATCGCATGAAGGAAGCACTGGTGAACCTTCAGCAAATTACAAGTCAGATCAATGACTCTCTACGACGACTTGCTGAGGGACAGATGCTAACTCTACCACAGCACGAACGTCCCAGAGAATGTCCTGCTCAACAACCTGAGAGAGGAATTCAGATCCTGGAGACAGGGAACCACGACCAGCATAAAGCCCGGCAGGAGCGTCATGGAGATCGCACCTCCAAGGGAAAATGCAAGATTGCAGACTTGTTCCTGGAGTCCGGAACTGAAAGTTCGAGCATAAATCGTAATCATCGACAACCTTTTTGGAGAGCGACCATCAATCGTGATGGTCTAAACAACGAGCAAAAACGACAATCGAGGAGTGTCTTTGAAAGAATTAGTATGGAATCTCGACGGAATCCTACAGACCTAAGACAACATCTAGAACAATGACGTAGTCAAAAGTGATCCACATCGCATCTCAACGACCGAAGTCGATCTCGTCGAACTATTTCAATGGAAACCCCACAAAGGTCGCAGTAGACCCTGCCTGACCAGTCTGCCTTAAATCACAATAACAACCAAAGGCCACCCCTACCACCAGCAAAAGATAATATTCTCCCTCTCCCTCCGAACATCGATGTTCACAATTTGAGGATCGCATTAGATGCACTTACCGGTTAGGACGATGAGTTCACTGATGGGTATCGTGAATCACCATTCAGCGATGAGGTTCGAGCTACTACCTTACCTGCCGGATTCAAATTTCCCACCATAACTACTTTTGATGGGAAAACTGATCTGCAGGATCATATGGATCACTTCAACGACCTGATGGAACTATATTGTGTCGATGATCTCGCACGTTGCAGATGTTTTGCTATAACTCTCACGGGAGTAACGAAGAAGTAGTTCCAAGGACTCAAGTTCGGCTCAATCTCGTCCTGGCAACAACTCCAGACTGCATTCTTGAGGCAATTCCAGGCTGCGAAGAATTTCACTGTTCTACTGGTCAGTCTGTCTGCTATTAGGTAAGATTCGAAGGAAACTCTACGATCTTACCTAAATCGCTTTATCTCAGAATTGGCAAAGGCCAACAACCCACCTGAAGGAGAAGTTTTAACTCTAATGATGACTGGGGTGCGACCAGAAACTAAATTCTGGGAAGATTTACTTGAGTGAAAATGCAGAACCCTTGAAGACTTTTATTGTAGAGTTGGTCGGCATCTAAGGGTGGAATCTTCAGGCGAAAATCTTCATAAGGTCACATAGGAAGGAAGAAAAGATACTGCTAAAGATGCGACCACAAAAAACAACAATAATAAAAGGTCGAATAAAAGGAGTAATGAACAAACGATGGATAAGCAGCCCCAACAGAAAAAGCAGGAGGTTCCAAAAGCTCCCATGAGGTTCAACAACTATACTGAACTAAATGCACCCATAGATCATATTTATGCGCTCACGAACCAGCAGGAGAGGTATCGTCAACCGGAACTGATGAAAAGAGATAGAGCGAGGCATGACCCCAACAAGTTCTGCCGGTATCACAATGACATTGGACACGATACCAATAACTACTTTGCCTTGAAAAATGAAATCGAAAGGTTAATTAAAGAAGGGCGGCTGCGGCAGTACACTAAACTGAACAATGAAAGACGAGAAGAAGACCGGCAGTGACCTCCAGAAATTCAACGCGAGGTGCGAACTATTTTTGGAGGCCCGCACATCGGTGGAAATTCGAAGAGAGTGCAAGATAGGTATGCACGAGAAGTGTGACAGCAATCATTAACTAATGTCATACATCTCGAGCAGCAACCACGAAAGCTTCAACGGGTACCAGATATGGATATTACCTTTACAGAGCAGGATGCCGGGGACGTCCATTACCTGCACAATGATGCGTTGGTTATAAAGATCAACTGTGGAAGCATGCAGCTATGGCGAGTATTGGTCGATAATGGCAGCGCTATCGACATCCTGTACTATGATGCCTTCAAGAAGATGGGGTTGAATGAAAGCAACCTGAAGCCCGCTATCACCCCGCTCTACGGATTTATAGGTAACAGCATAATGCCCAGGGGCATGATTGAGTTAATGGTCAACGTTGGAACCTATCCTAGGGTTTCAACGGTAATGACCCAATTCTTAGTTATGGGTTGCCCCTTTGCATTTAATACTGTACTAGGAAGACCGACACTGAGGGTACTTCGAGCAGTAACTTCGATCTATCATCTCGCTATGAAGTTCCCAACTCAACAAGGAGTAGTCGAGGTGTGAGGCAACCAATATGATGCGAGGACTTGTTATAATAACTCAATAAAGCTCGTAACAAAAGATATGACACCTTGCACGATGATGGTCCAGCTACAAGGAGAAACATCAAGGAAAGCATAAGAAGCATCAAGCAGAACATCAATCGATGACCTCGACCCTCGAGAAATTGATGGTGAGGTCAAAACTGGACCTATAGAAGACTTGGAAGATTTTCCAATCGATAGGTCTTCGAAGGTTCTTAAAATCGGA